>JAHLJS010000005.1:18550345-18946502 GCA_038502445.1 Eremochloa ophiuroides | reverse complement strand
GCCATTATATAGGTGAGAGCCCCCCCCCCCCCCCAAGCCACAACATCTCATCCTAGTATCTGGCTTCTTCAGGGGCAGCAGCTGACACATTCCACTAGCAGCGGCCCCCATCTATCCTCGGCCGCCAATGGCGACCTCGACACCTCCCATGGCGAAAGTCCCATCACCAGACTAGAGAGGGAGCTCACAGTGGTCAATCAGCCTTCCCTCCTGTTTCAGTTTGGTTCAGTGCTGCAGTGTGGTGGCAATTCTTATTACTCAGCTCCCCGGCGATGATCAGAATCAGACAGATGAGGATAGAGGGCTACCTTTACTCCTCTTTGAGGGTGATGGACAGATTATTGGATGCGAAACCCACTTGATCCTGTCTCTTGAAAAAGGTCTGTCCACCCCTGCAAAACTGTCATGTGCATTTGCACATGACATGCTCATCTGAAGTTAGCGAAAATCCAATTCTGGAACTGAAGAACCTTCCTCTATAGTCAAGAGATCCATCTCTTTTTTCCTTAGAAAAATAGTTTGGTCATGACCTACCGAAGGATTGGATTTACATTTCACATTGATAGGATACTATTGCCCCAAATGATCGACACACAACATGTACATGTATTCATACTTGAAGGATTAGATCTAGACATTAAAATATAGTATTCACCACTCTGTTTACAAGAGTTATCTTTTTTGCAATGAATCCATCTCCTCCTTGTGAGATTCATCTCCAGGAAAACTTTTCCTTTTTCTTTCCCCAATAATTTTTTGTGAAGTTCTTCAGGCTTGACCATCCCGTTTGAATGGTCTGGACTTCAACCAAGGATCTGAATCGATTCATATCCATATGCACATCATTTCAATGCCCCTTTCATCTTGCCCTCAAAATTGTGACCATGCCGGCTTGCCAACCGTTGGAGTTGATCGTACCCAGAAAGAACTCCAGCTCCTGCCAGCCCTGAGAGAATATTTGCACCAACACCTCTGAATAATGTGAAGAGCCCTTCAGTTGAAACTATGACTTTTACTGCATGGAAACCGTTCTTGTATTTAAATGGTTCTCCTGAAGTTAACATCATTCTACGACGGACCGTGTCGAATGGATAGGCACAGGCCCCAGAGAATGTAGTTATTGCCCAGCCCAAGGCAAAACTGGCGAAGAAATTCCCCTGAATAACAACAAAAACAGAAGTTAAGGGTGCCATATAGAATTTCAGGAAACTCCTGCGATAGTCATATTACTTCACGAGACTGTCATTACCTCCAATGGACCTACTAGAACTAGAGGCTTCATGCTATCATAAATACCAAAATATAGGCCCCGGTACAAGGTGATTCCCATAATAGACACACTGAAACCTCGATACAGTCCAGACATGCCATCAGTTGTAAGTGTCTTCTTGTAAACATCCAGCAATCCCCTGAACTGGCGTTTGGTTCCCCTTGATTCAATTGCATCAGTAGCTAGCCTTGTTCTCGCATAATCTAGATGGTATAGCAGCAATGATGTTGTAGCTCCTGCAGCACTGCCAGAGGCTACATTCCCAGCTAACCATTTCCACTTTCCGTCTTTCTCCCTGTCATAGCCAAAGAAGCTTTTGAAGTAGCCCCTGAATGCAAAGTTAAAAGCCTGCACAATGGAAGTTTCAATTAGGTTTGATTTTTTTATCATGAAGGGAAAAACATATTCATTTTCTGGCCTCAGAATCTTTAAAGAATAGGCCTCAGTTCATACTTATAGTACAGAGTTTAACTTGCGCTACCTCACACTCAACTCTGTGTAAAACAAATATAAGTGACAAGTTCAAGAGAGACCTTTGTTTGGATAGGAATGATTGGAAATCAGCTATTGACGTGCCTAAATCGTGACTTGGGGACAAAACAAACGATGGCCCCTCTGGCTCCCGCCCCTCTCCCTCCCAGTGCCCCCTCGTCCACCAGCCCCATGTCGGCGCCTGTCCATGGCCCGACGGCCACCTCCAAAACCGTGACCCTGCCTAGTCGCTCCAAGGAAGAGAGGTGGCGCAACGCCAGCCCTTCTTCGTCCGCGTGAGGTTCCCCGCCCGCCCTTTCGTTTCATGATGCGCTGCTTTCTGGTGGCGTAGGCAGTGGAGTCTCGCCCACCCCCGAAGATCATCCTCCGGTCGCAGCCACTTCGGGTGTCGGGCGGTCTTCGCGATGACGTTTCTGGTTGGCGGCTGTACGAGAGTCCTCAGACTCGCAAACGGCGCTTAAAGAAGTCACGTGGTCCTAGGCGTCCGGTCCCGGAAGACCTCAGGGGAAGGTGTTTTAACTGCTTCGCGCCTTCGCATCGCGCCGCCGTCTGCCGCGCAGGACCTCGCTGCTTTCGGTGCCTAGAGCTGGGCCACCGCGCGGCTAACTGTGCTGGTGGCGGGCGGCCTCGGAAGGCGATGGAGGCTCTTGCCTTAGCGTGGCGGCCGAAACCTGTGCTCGCGATTTCAACCCCTGAGAAGTTGGAGGATGCGGTTGTTGCGGCTGATGGTGGGAGTTCTGGTGCGGCGGCTGATCAAGGCCCGCGGGCAACCTCAAAGGAAGGTGTTTTAATTGCTTCGCGCCTTCGCATCGCGCCGCCGTCTGCCACGCAGGACCTCGCTGCTTTCGGTGCCTGGAGCTGGGCCACCGCGCGGCTAACTGTGCTGGTGGCGGGCGGCCTCGGAAGGCGATGGAGGCTCCTAGCTTAGCGTGGCGGCCGAAACCTGTGCTCGCAATTTCAACCCCTGAGAAGTTGGAGGATGCGGTTGTTGCGGCTGACGGTGGGAGTTCTGGCGCGGCGGCTGATCAAGGCTCGCGGGCAAAGCGTCGGCGCCGTGTCAAGAAGCGGCGTCGCTCCGGCGCGGCTAGTCCGAGCGGACCGCCTAGCCAGGATTTTGATGGCAACGAGGAGCCCCATGCTGTTCCGGACGGCGTCCCTGATCCGCCATGCTTCGGTGATGTTCTGGCCGAGCATTGACGTGTCATCGACCGTTCTGCCCGGATGGCTAGGGCAGAAGACGAGCTCTGCAGGGCGCTCTCTGTTTCGATTGTTGGAGACTTGGCGGCTCTGTCGGTTGAGGTTTTGGTTGATGAGATTTCTCGTCACCATGATCTCCCGATTGAGTCCCTAGAGTTCCACAATCTTAGCCATGGAGACGGACTTCTGATCTTCTCGGATGAAGCCACGGCCGTTCGTGTCTACAACCAGGGGCGACCTCTGTTTCTGCCGCCGTATACTCTCCACTTTCGCCGCTGGTCCCGGTTCAGAGGTGCGTCCGCGGTGACTCTGCCCTCACTCGTCGATGTGGTGCTGCGCGGCATCCCGGAGCATGCTTGGGAGCTGGATACGGCGGAGCACCTTCTGGATGAATGGTGCTGGGTGCGTGAGCTCCACCCGGATACGATTGAGCACCGTGATTACTCTGCTTTCCGCCTCAAGGCCTGGTGTTCTCAGCCAGAGCTTATCCCGTCGGCCATGAAGTTGGATATTGTGGAGCCGCTGATCGTTGTTGAAGACTCCCCTCCGGCCTTGCATGCTTTGAGGTACAAAGTCAGGGTCGAGGTTTCTGCTTCGTCGTTGGAGGGGATGGACGGCGGCCCGCCCCCGTCCCCGCCACGCGGTGATCCTGATCAGGGGGACCGGTGCCGCCGGCAGCGGGGCCCCGACTCATCAGTGTCCACCACTCTTGATCCCGGTGCTCGAGGTGGAGCTCCTCGGGTACCCGTGCATCGTCGATTGGGCGCACGCTCTGTGACTGGCGACCACAGGCCAGTTCACGAGGCGGCGCCTGTTGGTTCACATGCCTCTTTTCCCTCGGCCACCTCGTCCCCGTCGAGGGTCATAAATGATTCGGTGGCTCTGGTCATTATTCCTGGCCTCGCAAGGGAAGATTTGCTGCCTTTGTCGCCTGAATTCCTGTTCTGGTTGTCAGAGGTGAACAGCGGGGCCCCGGATCAGTTGGATTTCGCTCCTGTCAGCCTGGGGAGAGCTTATTTGTCATCCGTCCCTGCTTCCAGCCTGCAACGCACTCAATCTGAATTGGTTGCAGTCCCAGATGGTCCGATGTACTCTGTTTGCTGCATTGAGGAACCTGAAGACATACCAGCCCATGATCCAGTTTTGTCAGTGATGAGCTCTTCGCCGTTTTTGGGCTCCACCGTTCCAATGTCTGTTGCTGCCCAGGATGTTGGGGACGATGGGGAACTTGGGGCTCCGCTTCCAATCCCTTTTCTGGCAAGCGTAGAAGCCCAAGCCGGTTCGACGGGCGTTGCAGTTCATGCTACAACTCCGCACCAGACCCATGCCCTTGGCTCTGTGTGTGTCGAAGTCTTAGCAGAGACTCCGCCCGCCGCAGCGCACCCGTCTCCCACTGATGCACCTCTCCAAGAGTCACCAACAGTTTCTTCTCTCGTAGCCCTGGAGGCGCTCATGTTCGTGGAAACGGTAGCCTCAAGATCATCTTCTCCCGCGGCTGTGGCCAGAGAGACCTTCAAGGTCTACTACAGACGAAAGAGGCGTCCTTCTCCCCATGGAGATCCTCCTCCAATCGGGACTGTTCTGGCTGGTGATGAACTCGGGGATATTTCTTCTCCTTCTCGGCCGGAAGTTGAGTCCCACAGGGATGCTCAGGATCCGGCGATATTGAGCAAGAAAACTTTCATTGATAATTTGACAAAGAAGACAGATGGACTTCTGGCCCGGCCTCCCACCATCCGGAAGCGCCGTGCGAAGGCTCCTCCTTCCACCTCGGCCCCCCGAAGAAGTCGCAGGGCTGCAGGTCTTGCTGCAGAATTCTCTGCTTGCCCTGACATTGGTTCAAAGAGGACAGTGATGAGATCTCTGGAAGTTGCTTTGGATCAGGAGCATGTTGATCAACGAGTCCTGAATGATTATGCTAAGCTTTTCAGCCATGCCCTCTCGCTGTCCCATGTGCAAGCCTTGGCGGCCCTATTTGGTTGGGCTGTCCTTGAGGATACAGGGTCTATCAGGATTGCATTTTAAGGTGTTCTGTTTGTAGGTCGTTTGTTATTTTGGTGTTCTATGGATCCTTCAAAAATCTTGATTTGGAATGTGCGTGGTCTGAATTCTTCCGCCCGGAAAGATTCGGTGCACACTTTGGTGGAGTCTACTAAACCTGACATTGTGTGCCTCCAGGAAACAAAAATGGAATATGTATCTTGGGGAGTTGTTCTTTCTGCTCTGGGCTCTAGTTTTAGCCATTTCTCTTTTCTTCCTTCAGTTGGAGCCAGTGGTGGCATCCTTGTTGCTTGGAAGCACGGCTTAGGCCCTGCTCGTAACACATACTTTGGGGATCATAGTGTTTCTGTCCAGCTTCAGCCAGCCAATAGGGAACCTTGGTGGCTTACTTGCGTGTATGGGCCACAAGGAGATGAGGAGAAAATCAATTTCCTGCAGGAGCTACGGGGTATTCGCACAGTTTGTGCTGGCCCTTGGACCTTGGTGGGAGATTTTAATCTCATCTACAAAGAAGAAGACAAGAATAATTCAATCCTCAACCGTGCAATGATGGGTCGATTTCGAAGAACTCTCAATGATTTGGCTCTCAAGGAATTACCGCTTAATGGTCGAAAATTCACTTGGAGTGGTGGAGGGGCTGCTCCAACTCTTAGAAGAATTGATAGGGTGTTTTGTACAGTAGAGTGGGAGAATCAGTTTCCCAACTGTCTTTTGCAAAGCACTGCTTCTATGGATTCGGATCATTGTCCACTCATTCTAGGGCTGGAGGATTTGATACCAAGAAAAGGAAGATTTCACTTTGAATCTTTCTGGGCTAAATTGGAGGGATTTCAGGAGGTGGTGGCTGCTGCCTGGAATTCGGTGCAGAGGAGGTCATGTCCGCTGGAAACACTATCTTTGATTTGAGATTGCACAAGATCAGAGACAGCTTACAGATATGGAATTGTGGCTGCTGCGTTCTTTGAAAAAACACTCACTTGCATTAAGCTCTCTTTCAAGAACAATTGCAAGAACTAGATCAAGAATTGGTTGGCTAAAGGATGGAGACGCCAACACAGCGCTCTTCCATGCTCATGCACGCCATAGGAAGAGGAAGAATTTCATATCCAAGATCATAGCCGAAGATCAGGTGCTGACCAGCCATGACGATAAAGCTAATGAAATTTTCAGGTTCTATGAGCAGCTCTTGGGTACTTGTGAGCAGAGAGATATCTCAATCAACTTGGCGAACCTAGAGCTTGTTCAGCATGATCTTACGGTATTGGAGTTGCCTTTTGGGGAAGAAGAAGTGTGGAATACTATTAAACAGCTCCCAGCTGACAAAGCGCCTGGACCAGACGGTTTCACTGGAATATTCTACAAGAAATGCTGGGGAACCATAAAACCAGATGTTCTGGGGGCTCTTTCAGCAGTTCACAGTGGTAATTTCAGAAACCTGCAGTTGCTAAACATTGCTCTGCTCACTCTCCTTCCCAAAAAAGAGGATGCTGTACAAGTCAAGGACTTTAGACCTATTAGCCTTATCCACAGCTTCGCCAAATTAGTTACTAAAATTCTAGCTAACAGATTGGCTAGCAGGCTCAGTGAGATGGTGTCAGCTAATCAGAGTGCATTTATCAAGGGTCGTTGTATTCACGACAATTTTATGCTTGTTCAGCAAACGGCAAAATTTCTCCATCAACAAAAGCAGCCAAGGATTCTTTTGAAGTTAGATATTTCCAAAGCGTTTGATTCGGTTTCTTGGCCTTTTCTATTGGAAACATTACAAAAGAGGGGTTTTGGTCCTAAATGCCGGGACTTGATCAGTGGTCTTCTTGGGTATTCTTCTACTAGGATCCTTCTTAATGGTGTTCCAGGAGAGGTCCTGTTTCATCGGAGAGGGTTGAGACAAGGTGATCCTTTGTCTCCCATGTTATTCATTTTGGTAATGGACGTGCTGAATTGCATGATTAAAAGGCTAGTTCTGAGGGGTTGCTGCAGCCATTGCTACTCGGAATATCCATCACCGTGTTTCTTTGTACGCGGATGACGTGGTACTTTTTCTCCGCCCGGTTGCATCTGATCTGCTCATGGTTGAAGACCTACTGCAGCTTTTTGGTTCGGCCACAGGCCTCAAGACCAACATACAGAAGAGTAGTGTGCTGCCCATTCGATGCTCGGAGGAAGATATGGCTGTAGTTCAAGCCCAGCTACCTTGTGAGGTTCAGGATTTCCCTTGCAAATATCTTGGACTCCCTCTGTCTTTCAGGAAATTAACCCGTGCACAACTTCAGATTCTCATTGACAAAATTGCAGATCAACTCCCGGGCTGGAAAGCAGATTTGCTGAATCGGGCAGGAAGAGCCGTTCAAGTTCAGCATGTCCTTACGGCTATGATGATATATATGGCCACGGCCTTGGACCTTCCCCAGTGGTTTTTAAAGGCAATCGACAAGATCCATAGGGGTTTCTTATGGCGAGGAAGGAAGGAAGCAAACGGAGGACATTGTTTGATAGCTTGGCCAAAGGTTACCAGACCAAAGGAGCTTGGTGGTCTGGGAATATTAGACTTACAGCGTTTCAGCTGGGCTCTCAGAGTAAGATGACTCTGGTTGGGTAAAACTGAACCTGGGAAGCCTTGGGCGTTCCTCCCTGTCCCTGTCCCATCTTGTGCACAATCCCTTTTTGCCTCTGCTGTTGTCTCAGTTGTTGGCAATGGAGTAAACACAAAATTTTGGACTGATAGATGGTTAAATGGATGCTCAATTAGCTGTTGGCCCCTCACCTCTTTTCTTGCGTCCCTAAGAGAAAGGTCATCAACAGATCTGTCCAGGAAGCTTTATCTAATAACTGTTGGATTAGCGACATCCAGGGCCACTTCTCAGTGACAATTTTAGCAGAATTCCTTGATATTTGGGATTTGATTGAGGAAGTGGTGTTAGAGCCAGCCACTGAAGATGTTCATTTGTGGCGCTTGGAGGCCTCGGGTAAGTTCTCCACCAGATCTGCATATGAAGCTTTCTTCAATGGGTCGACCTTCTTTGCACCCTGTAACTTGATTTGGAAAACCTGGGCTCCACGAAAGTGCAAGTTTTTTCTATGGTTAGTGGCGCACAACCGCTGCTGGACAGCAGACAGGCTAGCTCGCCGTGGCCTACCTCATCCGGACCACTGCCCTCTTTGTGATCAAGAAGATGAGACGATTAACCATCTTCTCTCGGCATGTGTATTTGCTCGTCAACTGTGGCTTCAGTTATGGAAGTCCTTTGGTTTCCCAGATGTTACACCACAGTTGGACTGTAACAATTTCTTCCTTTGGTGGCAACAAGCAAATGATACAATCAGCAATGGTATGCGAGATGGTTTCAACACTCTGGTCGTTCTAGGAGCATGGTCGATATGGAAAACAAGGAATGATGTGGTGTTCAATGATTTTCCCCCTAGTGTGAGTAGAACCCTGCTTCTGGCACAGAATGAAGCAGAACTATGGATGCTAGCAGGGGCAAAGGGGCTGAGTACCGTCGTCGCCAGCAGACCCCCGTCCAGTAATTAGGAGGTTGACTTGGCTGGTCACCTTTTTCCTGTGTAAAAATTTCTTAGAGCAGTCAAGTGTTGTGAGTTGGAGTGTGTTGGTGTTGGGGTGTGTATGTGTGTGTTCTTTTACTGTATGGCTATTTTAGCCTAACCTTTCTTCTATCTAAATGCAATGATATGCAGTCCTCCTGCATATTCGAGAAAAAGTGACAAGTTCAAATTAATTGACAAAGCATAAATATGAATGGCCACCCATGGGACACTGTTATGAACCTTAGTTCATATGGGGGATAGGGAGGATAACACCCCAAGGTAGGAAGGCCTTGGCTAGCCAAGGTCAGGTAATGGTGCCAGGGTTTTTGCCTGGCTACCGAGCAGCAGGGGATGAGATTGAGAGGAGCAACAGCAGAGGTGAGATTAGGAATAGGTTTGATATTTTCTTGCTTTATTCAATCTCAACTGGTTACAGGGTATAAATAGAGGAGCTCAGCCCCTAGACGCTTAGCCTCTGGCTCCTTGTTTCTCTCCGAGCATTAATCTTTCATTAGTCTCATCTCTTTCCTAGACATCTAATTGCCATAACTCTCATCTCTTCCCTAGGCATCTAATTGCCATTGATTACAGCCTCCTTGGGCTGTTGCCCGGCCTTGGGAGCTCCCCTGGCTGCATGCACATGACATCTCCCCCTCCCTTGAGGACCAGCTCGTCCTCGAGCTGCAGTGCTGGATAGTGGTCGAGGAAGTTGCCAACATGGTCCTGGATCCCATGGGAAGAGCCCAAAAGCTAGCTTCAGCAGTGCGCTGGCCCTGTCCAGTGACACCAAGGTGGGTGCCAGTGCTGTTGGAGCTTGCTGCTGGGTTGTGTTGGTTGTTCGCCGCACCAGGAAACCGCATACCCCGATCTCTACTTTGGTAGGAGCAGCAGGACATATAGGCGAGCCCAAATGGTTGAACGTGCAGGGTGTGATTTGCTGCAGCGACAAGCTGAGCAACATACGCATCTTCCGCACCATCCGCCGGACAAGGAAACCTCGCCCTGCTACTTGTAGGCGCACCGCTGCCCGCTCCTCCGATGATGGCCACGTGATGGCGTGGGAGATAACAGCCGAACGCTGCACCCCACAGAGAGATTGCACCCGCCGGCGTGCCAGGAATCCTCGCGCTGCCGCCTGAAGCCGCACCGCTGCTTGGAGTTCATGCTCTGTCTTCTCCATGTGAGCACAGTAGCAGTTGAACATCACGACAAAGTGATCCATCTCCTTTGCGAGACGGCGAGTCCCCTCAACGAGGCCAGTGATCACCTCATCCCATGATGGTGATGGATGACCGACAGTTGAAGCCATAGGAAAGGATCCCTGACTCATGACATTGAGGTTGCGGAAGTCGTTGGTGAGGCTGGGGTAGATGGCGTGGTGGCTGCTGGGTGTGGTGACGGAGCAGAGGTGGAAAAGGATCGCTGGACAGACCCTAAACCCGCTCTGATACCAAATGTTATGAACCTTAGTTCATATGGGGGATAGGGAGGATAACACCCCAAGGTAGGAAGGCCTTGGCTAGCCAAGGTCAGGTAATGGTGCCAGGATTTTTGCCTGGCTACCGAGCAGCAGGGGATGAGATTGAGAGGAGCAACAGCAGAGGTGAGATTAGGAATAGGTTTGATATTTTCTTGCTTTATTCAATCTCAACTGGTTACAGGGTATAAATAGAGGAGCTCAGCCCCTAGGCGCCCAGCCTCTGGCTCCTTGTTTCTCTCCTAGCATTAATCTTTCATTAGTCTCATCTCTTTCCCAGACATCTAATTGCCATAACTCTCATCTCTTCCCTAGGCATCTAATTGCCACTGATTACAGCCTCCTTGGGCTGTTGCCTGCCCCTGGGAGCTCTCCTGGCTGCATGCACATGACAGACACAAACAACTATATCACCAACGCCTCCAGGGTGTGACACACAGATACATCAACATTAAGCAAGTTACACAAACTACATGAAACAACAGCACATGCTCATTTAACTATCCGATAACACAGCTCAAATAATTGGCTGTAAAGATAGCTGCCACATAGTTCAACCGAGTGACCTGCATAGGGTTGGAAGATTGCTCTTTTCACAGAAACTATAAGCCTTTGTAGTAAAATGCATGAAGACATAGAGATGCAAATGCTAAGTCTTTTTTTTTTTATGTCATCGCAAAAACTAAGTATGACTTAAAACTGGGCCTTTTTTTCTGAACACACACACAAAGACCTGTGTATCATTATATTAAGAATTGAGAAAGTAAATAAAGGGAAAGATCTCTTAGAAACACACAAACTATCCTTAAACGCCTATCTGAATTGTATATATAGAGAAAGCACTCCATGTACAGATAAGCGGTCATATTACCAAGCTATTTCTGTTTCCTAGTATTAGTTTCAAAAACTGTGTTAGCAAAATGCACACAACATTCTTTGCGACGAAAGGAAGGAATATATCAGCCAGACAACATATTTAGAATTTTTTTTCTCTTCTCTGTGATATATTGTCCATTGTTTATCTCTGCTCTGTGATAGCAAGGAATTGTGAACAATGGATGCCATAACAAACATGTCGGTTCAGGAAGCTTTAGTCCTCGAAGGAAAAAAAAAATTCTGGGTTTCTGGCTCGCTCAGGAAACCGGTTCGAGTCCTCGAAGTCGAAGGGGAAAATAAATTTCTGGCTCACTCAGGAACCGATAATCCATTTATTGCAAATCAATTTTGTGAGCAGAACATTTAATTAAGAGTCGAGCAGCTCGGCAGTAAGAGAACACAATGCAAATATGCAATGGAGGCGCATCAAACAATGGCATCTACTACTAGCATAGTATGTACTAGTAGTACTACTACTATATACCAAGGAAAAGAAAAAAAACGGAGACGCACCTGGGTAGGAAAGTAGCGGATGACGTTGGCCTGGTTGCCGCGCCAGAGCGCGGCGGCGCCCTCCTCGCGGAGGACGCGGGCGAAGGCGTCGGCGATGCCCCTGTAGGGGCGCGTGAGGGTGCCCCGGCGCAGCATCTCGGCCTGGTTCTGGAGCAGCAGCTTGACGCGCTCGACCGGCGCGGCCCCCGTCTTGGCCACCACGGCGGCCGCGCCGCCCATGGCGAAGTCCGCCGCCACGCTCGCCGGCGACGTCGCGGGCCTCATCGGCCTCTCCTGCCTTCGCTCGTCGGGCGCGGCGGGCATCACTCGATGGCGGCGGTTGGTGGGAAGAGACGGATTTGTTTTCCGCCTCGATCAAGATCAATCTGACGTGGAAAGAGATCGGTGGGATATGAACACATCGTATCCCTAATCCATACCCAAAATCTATACGTGCTTGTGTGGTATACCTCAATGTATACGTTGCGGTGGGCGTCGATTGCCGTTGTCGTCGATGTTGAGGAGGGCGGCGAGAATGGGCTTGGGTGCGCCGCCGTTGTCACGAAGCTACAGCCGCACCTACCGCCACGGTGTAGGAGCCCCAGTTGTTGTCGCCGCCGCCGCTATGGGAGCCCCAACTCCCTCGCCACCAAAGGTGCGGTAGCCGCAGCAGCCCTCGCCGCCGGCGCTGCGGGAATCCCAGCGCCCTCGTCGTTGGCGCTGTTGGAGCAGCAACCGGTGGAGCCCTCGTCGTCCACTGCTGTCGTGCGGTCCGCCAGGTAAGAGACCGAAGCCGTCTTTTTCAACTTTTTTCTTGAGGCGAAGCGGATGATGAGAAGATGACGGGACATGAGGGAGGAGGTGTCGGGTTTTCTTTTTCTACTTCGTATATTTTTTTTCTTTTTCTTTTTCTTTTTCTTTTTTCTTTTTCTTATTTCCTATAATAGCGTCTCCTGAGACTAACTTTAACAATGTGACCCAACTCTATTTTGATAGTACACAGTGCTTTTAGGGGATAAAACCAGTCTCCAACAGAGGAGGCAACGTCGTGACCCATTTTGGGTCCGACACCACAGGGAACCCAAATTTGGGTCGCTCTTCGTCGAACTGTGTCTCCACGCATAGGGCCCACCATGGCCGAGAAAGGGGGCGACGCTGGGCCAATGCTCGTCGACGCCTGTGAGGGCGACTCACACCTCAACGCCTGCAACGTCGTCGCCGTGTGCCTCTTTCGCCTCCCCAGACGCCGCGCGTGGGCTTGCCTCCTTGGGGCGTGGCAAGGAGCGGAGGGAGGACCAGACGAGGAAGGTGGTGCGTTGGGCTCCGGCGCGGTGAGGAGCCGGGGGGGAGGGAGGCGGCGCGCTAAGCTCCGGTGCGGCGAGGAGTGGGTGAGGTGGAAGGCGGCGCGCTGGGCTCCGCGCGTGCTTGCCGGCGAGGGCGAGCTGCTGGTGGTCCGCGTGGAAGAAGACGACGATGGCAAGGCAGGTCCACGGCGAAGGTGGCCGGCGCAGCCAGACAGGACCACAGCGGGGAGTCGCCGGCGTGCCGAGCAGCGGCTGCGGTGAGGAGCGGAGCGAGGGGCGAGGCAAGGAGCGGGGCGCGGCGCGGCGCGGCGAGGAGCGGAGGGTGGAGGGAGGCGGCGCTAGGCTCCGGCGGGTTCCAGCTCCAACGCGGCGAGGAGCGGAGCAGCAGGAAGGCAGCGCGGGGGCTCCAGCGCGACAAGGAGTGGGGGAGCGAGGAGCGGGGCGTGGCGAGAAATAGGTGTGCTGTTGGAGAAGGAAACTTTCGCGTATCACAGACTCTTACTGTACATGACCCAAATGGGAAGATGGGTCTCATATCTGGGTCTCCACTGTTGGTGATTAGTCTAACCTAAACCAAATCATAAACAACCTAAACATAGGTATTGGTACAAAGCATTACATCTCTATCTCATACCCCCCTTCTTACCCAGCTATGAGCTATATATATTTCCCTATTCCTATCCCAACCTCCATCCAAACGCCAAAAAGAATAGGTATACCACACAAGCACGTGTACATTGAGGTGACCTTTGGTTGATGAGAAATGGAGATTGGGATAGGGAAAAGAGGGGTGCTCAACCATGGTTGAATAGAGTAAAAAAACATGTTTGGATAGTGGGAAAGGAAACAGATACTGGACTGGGAAGGAAAAAAATAGCCCTCATATTCAGAGATTCTATCCCAATGGGAGAGCTGGGTTACGATTGGAAAAAGACTGGGCGCTACTAACCATGGGCATGGAAAAGGGATCTTGCCTGCTGCGAATTTTTTTATTTTTAACACTTTTTAAAAACTATTTCTAAAACTAAAACGCGGCAATTTTTTTTTTAAAACTAGCACTTTTGGACGCGCTGTCCCTGGTGGCGCGTCCAAACAGTACCGACGCGCCACCCAGGGTGGCATGGTAGGGGCACCACGTGGCTCCGCGCTGGTAGCTCTCGCCGCGCCACATGCAATGGCGCGGGGGCTGCCGCGCCATGCCGCATGGCACGGCCAGGGAGATAACCCCCTGGCCGCGCGACCCCCTCTCCCTTTCCCTCCTCACTTCCTCTACTGTCTGTTCGAGTCAGGCGCCGCCGCCACGAGCTCAAGGGCGATTTTGGCGCCCCCTGGTCCTCTCCGCTGTGTTGTAAGTGCATCCAATCGTCGATCCCTCCTTCCTCTCTTGATTCCCCCAAGAAATTTCCATATTCCACTGTTTTTAGTCCCTCTGTCATGAACTCCTTTAGTTTTTTTAGAGTTAGGGTTAGGGTTCATAGTTTATAGTTTGGGTTTGATTTTGCAACAATTACTAATATCATTTTCATGGCACAGTAGGATGCCTAAGCGTGGTAGGCCTAGTAAACCAAAGCCCGTTTGTAAGGACCCGTTGTGGCCCGTAAATGCTTTTGACGTCTTACCACTGTCTAGTGGTGTTCCTGTGTCTATGTGCTTTTGTGGCGATCATGTAAGGTGGCTAGGTCGGACGAGGAGGACACGTATAGGCAGCGTTACTGGATGTGCGCCAACTATGTGTACGAGCCTACCATACAACAGCGGCGCATTAATATGCTGGTGAGAATATGGTATTGTATTCTGCTGAAATTAATTCTGTTGCCGTAAAATAATGTGTTTTTTAGACTCCGCCACCGCTCTGTGATTTTGAGCAGTGGATCGACATTAAGATCTCCGAGGAGGACAAGGAGCGGATGCAGCGTCTTTTGAGGTTGGACGCAGAGCGGGAGGAGAGGATTGAGAGGAGACGCAAAGAGTTGGCCGCGGAGAAGGAGCGGGAAGAAGAGGCTCGGCTGAGGCGTCTCGCAGCTTTCAGAGAGGAGAAGGAGAAGAAGCTTGAGCGTGCACGTCGTGCAAAAACAGCCATGGAGGAGAACCCCGATGCTTTCGCCAAGGGAAAGTGGCCTCGTTGCACTCAGTAGCTTGTTGGATTTGAATTAAACTTTGTGTTGTCGTATTGAGGACCCTACATTTGGTTGTCATGAATTGAACTTCTGTATCGTAACATATCCGTACTTCCGTGTTCACTTAGTTAGTGTTTTTAGTTGATATTTCATGTTGCGGACATTTCTATTTTTGTCAAACATATTACTAAATGATGCGAACAAGCAGAACACATGAAAAGGCATACCCTAACATGCCTTCAGAATTAAAACATACAACGAATACACGAAATGGCATGTGAGAATCTGCACCAAACAAGGGTAAAGACTCTCTACACTAGACCTAACATGCCTTAGATAATTGAAACATGCACCACACATAGACGAACAAATGGACACCCTGCTAGTAGTGCTGCCACATATTGAGCTGAGTGACACCTTTCCCATAGTAACCGCCCATTGGCGGAGGTGGTGGCGGTGGCGATGCCGGCGGGTCGCCATTGTTCTTGTGATGAGGGCAGCGGCAGTACGGGCCTGTGCATATTGGCTCCTGCGATGTGGCCCCACTATTGCCTCCTTCCTCATCTTCCTCCTTGTTGTGTCTCGAGCTGTAGCTTGGGCCGAGCGAGCCGATGCGGTCCTGCAGGTACCAGATGTACTCTAAATACAGGGTAATAGGTAGAGGGTCCACCCACTTAGTGAACCCGCAACTGTCTTCTGCCTACGAGGTCTGCGATGAATAGATTTGTTAGCATGCTTTTATTTTGTGAAATACATAGCAGAAATAAATGACAAGAAAACATTACATATGCATAGGGACATTTGAAGAATCGCCGGTCTCCGTGTATCCCGCCCTCGGTGTACATTGTTGACGGTAGATATACCATGACAATCCACATTCAAACACCGTCAATAGGCCTCGGATTCAAGGAAGATCAACATAACATGAACATATTTTTATCAATAACTAGTTCCACTTGTACTCTTAGCTTGTGAATGCAGGTAAGATCAAAACAGAACAAATTGGAGCACTTGGAGCCCAATATGTTGGGCCGGCCGAACCAGTTATTTGGGAACCAAGCCATCACAATTCCAGGAAATGACTCAAGACATCATGTAGAAAAGAGGAGAGCACAGGGTGGGCCCATGTGTGGGTCGGCCGACCCCACCATGGGGCCCACCTGGCTCTGGTGACGTGGCAGGATCTGTGTGACACTCTACCCAGCTCAATTCCACCATCACATCAACATGTGTTTCTATTCAACGGTGGAGAATCAAAACACAAGGATCAAGGCGTGAAACAATCCAATCAAGACAGAACCAGCACAAGAGGATACTCTATGACTGGTGGGGACCAGACCTGGCCGGGCCCACCTATCATAGGGGGTCAGTCGACCCACCCCTGGTGCTCAGCCAGGTCGGTTGGCCTCCACCGCCTTCCTGCATGTTTCACACGTGCTGGTTTAACCACTGGCGTCTATCTAAGGCAGTTACAAGGCCGGTTCATCCAAGGGCCAAGGTGGAAAGGCACACGGATCGCTGACGTGGTGCCCCTCCACTCTCCCCTATAAATAGATGCTACATCCACCCTCTCAAGACATGATTCATTCAACATACAAGTGAAGAGTAGTGTAGTTCCACCTTTAGTAGTAGTTGTAGTCTAGTGTGGGAGTTAGACTTGAGTTGAGCTGTGCTCGGCGTCTCCGGAGTCGTCTGCTGGAGAGTCTGGTATAGCTCTTATATCTTTCTCTTTCTGTAAGACTTATCTACTTTAATATATTATTCTTGCTTTACTTTACTGAGTCTTTACTTAGTGCATTACTTTAATAGTATTGTTGTGAGTTATCATATTACTTGGTCGGTTTGCATTAGATTGTGATCCTGTAACCAACTCACGTGTGTAGTTTATCGCCTGTTATAGGGTGCTCTAGTTGCCTTGATCACTGCTAGAGTAGTAAGGTTTAGTGTAAGTGTGGTGCTTAGACTAGATCTTGCCTTTGAATGCCGCTTGTCACACGGATTGTTTGTGGGTGCTAGCAGGTGGTGACAGCCCTGTCTAGTCTTAGTATCCCTCCACGTGTTTTAGGCAAGTTTTTAAAAGGTAAGCTCCCATAAGAGAATAGGCGCTTCGGGTAGAGGTTATATCCTCTATTGTTTCGCACTATCCCCTACACACCGGAAGTAAGGTAGCAGTCTTAGTGTATTTCGTCCATTTGATAGGATAGATCACAGGAGTAGAGTTTGAATCACAGGAACCTTTCTCACTCGTTGTCCTCCCACCTAGCTACACTACACTAGTTATCTTTTAGTATTTCATTTGTTATCTTTGAATCATCACCTTCCTATCTGTTGGCGCAAAAAGTGGTTCCCTAAGCCCAACACACCAGCGAAGCCGGAAACGATCCTTGAGGCAGTAAAGCTCTCGCAGATCCAGCTAGCTTCGGACCCGGTCTGAGAGTGTCAGTAAAACCCAAGCGTGCCAGTCAATTTGACCTGCAATTGACAAGGAAAAAGATAGTAATCAGTAATCACAGGGCGGAACTAACCGGCATGTCCAAGTAGTTCCAACTGTATGGCTCGAAGAGCCGATGTAATGGGAGATCGACTAGAAAGCCGATTCCGTCATGTTATGAACCGATTGTAGCGAAACATGCATTATAACTCAAGTTAACCGATTCAGACATGAATTCAATGACATATACTTGCATTAGACAGAAGTATACTACAAAAGATGTAGTCACAGCAAGCTAACATGATCATAAGATGTCTCAATGTAAAATAAGATGAAATCGGCTATTTCAGCCGATTCAATGTATACGGGCAACATACAAGCCTATAAAGTAAACAATGTTTCAACTCTCCGGCTAATAAATCTAAATCACAATCTTGCAACAGTGGAGATCGAGCGGATCGAGGCAGTCATGATGAAGTTGCAAATTAGATCCGTTAACCGTTGAATCTAGACAATGTTTATTTTATTACTTGAGTGCGACCCGTATCTAATCTAGATCCAAAATACAACCGGCTGGTGCAAAACATTCTATCTTATCAATATAAAACAATGGCAAACATAATTCGTTGAACATATAGATCTATTAGATATAAGCCGATGCATATGGATCAAGACGGGCAAATTGATGATTGCTTTAAATAATAAACAATAAACATAAGCAACATCGGTAACTTAATGAATCTATTTAAACTGCCAAATTTAACTAGAGCCGATAACTAATCCATGCGTGCAAACTGTCGTAATCTATAGCCTGTCCACCGGATGACGTTAACTAATAGATTAATCAAGCAAGCAAACACGAATCGATAACTAATCCGCGCGTGAAAACCGTCCTAATCTGTATCTCGTCCACCGGATGATGGTTAACACAGATTGATCGGGTAAACCAGCGTGAATCATCCTTGACTCACTGTGCTTCCCGCGTCCACCGGATGACGCCAAAGAAACAGAGCTTAGCAAGGACCCTGGTCCGCCATGCTTCCACGTCCACCGGATGACGCTAAAAAGACATAGTTTAACAGGGGGTTAACGATACTTACAAGCAAGCCTGCGTCCACCGGATGACACCCAGCCTGGATAAAGTAACTCGCCGGACTCGACTGACTCTAGGGTTTGTTTGGCCGGAGCCGAAAGTTGTGTTGTATTGATGTTGTTGTCTTTTTTTACAATGGCTGAGGGCTTATATTTATACCCTGAGCGTAACTAGAGTCCTAGTCGAATTACAACTCATTATTAGATAAGGAAATCAACAAACTATCCTATATCTAAGGTAACTTGGAGTCACATCTTCCCTTTCATAACGGACTCCGATCGTGATTGCATCTTGGCGGCGCGTACTCTGGATGACGTCACCATATGCCGACGCTGCCCGCCTTCTGTCACCTTCGCCCGATAACCGATTCACCGTTCAATCGGCTATTCTCCTTCCTTCCGCTGGACGGAATCTACCTCCGAGATCGGCTATCTTCCTTCGGTATCGGCTATCGGCTTCTGGCATCGGCTATCGGCTACCAGCCCAAAATTCGGTGTTAACACTATCATACTTCGATTACCCCCTCTGTACTAGTTGTGCTAAGTTGAGATAAATTTAAGGATCTCCTTCTATTAACATTTCTAGCAATCGCTTTCCCTTGGGATAAAATAAATAACGATATCTTGGAATACTCTCGGGTGAAGTGTTACAGCGGTATATTCTGTGCGCTTGCGGAATTATCCAATAGACATAAGAAATACCCTCAGGGCACTTCTGGCGCCATTATCAGAGATAGCCTAACACCCTGCCTCTAGTGGTTGCGCTAAGAAGTGTCAACATACATCTGCACAAGGCACTCCTCACAATGCCTGCATTTCGACCACACTTCTTTATCCTTCTTCACGTAGTCCCTCAGAGGTCTTTCTGGACCGTAACCACTCTTACTCTCTTCTGGAAACTTGTCAATGGGTTCGTCGAACTCATCGGGACCAAGGCTACCCCCATCATCCCACATTATTGGCGGGCCCTTGCTCTCCACTGTGCCCTTGAGCTTCCCAACCCCAAACCCCCATTTCTTTGGTCCAGACATCTTGTATTGCTGGTGATGTTCGCCGAGGGGGTAGTCCCATGTATATATAGGGAGGCGAGGGGTGACGTTGCCTTCGAATGCAATTGAATTAATGCAAAGATAATTCAACACAGTTCTTTGTAGTACTCTGAAAAGGGTAGATTCTCGGACTGTCAAAGTAAAGGCTACTCGTTGTTATTTATATAGCCCTGAAAAGCCTACTCACTATCCAGTCTGAGTCACCGAACACCCTACTCGCGACCTGGCAAGTCACTGAAAAGGCTACACACTGTGCTATCTGAGTGACTGAAGAGGCTATGAATTGAATTGACAACTCACTGAAAAGGCTATGCACTAAAAAGGTTATTTGCAAGCCCTCTGAATCACTGAGTAAGCATGGCCGGGCTATGGCCAGCCTTAGGGCACCCGTGGTCGGCCTTGACCGGCCGTGGCCCGCCGTGACCGGCCGTGGCCGGCCGTGCAGCTGTCTGAGCCGCGCCACCCCTAGCCGTGCCACTGTGGATGGCGCGGCTATCACTTGGCAGTAAGTGGCCGCGCCACCAGAGACGGCGCAGCAGAGACTGGGTTGGGAAGTTTTCAGTTTTCAGTTTTCTGTTTCTGTTCTTTTCTGTTTTCTGCTGGTTTCCGTTTTTATGCTTGTTTTTGTGTTCTGCTGGTAGGGAAGTTGAGTCCACCGTTTAGTCGTCGTTTTTTGTTTTTAGTTTTAGTTTTCTACTTTAATAGTTCATCTGTGTAAGATAAAGTAAGAAGAGCCAAGGAAACCAAATACACAGTTAAAACACATCGTCATGTTATTACACGTACTGTGTAGACAACATCCACCATCAGGTCATACACTCATGCTAAGCTGCTAACTCTAAGCTCCTGGAGTGTAAGGGTCTCAAGGACGACGCTGCCGTTTCGGATTTATTGGAACGATGTTTAGAGTGTACCCAACATTGCTATGGTCACGCTGTCTGGGGCCACGCCTCAACTGCTGTGTCTGAGTAGGGCCCTGTCATAACAATTAAGAGCATGAGCAAATAATTTTGAGATGCAATGCAATAGAAGTATGAAAGTGACTATTTGCAAGTTACCTGAGACGGAAGAGGTGCATCGTAAAGCTGAGACCCGCCCATCTCATCGTACTCCTGGTCTTCATCGTAGTCGTCCTCCTCATCGTCCTCGGAGTCTTGTGAAGACTCGTCGAGCTCAACCATGGGGCCCTTGCCATGGGGCCGAGTCGGAGGCGGAGGTGCATGTCTTGCAGGAGTACCAGAATGAGCCGGACTTAAGGGCGGTCTTTTGTACGCTGGCTGGAACTGTGGATCCATACATGCTAGCTTCTGAGCTAACTTCTTGCATATCTTGCTCACTCTCTACAGGGACAATAAACAAATCAATTTTCATATTAGATCTACTTGGCATGACGTTATTTTGGAGGACGCAAATAATGTCAACCTTGACAAAGTGGTGTTGTAACACCCCTGGTGTTACTGTAACTAAAACCTGCCATGTCATCATGATTGCATGCAGAATCATCACGTAAACTCATTTTCTGTGCAATAACTAAAGTAAAATTTATTCTTGCATATGATTGTGTGTAGGTACTTTAGAGTGATTTGGTTATGTTAATGTTTGTGTATGTATGTGGGATAAAAATAAAATTAAAGAAATTCAAAAGAAATCATTTAAACACCCTAATTCGGACCCAAAACTCTAATTCAAAAACTAAAAGGAATTAGATATCGGGCCTTAAATAAAAGTTGTACATCTTTAAAAGATGAGGAACTTCTATTTTGGACAATTTTGAAGTTACTAAAAATAATTTCAAATAAAACATTAATCTATGCTTTATAGTTTAAGTTTGAAAACTAAATTCAAACATTAGCATGAATCTGATGAAAGTAATTTAACAAAAATTATAGATCTTTTAAAATAGGACAACTTTCATTTTTGGAGATTTTAAAGTTTACCAGTGGAAATTTAAATTAAACCCCAATTAGTGTTTGTTTATTCAAATTTAAAATGCCTTTTTAAAAACTATCAAGAATTTGGGCAAACTTATTTAATAAAAGTTGTAAGGCTTTTCAAGTTGAACTATTTGAGGATTTTGAACTTATGCATTGATATTTCAAATTAAACCCTAACGAGTGTTTTAGAATTTAAATTTAAAATGCTATTTCAAAAATTATGAAGAATCTGACAAAACTAATTTAATGAAAGTTGTAGAGATTGACAAATAGAACAACTTCTATTTTTACAGAAATTAAAGTTATTGAGAAATTTTTAGAGAATTTCATTGGATTGCAAATGAAATTTAAATTTGATTTTTATTCCCATTTTCATAATTTCAAAAATATTTAAAATTTGGATATGGTTCAAAAAGCAAAGATGTTCATCATGAAATTTTCCACAACCTTTATTTTGGGACTTTTTCGTGTTCCTAAGTGAAATGGGGAGTAATTGCACAAGTGGGAGTTGACTTTGGGAAAAAGCTGCTACAGTGCCGGACCCCCTCCCTGCCACGCGCTGCCGCGCATGCCGCGCCGACCGCCGGCAATGCCCGGGGTCCGGCGGTGGCCTGTCGATAGCAGAACCGAGCCCGTGGGGGTCCCCTCCACGCTGCACCACCTTCCTGGCCCTATAAAAAGCCACGGTCAGCACCAATTTCAACTTGTTCCGTCCTCACCGGCGGTGATGAGCTCGCTGTTTGGGGGCAAAATTCATCGTCGTCATGCCACCGCAGCCATCTCCATCACGTAGGTAGACTCGCAATATTCTCGCGCATCGATTAAACCCGGTATCTCCTTCTATGGTTACTTGAGGCTCCCGCGCACCGTCGTCTTCTTATCGGGCGGCGAACGCGCCATCCCTCGGTTCGTCGCGACCGGGGGCATCTCGGTGGGTTCCTTCCCTATAGTTTGCTCGTTCTCGATGTTGTGTGCTCTAAAGATCCTTAAGGGCAAGACCGTTTCCTCGATGGTGCCCAGGAATCACCGGAACGCCGCGTCAGGGCCGAATCCACACCGCCGGATCCCCCATTAACATCGACGTGATACCTCGACCCTCCTCCGCCCCAACCAGTGTGCATTGCACACTCAGGTAAGCCTCCTGGATGTTTCACCCACCTCATCCCAAACTCTACCATGACCGGGTCGCTGGAACGCGGTTGCGGGCCGTGCCCAGCGTGCCCGAGCCGCCAGGGCCGCGACCGCGTGAGCTCCAAAACCCTAGACGGCCGTCCAACCACCTAGATAGCTTCGCGAGGTTCTGGGGGGGCTCGGTGATATCCTCTCCGTCGCCGGAGGACCACCGGCGGTGGACCGTCGCGGCGGCGTCGCCACGTGCGCTGGAGTGTACGCGTGGGAGGAAGGAGAGAGAACTGACCCGTGGGGTCCGCCCGTCAGTGGCGCTGAGTGAAAGCGACAGGGGGCGCAGGCGAGCGCTCGGCCAGTGGGCCGGCCTGCTGGTAATTGGACCGTCTTGGGCCGAAAGTAGTTTTGCATTTTTCTCGCGATTTAGAATTTACTTTTCTATTTTCTGAGCACATAAATAGTAAGTCACTTTGTTCATTTGTATTAATTAATCTGCTGTGTCAAAAATCATGAAAATAATTTTGGATGCTCTTTGTAATGTGGAGAATTTAATAAAAATATTAAATAATGAATTTGGACAACTTCTACAGGAACTAAAAATTAGTAGTTTAATTAATAATTACTACTTTGATGAATTTTAGTAAATTCTAGGTTAATCCAAAAATCAAGAAATTTATTTTGGCACTGTTTTAGGGCAAGACCTAGCTGTTGGTAAAGTCTGGATTCAAATGCAAGTTGTTTATTTGTTTGTCATATGATGCCCTATTATTTGGATTAATAAAGAAAAGGTTATTAGAATTAAATTAAATGATTTGATTAATCTTTTGGAGTTTGATTAAACACCTTGTAGTACATGAACCCCTATTGTTCCAAGTTTTGATGATCATTTACTTTGTAAGTATGAAATGAATTACTTTATGTAGTAATTAAATGTTAAAACAAAAATCCTAATTGATAAATTGATTAATAAAATGAGTAAAAACTCTAATTCACTTTTGTGTGGTGTGACTTTTAGGTTGTGTGTGAACCTTGGGTCAACCACCCTAATGACCCTGGGTACTTTAGATAGAGTTCCTCATGGCTAGATTTAGCAATAGTTGTAAAGCTATGCAACGGCTTTCTACGTCTATTAAAAAGGAATCCAAAGTAATAATCGGTAGATGCTAGGTTAGTTGGCTTGCAACTTTATCGTGAAGGAAAGTTGTACTCAACTTTCAAATTAAGTTTATTTACTATTGATCAGTGATTTTGTGCATCTCCTGCATCATGGCATATATATCATCATGTTAAGTGTTGCATTATTATTTCGTGTAGTGAACGCGCGGTGATCATTATCTGAAGCGTGTCCCGAGTAAGGCCTTCACTCGGTGGACGTGGATCCTTCTCGGTGATTGATTTCAAGGTTCTGTCTACTTCAAGCAACAGGCAAGCCCCGGTGCATTCAGCCCCTTCCTTGTGATTTACAAAATGTTTATAACTTGAGTTAATCTACTGCATTAGGTTTATAGGAGTTGATTGATAACCCAATTGATGCATTACCAACCTTGACCACTGAAATACCTGAAAACCATTTTAAAATAAAATGTTTGAAATATGCTTAGCCCTGCTTAAATAATTTAGACTTGCACAAATGATATTTTTGAGCTATTGTGACATATGTTATTGATTAATTCATGAAAAAGGGAATTAGAATGTTCTCGTTCGGTGGCTGTGCACCTGATCAGTACATCGTCACCGATGGAAAGGGATTTTTCGTTCGGTGGCCATATGATTGGGTTAGAGTCCCAACTTATCATCGCCGACGGAAAAGGGATGTGAAAATCGGGTGGTCACCAGTGTAATTTGGTTAGAGTCCCAATGCATGGTTTCCAACGGAAAAAGAATTAGGGACCGTTCGTTGTTGGCCTGCTGTGATCGAGACGTTTTGCAACTAGCCACATACTCCGGGAAGCCCTATCTCCGGTGGCTCTATTGCTTGAACCGACAACCACGCACTGGGAGTGGAGAAATGGCGAGAGTAGCATGTACCCTCGTGGCCGTCGTGCCTGGAGACGAGAGGAGTACTGTGCTCTCGGGTGGCGCAGGACCGGTTAAGGGATAGAAAAGCTATGGTAGACGGGGTTGATATATGCAAGCTTAGGTGCTACATATGCAGTGTAGATAGAGATCCCCAGGTGGGTATTAATCGATTCGAATCGTCGTTGCTCCTCGGTTATGGAGACTTGATCCTCACACCTACATCGAAAAGTGGTTCGGAACTAGGATGTTTTTTAGAATGAATAAGTAATTAGAATTGAAGGATATTTGAGGAAGAACTGAGAACTATTGATATTGATTATAATAATATTGAGTAAAATACTGAAAGAAGCATTAGTAATGTTTTTTCCGTAAAATACTTTGACTCTTGCTAAAGCCTTACCTTGACTCCCCTCAGCCTGTATTCCTGAGTCTCATTCCTTTTTCTTAGTTGGGTAAGTCTTGTGGAGTACCCCAGTATTCAGGGTTTGTTAACCCCTGTTGCAGGTGAGCCGAAAGTACAGTTCTGCTTGAGACCGTGCCGGTTGGCGGACCGGAATTGATGATGATGTGTGTAATATAACCCTTGGGTAGGGTGTCTAGTTGTATGATGCTACTCTACTACGAAGCTCTGGTTTGGGATAATGTCATTTATATTTGTAAACCTATGTTTATGTAATGTTTTCGCACTCTTCACTCTAATGTATATTATTTGTGTAAACTGTTGTAATGCTTGCAAGGTCTTTATAATGAGATCCTCGGGGAAATTAGGGTTTCCAAGGAAACCTGGCAGGCCACCTAGGTCAATGGGAACTCGTGCAGACTGATCGTGGGTCCTTAGAGACGATGACGGTGCACGTGGGCCCTATGATTAAGGCAGTTCTGTCATAGGTGTAGAATGCCCTCTTGTTCTCCTCTAATCTCAGCTAGGCGATAGACTGCTTCGTTGGAGAGGGTGGACAACCGTCTCGCCTGAAGACAAAGTAAACGGGCAATTAATCAAAGAAGTTGCATAAGTAAAAAAAGCAGCTAGTTTTGCCAACTCAGCTTCCTTACCACATATCTCTGTATGGGCCCTCTCTCTGGCTGCGTACTGCTCCGGGTTGCCTCGTCATAAGGATCTGGCTCGTGGTCTTCGTCTTCAGAGTCCCAGGGATTTGCCGCGTCATCGTACGGCAGCTTCAAGTGGGTCCTCGCATTCTTCTGGAACCATTCTAGGTATCAATCAAATTGTTCTTGTGAGTGCTCCGGAGTATCCAGTATCCGCAGCCTGTGACGGGTCTCCCAAGCTTGGATGTACTTATGGTGCGTAACTGCCCAGTTCCTCTCGTTGTACCTATTCCTTCGGTCGAACCTGCACCAATTGAATGCCGTACAATCATGATAAGTGTAATAACATAATCTAAAATTGTCAATCGGTGATGGTAGATCAATTTCATACGCGTGCAACTTCCTGCTCATCGAGTAGTGCAGCGGAGGACACTCTTGGAACCTTCCAAACTGCTTGGAGACCCTGCATGGGAAGTGCATCTCTACCACATGGTAGCAGATAAGTAGCGTATCTGAACGTCACTCATCACTCTCTTCTTCTGTCCTGGGACTCAGGTAGTTCTCCAACTCCATCCGAGCCCAGGGACACCAATTGAGCTGCAACAATAAAAGTCCAATTAGTACATAGTTCAAAATAGTGCATCATTTCCGGTTTGCACTTACTGCATCTTACCTGGTGCTGTGTCAGGACGTCTAGTGTGTCCGTGTAGGAGGCATACCTCCTTGCAGGGTTCCCTGTGACCGCCGGAGCCCTGTCCCTGTTCCACACGAAGAGAGCAGGGGGGCCAATGTCTTCATGGGGCCAAGCCTGCATTAAGAAGCCATAGAAGTTTATAAATTAAGGGCATGATCAGTCAATCATAGTAAGCCAATCACGATGAAAGGGACTTACAGGCAAGCTTGCATGAAGTGGTCTGCCCACTGGCCAACGCTCCCAGCACCAAATCTGTAGGAGGTAAAGGCAACCACCAAGGTTGGAGTTCTCTCCGGTTCGACGGCAGGCAATACAAAGTTGGCGGTACAACCAAGCAAGTACAGCACTTCCCCAACTGTATGCTCCAATGTCCTCCCAAGGGAGCCTCAATATGTTGAGGAAGGACCAGCTGATAGTGTTCCCCCGATGCATCAGGGAACAAGAAGGCACCAAGGAAGTGCCACAACCAGACCTTTGCGTACCTCTCAACGTCAATGTCCGGTGCGTCATCTGGTAGCCTCCTCTGTGCTTTTGCCCATCTCTTCACAAAATATTCATTGCACTTATGAAACGAGTACTCCACAATTCTAGACACGGGTAAAGCTCGGACACCCTTGAAAACCCTATTGAAAGACTCAGATGAGTTGGTCGTCATGATGCCATACCTGTAACCACCCTTATCGTATGCTAGCGCCCACTTAGCTCTCTCGTCCATCTGTTGGGCCAACCACACCTTCCCTTGTGCGTTCACCATCTTATCAAGTTCTGTCTTTGTTTCCTTCAACTCCCGCTCTATATGCTTGCAGCAAAGTTCCTTGACCTTGTCACAGACCTCCCTGTTGCGATGACGCCTCCAATAGTTGGCTGCAAAATGACGCATGCACCATCTATGAACTAGAGGAGGATACCCCGGTATCTGTTCTTCAGCCACGTTAAGGAGACCCGCGTGCCGATCTGATATCATACAAACAGCGGGATGAGCCAAGCACCTCAGTCCGTAGAAGTCGCATGAACCAGGACCATGATTCATTGTTCTTCCCTCCGCTAAGGCAAACGCCATTGGAACTATCTGATTCTCTGGATCAACAGCAGCTGCCATCATCAACACGCCCCTGTACTTCCCTGTTAGAAAGGTGCCATCATCTAGTACCACTGGCCAACAAAACTGGAATGCGTGTTCTGTCTGCTCCAAGGACCAAAACACACGCCTCAGTACGTGTTTCATCTGACCTTCGACAATGAAGTACATCCCGCCAGTGTCTACGAACCATTTCATCCCGGGGTTATAGGAGCTTATTGCACACAGAATTCTAGGAACTCTATTGTAGGCTTCCCTCCAGCTACCCCACCATATCTCCAGGGCAATCTGCTTAGCACGCCACACCTTTCCATACTTTGGCACGTACTTAGTGAAGCCCACTATGCTCTGGATCAATGAAGAAACAGATATGTTATTGTTGTCATCAACGAGGCCCAATATGCGACGGGCAAGATAACGTGCCGTGAGCTGCGGGTGGTTTTCTTCCTTCTCATTCGACGCGCATGTGTGAGGCTGCACCACTTTAATTATCTTCCACTTCCCGTCGTTCCTTTTCTTACGAGCATTTAGCCTCCACAAGCAACCTTTTTTGCAGATGACATGAAACAACACATCCTTGTTGGAATGAGTCACGGTATATGGCCTATGGTGGTAAACAACATAATTCTCAAGGACCAATTTCAGCTCAGCCAGCGTGTTGAATAACATCCCTTGAGCAAGAATTTCATTCTCATGGTTGTAAGATGACTCCCTGCACATTTGGAGGCCTGTGTCACATACTGCCATATCCGTCATGCTGACATCCCTATAGTTGGGTACTCTACTGAATTGGATGTTTCCAGCCCTCAATTGCATCAACTCTGTAGCCGTGTATGGAGGTGGTGGAACGTACGCCTCGGCTTCACTCAAACGAGCCCACGAATCATGAGCCACGACATCAGCATCCTCAGCTCTAGCCAATCTTCCATGCACCGGCAACGCATGTAGTTCTTGCAAACTAACTGGCGTTGGCATACTGCTCAGTGCCTCCTTGCTCCTCCTCCGAATCCGATGAATCTAGCTCCTCCTCCTCCTCTCGTTCAAATTCATTCACATCGAAGTCATTACTTATATGCCCCAGTGACCTCCACATCGGCTCATCCACTGCCATATCATCGTGATCCTGCGTTAGCACACCATCCCTGTCCATAACACCCTCTGCTTCTACTGCATCAGCCTGAAAACCGACTTGGTCACCTTCCAATCTGTCATCGTACGGCTCATCATCGGGCTCATTAGCCATCTTGTAGGCATTCTCCACCACAACCTCAGGAACCGGAGAATTCGAAGCCTAAAGTGCGATTCTAGTGGCTCCAATCCGAGGGGCCAAGTATGGGCATTATCACATAGCGTGGCCTATTCTTCCCGGCATTGAACCTCGCTTTTAATGTGAAGTTACCCACAAACTTCGACTTCAACCACACCAAAAGGTCCATGAACGAAGGCGGTTCGTCAAACATTTCCAAATCTTCTTCCATGTCCTCAAACATACAATCTTCTCTAGTAATACTTCCCCCGAAAAAAAACACGGACAAAACAAACCATCATGATTCCACTCCTGCCAATCATCGCACCAAAGTTAAACTTTAATATTGCAACCATCTCCGTTCATCATTCAAAACCCACTAAATCTAAATATACTAACTAATTAACTAACTAAACCCTAACTAGTTCATAAATCAAAACCTAATTAGTTAGGTCATACAAACTACATCTATTGCTAAACTTACTAAATCCCTAAACCTAACTGAACCCTAACAAGTGAACTAACTAAACCTAACTAAACCCTAACTAGTTAACTAACTAAAACCCTAACACACTGCAATCCTACCCAAACCCTAACCAAACACGAAATGCAATCATAAGATCGAAAATGTACCTTCACAGCACTAGAAGAACGATGCAAGACCTCCTCCAAAGCGTCGCCGGCCGGCGAGCCGCGGCTATGGCGCCCGCAGCGGCCTCCCCGGCCAAGGGCAGCCGACCACGCCCCTGCGGGCCAACTAGAGCACGGGAGGGGGAGGGGGAGGGGGAGGGGGAGGAGGGGCCGAATTGTGACAGAACCTCTTGAATTACCATGGCTCACGTGCACCTACCGTAGTTCAACGACCTCCGACTGCTATGCACGGGAGCCTGATAACTCCGGAAGCCCTGTCAGGTGCTCTCGCAAGCACCGCAATGTCCCATCGAGAATCATTTCATGGAACGGAAACCAACCATCTTATTACATTCATTCATAGAGTTCAAAATACATCAGAGTAAAAAGCAGAAGAGATTACAACCATAGTTTAAAAATTTCAGTGATAGTCTTTACAAAACTACTTGTCAAAAATGACAAGGTAAGGTAGCTCTTACGCTTCTAAGTAACATAGACGACATCTTGCCCAAGGAAGTGCTGATAATCACATGTCATCTACTGCATAGGGCAGCTCTTCGGGTGCCACCAGCTTGGTGATAGCTAAACCTGTACAGCTCCTATCTTTAACCTGCAACAGGGGGTTAACAAACCCTGAGTACAAGGGGTACTCTGCAAGACTTACCCGACTAAAAATTGGGGAGAAGACTCAGGAATGCAGGCTGAGAGGAATCAAGGAGAGGCTTTAGCAAGAATCAAAGAGTTTTGCAGAAAAGCTCTCTAAGTCAGTTTAAAACTTAATTCTGAATCTAAATTGATTCATTAAGATAATCTCAATATTCACCCATTTCCCACATCTTTCACCTAGTTCCGAACCACTCTTCGCTGTAAGTCGGAGGATCAAGTCTCCATTGACCGAGAAGCAACGGCAATTCGAATCGATTGAAAACCCAGCTGGGGATCCCTATCCACACTGCATATGTAACACTTAAGCTTGCATATACCAACCCCGTCTACCACGGCTTTTCCAAAACTTGAACCAGTCCTGCGCCACCTGAGAGCACAGTACTCCTCTCCTCTCCAGGCACGCCGGCCACGAGGGTACACGCTACTCTCGCCATCTCTCCACTCCCAGTGCGTGGTTGTCGGTTTAAGTAGAGGAGCGACCGGAGTCAGAGGCTTTTCTTAGTATGTGGCTAGTTAAAAAGTCTTGATCCAGCAGGCCGACAACGAATGGTCCCTAATAGATTCCATTTTGTTTTCTTAATAGACAGCCAGAGACACTACATTGAGATTCGTTTCTCAATGCAAGTCCGCTGTCCTGTCAAATAATTACAATAGTACATAATTGTATACCCCAAGCATACAAAATATCTTTTTCATAAAAAACTCAACTATTAAGCCTGGCTAAGCATTTCATAAACATTTGTATTTAAAACCAGGTATCAAGGGTGATAACCAATTCATCAAGGCAAGTAAATGCAGCAAGTAGGTGACAATCAATTCCTATCAACCTAATGCAGTAGATTACCTCAAGTGATAAAAATTTATAAATACAAGGAGGGGCTAATGCACCGGGGCTTGCCTGTTGCCTTGGAGCAGATACAACTCTGAAGTCAATCACCGAGGAAGTTCCATGTCCATGCAGTGAAGACTATCTCGGGACTTGCTTCAGATAATAATATCCTGCGTACACTACACGAATATTAATGCATGCTTAACATGATGCTCGATGAGATGCTTATGAATGCATGATAACAATTACTCGAGATAGTGATCTGGGGTACAAGTTTCTTTTATGATAAGCTGCAAGCTAACAAGACTAACTGTAGTTTAACATTTAGGGTTAGCACTCATAGGAACTTGTAGAGAATTCTATACTTAAGTTAGGGTGGGGATAGATCCAACATGAAGTCATTCTACCCGGGTGTTTTTACCTAAGAAGTTGCATCCAACGAGAACCCAGGCTCTATCTATATGAACTCACAGGTTTTCATTTGTTCGGATTATAGAGACCTAAAGTTGATTTTTAATTTAAACCAAAATAATAATTATATTACAATGAAACACTAAGGGTGAAAGGGTTTCATGGGCTAACATTAGGGCAAAGCATAAAGGGAACACTTACCCTAACAGGTTCAAGAGATCAAGCACATTCTTAATGTTTACACACGATTAGGACAGCAGGACAGCAATCGGTTGATTTACCCATAACAGGAGATATATTTATCCAAAAAGAGTGATTTTAGACTCTCAGGAAATATAATGAAATCTTCTATAACTTTGTTATTGACTTCAAGAACTGGTTTAGTACTTAATAAGGTCAATTAGCCTAAACAGACAATTTTGTCCAAAGTTGGACAGAATCAGATACTAAGATGAAAACAACTATAACTAGAGTTATAGGTCACCAGAAATAGTGATCCATGTCACTTTGGAAACTCTATGAAAAGTACTATAACTTTATGTTATCACGTAAGCATGATTCCACACTTAAGTGAGCCAAACAGATCAACTCTTCAGATCTGTCCAGCACACATGAAAAAGCTGACAACAAGATTGTAGATTCTAAAACTCCTAAACCACCGGTTCTAAAATCATGAAACTCTAACAAAAGCTATATCATGAAATTAACTACAACTTTTCTGTTGTCATCAAGTCAGGATTCAAACTATAATTAGGCCTAACAGGACAAATTTACAGGTCCATGCAGAATAGGAGCAAACCATCATAAGGAATTTTGTTATTTTTGTAAGTATAAAACTATTCATCCTAAAATCTTGAAATTTTTAACAGACACTAATCATTCCATAACTAGGATTCCATAAAAATCTCACATTTATTTGAGCACCAGAATTGAAATTATGAAAAACACAAACTCAATTAGTCTTAAAAGCCTAATCTGCATAACTCCCTTTTTACAGCAAACATTTTAAGCTGAAACATAACATATTATGGATCTATTGCATAGATTATTTCACAAGGATTCCAAAATGTATTTATTTGTTATTTTACGATTTTTCTATGATTTTATATGTATTTTCAAAGTTTCAATCAGATTTCTGTAAACAGGTCCTTATAGGCACTATTCATCTGAGTCATGTGCTTCGCAGAAAACCCCCTGGAAGAAGTCGTCTTCTCCAGTGGAGTCCCTGGTCACGATTTGAAGCAAAGCAGTGCACTGGAAGGCCGTTTCGAGTGGGGAAAGTGCTCGTCGGCGGCGGGGACATGGGGAAACGGACTAGGGGCTCTAGATCACCCACTGGTGGTCTCGGTTGGGCAAAACCAAGCCTCGAGCAGCTGTAGCCGCGGCCATGGCGGCTGTGCAGGAGAGCACGCGACGGCGCCGCGCGTTTCAGCGGCATAAGTGTGATAGAGCTTGGGCTGAGGCATTGGAAAGGTTCAGGGAGCTCACCACGACCTTATGCACTAACCGGTTGGGGCAGAAGACGAACGGAGATGCCCCGTTGACGAGAGCAGCGACCACGGCGGGGAACTCCGGTGGCTTCAATGGCGTTCTGGCTACTCTGGAACTCAAAAAACGAAACCAAAAGAAGCATCAGCTTCACAAGACTACGAAGAAGTTAGAACACGAGACGAGAGGGAGAAAAACCCACTGAAGAACTCCAGCCGCGACGAACCGAGGTCGGCGGCGTTTCTGTCGGCTGCGGAGAAGAACGCGTCGCGCCGGGCGGTTCAGACGACAATAGGACGCATGGGCGGGCTCTACGGACGCGCAGGAAGGAGACGGAGCTTCGTGCGCACTCAATTTGGCAGGCTAGAAATTGTAGAGGACGAATTTGGAGCTCAAACAGTGAGTTCACCGGCGACGAGGGGCACTGCAATGGCGACCGAACGGAGAAAAATCCAGCTCCAGTTGTCGTCTTCGCGTTATAAAGGGCAGGGATGGGTTCAACAATTTGCCACGACGTCTTCGAGCAGAGCCACGCCCTCGGCCACGTGCCTGCGCGAGCTGAAGCACGACGACGGCGACGACATGCCCCCATTGGATATATTACTGTAGTATCCTTTATCCAGATTTCATTTTTCTTAAATTACTCCAAAATTCGTGTAAGCAGTTGAAAAATGGTCAAAATAAGATTTGTGTATAATTTTATTCTGAACAACTTTGGTATAGAAAACATTTTCAAATTTTGAATATTTTTAAAATTATGGAAAAGGGGGTAAATGTCCCTTTTAATATTCGATTTAAATCTCAAACATTTATTGAATAACTTCAAAATCTGTAAATACAAAAGTTGTTCTATTTGATGAGCTTCACAACTTTAATTTAAGGCTCAACTTCATATTCCAAGTAGTATTTGAATTAGGGTTTTAAATTCAAATTTCGACATAGAATTTAGGGCTTAATTTAAATTTCTGAATAGTAACTTGAAAAACTTTATATATGAAAGTTGCTCTACTAAATAAGAGCTACAACATTGCTTTTGGATTCAAGACCCAATTCCATGTCATTTTGAAATTAGGGTTTAAGCCCGATTTAGGGTTTTAAATTAATTCCAAGCTTTAGTTTAAAAAGGTGATTAATTAATAAACACAATAACAAGCCACACATAATTAAGTTAAATCACACTAAATCACTTAAGCGCAAACAACCTATGAAATCAACTTTGTTTTAATTTCTATGCATCTCCATACATTAAATGTGAAATGCGCAAATGACATGCTGGTGCACATGATGACATGCCCAAGGTTTTGTTAACATCGAATTTTGGGCTGAGAGCCGATAGCCGATGCCAGAAGCCGATAGCCAATACCGAAGGAAGGAGAATAGCCGATTGAACGGTGAATCGGTTATCGGGCGAAGGTGACAGAAGGCGTGCAGCGTCGGTATTGGTGACGTCATCTAGAGTCTGCACCGCCGAGATGCGATCACGATCGGAGTCCGTTATGAAAGGGAAGATGTGACTCCAAGTTACCTTAGATATAGGATAGTTTGTTGATTTCCTTATCTAATAATGAGTTGTAATTTGACTAGGACTCTAGCTACGCTCAGGGTATAAATATAAGCCCTCAGCCATTGTAAAATACAACAACATCAATACAACACAACTTTCAGCTCCGGCCAAACAAACCCTAGAGTCAGTCGAGTCCGGCGAGTTACTTCATCCAGGGTGGGTGTCATCCGGTGGACGCAGGCCTGCTTGTAATTATCGTCAACCCCCTGTTAAACTATGTCTTTCTAGCGTCATCCGGTGGACGTGGAAGCATGGCGGACCAGGGTCCTTGCTAAGCTCTGTTTCTTTGGCGTCATCCGGTGGACGTGGGAAGCACAGTGAGTCAAGGATGATTCACGCTGGTTTACCCGATCAATCTGTGTTAACCGTCATCCGGTGGACGAGATGCAGATTAGGACGGTTTTCACGCGCGGATTAGTTATCGATTCGTGTTTGTTTGCTTGATTAATCTATTAGTTAACGTCATCCGGTGGACAGGCTATAGATTACGACAGTTTGCATGCATAGATTAGTTATCGGCTCTAGTTAAATTTGGCAGTTTAGGTAGATTCATTAAGTTACCGATGTTGCTTATGTTTATTGTTTATTATTTAAAGCAATCATCAATTTACCCGTCTTGATCCATATGCGTCGGTTTATGTCTAATAGATCTATATGTTCAACGAATTGTGTTTGTCATTCGTTTTATATTGATAAGATAGAATGTTTTGCACCAGCCGGTTGTATTTTGGATCTAGATTAGATACGGGTCGCACTCAAATAATAAAATAAACATTGTATAAATTCAAGGGTTAACAGATCTAATTTGCAACTTCATCATGACTGCCTCGATCCGCTCGATCTCCACTGTTGCAAGATTGTGATTTAGATTTATTAGCCGGAGAGTTGAAACATTGTTTACTTTATAGGCTTGTATGTTTTCCGTATACACTGAATCGGCTGAAATAGCCGATTTCATCTTATTTTACATTGAGACATCTTATGATCATGTTAGCTTGCTGTGACTACATCTTTTGTAGTATACTTCTGTCTAATGCAAGTATATATCATTGAATTCATGTCTGAATCGGTTAACTTGAGTTATAATGCATGTTTCGCTACAATCGGTTCATAACATGACGGAATCGGCTTTCTAATCGATCTCCCATTACATCGGCTCTTCGAGCCATACAGTTAGAACTACCTGGACATGCCGGTTAGTTCCGCCCTGTGATTACTGATTCCTATCTTTTTCCTTGTTAATTGCAGGTCAAATTGACTGGCACGCTTGGGTTTTACTGACACTCTCAGACCGGGTCCGAAGCTAGCTGGATCTGCGAGAGCTTTACTGCCTCAAGGATCGTTTCCAGCTTCGCTGGTGTGTTGGGCTTAGGGAACCACTTTTTGCGCCAACAGGTTTTAATGTGGCGCTTAACACCTAGGGTGTTACACGGATCCGACCCGGGGGTGGCTGCTTGGCGGGGAGAAGGGCCAAGGCACGGCGGCGGCGGTGTTCGCGGTTCAAACAGGCAAGTGAGCGAGAGGGAGAAGGGCCGCGCGGCCAGGGGGCTATTCCCCTGGCCGCGCCATTCGGGGTGGCGCGGCAGACACCGCGCTAGGCGGCGTGGCGCAGCGGCCCCCGCGCCGTTACATGTGGCGCGGCTGCCCCTGCCAGCGTGGAGCCATGTGGCGCCCCTGCCGCGCCATCCTGGGTGGCGCGTCGGTACTGTTTGGATGTTTCACCCGGGATGGCGCGTCCAAACATGCTAGTTTTTTAAAAAAAAAGTGGCCGCGTGTTATTTTTAAAAATAGTTTTTAAAAAGTATTAAAAATAAAAAAAATTCCCTGCCGCCGAGGCCGTTGCTCGCTTGGCCGCATCATGCGCCGTCGCATGGACTGCCGGATGGATCCCGCTTGTGTTCTCTAGGACTAGAATGCTCCTCTCAGCTGAAGGCTTGAAATCAGCGACAGCACCTAGAACACTGGTCGGTCTACCGGCGCACCAGAAGATCTACGAGCGCAGGCATACGAAGCCGCTGGCTGCTGGCCACGGCACGCTCGCACGGCCCTCCGGCCTCCGGGCAGGGACGAGAAGTCCAGAAGCGGGTGCCGAGGGAGATTTGAGCAAAGAAGTGCTGGAGAAGCAGAGAAGCGTGTACTCCACCTTTTGTGTGGGTCCCACCGTACATAACTCCAAAGCTTTACACTTATCCCATGGAATGTTTATACATATGCATAGAGAGTTAATTGTAGATAAAAAACTAATTAAACAATTTTCATTTAAATCGTGAGAAATTCTTAAGTCTAATTAGTCTATGATTTGACATTATTTGCGCTCAGAAACACATGTGCTAATGATGGATTAACTAAGCTTAATAGATTCATTTTACGATTTATAGACGGATTCTGTAATTTATTTTTATTTAGTATACAAATATCTCATGCGATACCCCATTGAATGGTCCAATGTGATATCTTTACGTTTACCGTCGTAAATATTTAAACACCCCCTAAACCAAAGGTAGTAAATCCAGACATGAGAATCTTAGAGTCTGTTTGGCAGAGCTATGTTTCTGGATTCTTTAGCTCTGCTCCTCGATTCTCTGGTAAAGTGATTCTATTAGATTCTTGTGAGTGAGCACGGTAGGGATCAGTAGAGAATCGATTCTCAGCTCATCCCCACCAAAATATAATAGGGACCGCGAGAGAAGCCAGGGAAGTAGGTTTTTTCGGCTTCCACCTTCTAGTGTAAACGGAGAAGTGATTCTCTGCTGATCTCCACCTAAATCAGTTGGCATTTTGAGCGTTTGGCTGGTTAGGAGTGATTCTTCTCAGAGAAGCTGGAGTTGAAGCTCTACTAAACGGGGCATTATATTCTTATCCCTAATCTGCCTCAACTATTTTTTGTCCTTCTAAGGGAAGTCCTGAACGTCACCTATCACTGAAATCACAATATCGTTAAATCCTGGAATAAATCCAAGAAATATGCGACAACCAAGATTTGAAACCTGGTGGGTAGCGTCCCACCGGACAGTCCTACTATTGGATCACAGGCCCATTCGCCCCAATGTTAAAATATCTTATAATTTGGAGCACAGGAAATTTCTGTTATAAAGTTATAATTTGAAGAACTTTTTTCATGGTTCTCATCATCTGTACTGGAGTGTGCCCTGCTATTTCACTCAAATTTTCATATGTATATATATAGAACCAAAATCGTCTAAGCACACTCCTGTCTGCTCTCTTTTTTTTTCTTCTTTTTAAACACAGAATAATGGTTTTTCTCTTATAATAAATCAGCATTAGTCGAAATCAGCCTCTTTTTTTCCCAGATGGTCGGACAGGGAGCCATGCTAGAATTACAGTGAGGTAGTAGTTGCAGTAATAATAAACAAATGGAAATATTTGGCATACCATTACTAACTACTGTTTTAGTATTATACACCGACGATACATATATCTGGTCCCATACATCCTCGTTATATTAGTATTTTGGAAAACATTTTTTGTCCTTTCTTGCGTGAAAGAAAACTCCTATAACCGTCTGGCCGACGAGTCATACTAATTGTACTTTCTTTTTCTTATTTTGGTGATGCTTAATTACACTATCTTTTGAATTATATTGAATTATATTTTGGTGATGCAGTGCACTTTTGGTAGCAGTAGCAGTAATCAAATGAATAAGACCAATCTCAATGCATAGTTTTGTTTTAACATGTATGTTACGTTAGTAAATAGGATTTGCTTCATATTTGAAACAACCTTTGATAATGCATAGTTTTAATTTTGTGTTTCAAATACTCTCATTGCATTTAACTATACGACACATTCTGACTTGGAATCAGTGCCCATGGGGTTTCATCCATCTCTTTCTTATTTAGTTATTTATTTTGCCATGACATCAGTTTTCTTAGATGGCATCCTATATCTATATATTCATTTTTGGATTTTATTTTTAGTTTTTAATAAATCCTTATTAAATAGTACAGCGCCATCACTCAATTTCTCAGATAGAACCGCCCCTGGTTAAGCAAAGCTTATTAATTCTACTCTCTCTATGTTTCTTTAGCAGTGTTTAATTGTGCACTCTACTTTGAATGAAAAAGAATGCCAAATGCACTAAGGTAGAGGTAACAATAATTAAGCAAACGGAAATATTTTGGCAGTACACTAAATGCTACTAATTTTACTCTAGTAAATTGGAGGAAGAAAATAATAGTGTGCTAAAATAACTGGGTGAAATTTCGGTAAAAAAACAACTGGCGTGTGAATTCGATGGAACCAGGTGGAGTGATGAACGACTTGCACTAGAAGAAAAGGAAACGGTTTAGTTTGACTAAAACCAAGGGTAATTGACAGCTCAAACTTGACCAACCAGATGCGTGCATCTATCTTGGGTTGGCTCTTGGCACAACCCCAAGATCTTATGAACCGAATTGTTTGGGTTCAAAAGATAGATCTAAAAACCGAAAGTTCAAAATGATTGATACAACTATGCGCTTTGAAATTATGGTGCTTGCTTAAAAAAATAATTGTGTATCATCTTCATGGTCCATTATCGAAAAAAATGTCAACTTCAGCTAGAGGTGTATCAGGCTAATTAAGTTGTAATGATGTGGTCTATGACAATTTTTCTTAGATGTTTGCGTAGGTTTCAATAAACTTCCTCTCCTCTACATGGAGATTTGATGATCTACCTCTATTTGTGCATGGACAGGAGAAACTTTATCTAGGAATGGTGTTTGGTTCTAGAATACACTCAGTCACTCCAAGAAAAAAAAGATTGTTACATCTGCTGTTAGTAAACAAGAATTATATGATGCGTACCAATAATTTTCAAGCCATGCTGGTAATAACTTGTTTTGGATTGTTATATAGTGGTTTGTCAACTTATATTTGCAAAAATGTTAGCAACCGAGCTGTTGCATAAAATGTCCTTGAGATGGCATAGATGCTTGTAATAGTTTATTGTTGTGCACTTGTGATGGTAGATTCATGGTTGCATAAATGTGCAATCATATTTTAATCCTGAGAATCACATACAACTATAATCATATATCATCAAAGAAGCTTGTGTTGTAAACCTTTCGAGATTTTGTATAAGAAAAGAAAAGGAAAAAATAAAAAAATGTTTGAGGAAACTACTTTTTTTTCTAACAATCATGCATGTGCCTACACACATTATTCGGCACGTGATGGTGGTGTTGAAAGGTCCAAAGTGGTTAGAGGGTTGGGGGGTGAATAGCCTAATTAAAAATTCTACAAACAACACTTGATCAAGCGGTTAGAACAATAAATGGCGAAGCGAGTTTTGCGTTAGCCTACTTAAAATGCAAGTCTTCCTAATCGTTCTAAATTACGTCTCTAAGTTCACACACAAGCTAGCCTAGGTTGGAACTACTTACTACTAGGTGAGCACATTAGTTACACTACCACTACACAAGTAAGTGCACAAAGTAAAGAGAGATGTGGTGGTTTATACCTCCGAGTAGAGTAGATAGCCAATTACCAAGGAAATGATATACCAATACACACAATGGTGATGGTCACAAGAAATCTAATGATCAACACAAAGAACACCAAGATTTATCTTCGAAGTTCATGTGCTTGCTGGCACGCTACGTCCTCGTTGTGTCAACCACTACTCGGTGGTTCGGTGGCTAATTGACAACCAATGTCAGGATCAACAAATGAGCGCCACAAGAACCTACCACGAGCAAGGTACTCAATGACACGAACAATGTATTAAGCTACATTGCAGCTCTCCACAGGGGAAGGTGCCAACACCTCACAAGTCCACCGTGAGCGGCCGGAGACAATCTCCAACTCCGCCAACTCCTCCGCTGCTCTAAGACCATCTAAGTGACGACAATCACCAAGAGAATAGAAGAAATCCGCAGCAACAACAATCACCAAGTGCCAATGGATGAACTAGATGAACAAATGCACTTGGATCACTCCCTAACTCACTTTGAATGAGAATCAAGCGCAAGAGTGAGTGGGAGAAGCTTGGGAGTGCTCAAGAGATTCTTAGCAAAGAGTAAAATGCGTAAGAGAGCTCCCCAAGATGGTTAGAATGGCTATTTATAAATGAGGATGAAAAACTAGCCGTTTTACACTGAAATCTTGCACACTGGACGCTCATTAAGTTTGCACCAGACGCATTCAGTGGTTATCCGATGTATCGCCTGTTGACACGTGTACTATCCGTTTGAATTTCCCCGCTAAGCGCCTTAACACCGGACACGCGAACGCCAGTGTCCGGTGCGGTTCTAGTAAGGTTGCAGAGAGCACTTTTCTACAGCGGATGCGTCCGGTGTTATCCCACTGGACAAGCCCAGTGTCCGGTGTTCACACGAGTCAGTTTAGCGCAGATTCACATCGGACGTGCGTTTGTCCACACCGGATGCGTTGTTGACACCAGAAGTGGCAAACGGATACCATAAGCGTACGGTAGTCAATGTAGCCTTCACCGGGAGTATTCCAGGTATCGTATTTTCCACGGAAAATGTGAAGTGAACTAGGTTCAAGACCGTCAGATAGTGATCAAAGGGTTTGGTGATCAAAGGGGTTTAGGATATAGGTATAGAGAGGTCCCTATGTAGCAAAGATATCTGGTCTTGGCTTTCTAAGTATAAAGAGGTTTATCACCTCCTCCCTTTACAAGAGGCGATAGGCGAAACAGGAGGAGATATAACTCCTCCCGAGGCGGCTATGCTATTGTATTGATGCCCTGCCGTTTTAATAACTTGTCTTACACATGTGGAGGGATACTAAGACCAGACAAGACTGTCACCACTTGCTGGCACCCATAAACAATCCGTGCGACAAGTGGCCCACACTGATAAGATATAGTCTAGACACCACGTCTACACTATACTTATTACTCTAATCTTAGCTAGAGACTAGAGTACTTCAATAAGTAAAGCAATGTGCAAGTAAAGCAAGTATATACTTAAAGTAGCAGAACCAGAATATCAAATACTTGAAGGACTCAGATGGAAAACTTACTAGAAGCTTGCATCCGCTGAGTTACACCTTGGAGAAGACTCCCGATAGGCCCGAGACTTTCTTCTGAAGACTTCTCTCACTCTCTTCCCTCTTATTCTAACACTAAAGCTATTAAGTAGTCTTTCTTCCTATGATACACTTGATACTTGATGATTTGAGTGAAGGACTAAGGGGGTATTTATAGGGGGATGAAGAGGAGTGCCATGTTATCAATCCATGTGCTTTTCCACCTTGGCCCTTGGATAAACGGTCCTTGAAATCACCTTGGATGGACGGCAGCGATGAAACCAGCACGTGGGAAGTGTGCACAAGTAGGTGGGGAGCCAACCGACCTGGCTGGCCACCAGGGGTGGGTCGGCCGACCCCCCCTATGACAGGTGGGCCTAGCCAGGATCTTCTAGAACGTGTCCCCATCTGTCACAGGAAGTGGCTCCATCATTTGCTCAGTGGTTGCTTCCTTGTGGGCCCATGAATCCATGTGCTTTGCTCTTTAACCATTGATTGGAAGCACACTCGTAATCCAAGGGTGGAAATGGACTCCAAGAGGTGTGCCAGGGATCATGCCACATCAGCAGAGCCAGTATGGCCCCCTATATGATTCGGCCGACCCATGTAGGGGCTCTCCTTTGGTTCTTCTTCCTTCTACATGATGTCCTGCATTGTTCCTTTGAAGGACATGTCCTGGACCCTCTAAGCATGTGTAACAGAACCGGCTAAATCACCTGGCCCACAGGCACCTGTCATTGTCACTAATGACCTCTGACAGCCGGGCCCGTGTCCCAAATGATCTAGACAGGTCTGTCGGGCTACATCAGCGCCCTTTTTTTTTCTGACAGGATCACCATTGCAGAATCATCACAGGATTACAACGTTTCCTAATAAAATACATCAGAGTAACAGTGCGGAAGATTACATAACATTTAGATTACAAACCGGTTGTTCAAATAGGATTCAAATATAGTTATTACAGACCAGAGGACATAGCAGTATCAGTGGAATGATTACACAATACTAGATAAGATAACTCGAACCCTGCCCACGGGTTCCACTTCACTCATCGCCGCTTTCTTCCTCGACCACGGTCACGCAACATGGAGCAAGACAGATCTCCGACGGCGGTCCTCCTGCAACAGGGGTTAACAAACCCTGAGTACTTGGGGTACTCCGCAAGACTTACCCGACTAAAGGTGTAAGATGAGACTTAGGAATGTAAGGCTGTGGGTAAGGCTAGCAGAAGGTAAGGAGTTTGCAGAAAAGCAATCTATCCTGTTCCATATTTTATTTTGTCATTATTATAATCATATTTATAGCTCCAATATTCAGACTCATGTATCATCATTCTTTCGATTACTTTATTCATTCAGAAAACACCTAGTTGAGAACCACTTTTCGGTGTAGAGTGTGAGGATCAAGTCTCCATAACCGAGGAGCACGTCGATTCGAATCCAGAAAGTACCCAGCTGGGGATTCTAACCACACTGCATATGCAGCACGCCGGCATACATATACCAACCCGTCGTCACGGCTTTGCTATCCCGGAACCGGTCCTGCGCCACCCGAGAGCACAGTACTCCACTCCTATCCAGGCACGCCGGCCACGTGGGTACAAGCTACTCTCGCCATCTCTCCACTCCCAGTGCGTGGTTGTCGGTTCCAGCAATAGCGTCACCGAACTCTAGGCTTTCCGCATTGGTATGTGGCTAGGCTGTTCATCAGGATCACAACAGACCTACAACGAACGGTCCCTACTTCCTTCCTGCCGTCAATCCTGCATTGGGACTCTAACCCAGTACAGGACTACCCGACAGTTTTTATTATCGTGCCTGTCGGGTGAGTGAGACATAGGGAACGCCGCCCCATGAGCTGGCCACCCAACGAAACACGTTTCTAAAGACATCGACCAGTTCCAAACTATTCCGAAAGCGACCATGCATTGGGACTCCGACCCAAATACACATCGACCAGCGGATAACAAGTTCTTCACCAATCAAAGTATAAGTATAGTCATGGCACAGAAAATAATTTTTCTTTTATGCAAAGCTAAGTTCATTAAGCATGCTTAAGCATTTCTCAAACCATTTTATTTAAATCAGGTTTCAGGATATTTATTTGAGACAATGCATCTGGATAGGTGACAATCAACTCCTATCAACCTAATGCAGTAGATTAACTCGAATTATAAATATTTTGTAATAGAGGGGCTGAATGCACCGGGGCTTGCCTTAGATCGTGTACAGCGTCGGGTCGGGATCAGTCCCGCAGATGTCGAATCCTTGGATGACTTATGGAGTGGCCTCCTCAGTAGTAGTCTCGACCTGGACCCCCTCGGGAACGGGCACTACACGTATGCAATGATGTATGCTTAGCGTGGCATGAGGGCAACAAATGAAATGCTTGAAAGTAACCATTAATACCTTGAGTACAACTTTCCTTCACGGAAAAATTGTAAACGAGATTTCCTAAAGTAAATCGGTATTTCACGTTTTATTGTTAAAACCTATTTTAACAGTCATAGAAAGCCGCTGCACAGCTTTATGACTACTACCAAGCACTAAGTTCTCAAATTGCCAAGGATCACACAGTGAAAGATCCTTGGTCTTCATTAAATCCAAAAATTCACACAACAAACCTAAATCCATTTTTCTATTTACTTTATTAATCCCTAATTTCACATATATTTATTAATTGACCAAACTAACTTCAATTGCAACCAAACTTTACCAACAGCTAGGTTTTATCACCAAACAGAGCCACAATAAATTTCATGATTTTTGGATTTACAGAGAATTAATTAAAATTACACAAACTTGCATTTATTAATTACTTCACTGATTTATACAGCAGATTAAAGGCACTGGAACACCCTATATTATATTTTTAATAAATACTACATACTTCAGAGAGCATACACAATTATTCTCACATTTTTCCATTCAACAGATTTAATCATATGAAATAAATAAACTTCAGTACTATTCATATGAATATATAAATGAAAAGCATTTTGAAATTTACTGAAAAAAGAAAAGACCAAACCAGCCCACTACGGCCCATGACCAAAGCGAGCCGGCCCACTCGGCCTGCCCGCACCCGGCGCCGGCGTTTTAGCAAAAGAGACCTTGGGGAAATCGGAAATCAACCCGCGGTCCGATATATACTATTCACATGAGTCACGGGACTTGCACTTAAACCCCTAGAAAGACTTACCTTCTAACCCGAGGCCCCTGGCCTCTCCTCTGTTTTGACAGAGGCGAGAGCGCCGGCGGTCCGCCGCCCCTAGCTCACCGACGGTGAGCCGAGGGACGAAACCGAGGGCACTGACGGACTCTACACTCCAAGGCGAGTCTACCAAGCTAAGACACAACGAGATTCGAGGCGCACAGCACCTGGAGACACGGACGCGGCGGCTCGGTGGCGGCGGCGAGCACGTCGCCGGCGAACACAAGCCGGTAAAGAGAGGGGGAAAAGGTGCGCGAGCATTTGGGGCTCACCACGAAGCTGGCTGACGGGTCGGTGGAGACGGAGGTGGTTCGGAGAAGGCGACTTGGCGACGGCGGCGGATCCCGGCGGCTCGGCACAACGGCGAACACGCGTTCCGGCGAACCTAGGGAACCAGAGAGTACACCGACGCAAGCGTAAGGTTCAAGGGGTCACGGAGATCACGGTGCGCAACAACCCGAGGCCCAGAGCTTACCCAAACTAGCTCGAGACGACGGCGGAGCTCGCGGCGGCGCTCTGCCCGCCCGCGAAGAAGACACCGGCGTTCCGGTGGTTACGAAGCTCTACAGCTCCCACCGACGGACGCAGGCGATGCGCAAGGAAGCTAGCTAGCTGGCTGCAAGATGGAGAGGGTGGTGAAGGACGGAGCGCGGCGTATTCGGCCGAGAACCGAGAGGGAGAGTGGCGACCGGCGGAAGAAAAAAAATGGCGTGGAGAGGGGTGGTCTTTGCCCTTTTGGAGGGGCAACGGGCGGGGACAGGCGCGGCACGACGCGGCGCACGCACGCCCGTATCTGCAATGGTCGCGGGGCACGATCCCGGCCGGCACGGCTCGCCGCGCGCCCGCGCGCGACACGGCGGTTGCCGGTGCTGTTGACGAACAGGGCGAGGGGGCGAAACACTGCGGCACTATTCCCTAGAGGCTGTCGGTTTTTGACCAAATTCGACTGATTTTGCATACAAACATGAAAAACTGCAAAAACAAAAGTTGTAGGGTTTGAAATTCTGAACAACTTTGCTTTTGGAACTAAATTCAAATTTGAAATATTTTTGAAACTACAGAAAAAGGGGTAAACTAGAGTTTTAAATTTCAAACTGTATTTTCAAAATTACTTTTAAATTTTCTCAACAACTTGAAAAATTGCCAAAATAAAAGTTGTTCTACTCAATGAGCTTTACAACTTCTATTTAGGAAGTTTTGCCAGATTCCAAATAATTTTTGAAATGACAATCCAAAACTAGGTTTTAAATCATTGTTTTGAAATAAATTTGAATTTCCACCACAGAACTTTGAAATCTCTAAAAATAAAAGTTGTTCCATTTTAAAAGATCTAAAACTTTTATTAAGGGACTATCTCAAAATTCCTTTTAGATTTTGAATTAGGTTTTTGAGCCTATAAAAGCAAATTTCAATTCTATTATTAAGGGATTTAATTCCACAATCAAACACCATCTTAATTCAAACCAATTTAGGATCCTAAGCACAATCATATGCAATTGATTAATATTTGAACATGATGACATGGCAGATTAATTAATCCGTAGTACCCGGAGTATTACAGCCTTCCCCCTAAAAGAAATCTCGTCCCGAGATTAGGTACATAACCAAGGCTGAAACAAAGAAATGGAAAAGAATAACAACAACGAGTTCAAGCTTAAACAAGAGACAAGGCGAAGCCATACATAATACAAAATAGGTTTACATTTATAGAGTAGCATAGAACTCGGGGAAGCTTTCTGCCAAGAAATCTTCAGACTCCCAGGTAGCTTCATCTTCAGAATGATCACTCCATTGGATCTTGTACCATCTGGTTGTGGTCCTTCGGGTAACACGGTCCTTTATATCCAAAACTCGTACTGGCTGCTCCGAGTACGTCAATTCAGGTTCAAGTGCTACTCCTTCAACATCGATGACTTGTCCAGGTACTCGGAGACACTTCTTCAGCTGAGAAACATGAAACACATTGTGTACTTCCGAGAGATGTTCTGGCAATTCAAGCTTGTAAGCTACCTTTCCCACGCGTCCTATGATTAAGAACGGTCTAATATAACGCGGGGCTAACTTGCCTTTGACTCCAAAACGGTTAACTCCTTTCATAGGCGAAACCTTCAAATATACATAGTCTCCAACCTGAAATGTCAAAGGTTTGCGCCGCTGATCGGCATAACTTTTCTGTCGTGACTGTGCCACTTTCAAATTTTCCTGTATCAGTCGAACCTTCTCTTCGGCTTCATTGACCAAGTCAACTCCATAGAACCATCTTTCTCCAGGCTCGGACCAATTCAATGGAGTACGACACCTGCGGCCATATACTGCCTCAAACGGAGCCATTTTTATACTTTCTTGGTAACCGTTGTTGTACGAGAATTCGGCCAATGCCAAACACTCGTCCCATTTCTCAGGGTAATTGAGTGCACAGGCTCTTAACATGTCTTCAAGTATCTGATTTATTCTCTCTGTCTGTCCGTCAGTCTGAGGATGATAGGCTGTGCTATGCAGGAGTTTTGTACCCAATGATTTATGAAAGGATCTCCAAAATTGGGATATGAACTGAGTACCTCGGTCAGAGACAATGGTCTTGGGCACTCCATGTAGCTTCATCAGATTTTTTATGTATAGCTTGGCGTAGTGCGGAGCCCTGTACATTTTCTTGACAGGTAAGAAATGAGCTTGTTTAGTGAGGCGGTCCACAATAACCCAGATGGAATTGAAACCCCTAGAGGTTGTTGGGAGACCCATAATGAAATCCATGCTGATGTCTTCCCATTTCCATGCAGGAACAGGTAATGGTTGCAGCTCTCCACCAGGCTTCATGTGTACAGCTTTTACTTTCTGACAAGTGTCGCATTTTGCTACATACTGAGCAATCTCGATCTTCATCTTAGTCCACCAAAACTTCTGTTTCAAATCCTGGTACATTTTGTTGCTTCCCGGATGAATGGAGTATCTTGTCAAATGAGCTTCGTCAAGAATCTTGCCACGTAACTCTGGAATTTTTGGAACTACAAGCCGATTCTTGAACCATACAATCCCTTCATCATCAATTCTGAAACAATCTGCTTTCCCTGCTTGGATTTTCTCTTTGATGTGCCTGATACCTTTACTATTTTTCTGAGCAGCCACGATTTCATCACGGATGGAGGGTTTGATGCTGATATTGTTCCAACTGCCTTGAGGGACTATTTCTATGCCCAATTTTTCTAACTCGTAACACAACGACAGATCATATGGCTTCACAGTCAAGCAATTACAATGAGCTTTCCGACTGAGTGCGTCGGCAACCACATTAGCTTTACCAGGATGGTAGTGCACTTCAATATCATAATCTTTTATCAACTCAAGCCATCTTCGTTGCCTCATATTTAATTCTTCTTGTGTAAAGATGTATTTCAGGCTTTTGTGATCAGTGTAGACATTGCATGTGCTGCCTAACAAGTAGTGACGCCAGATCTTCAATGCATGAACCACAGCTGCCAATTCAAGATCATGAGTGGGATAATTCTCTTCATGAGGCCAGAGTTGTCGTGAAGCATAAGCAATGACTCGGCCCTCTTGCATCAAAACACAACCAAGGCCAGTACCCGACGCATCGCAGTACACATCAAACGGCTTTTCAATATCTGGCTGAGCAAGGACTGGTGCAGTGGTCAAACATCTCTTCAAGGTTTGAAACGCTGTCTCGCATTCTGGCGACCAGACAAACTTGACCTGAGTCTTCAATAGGTTGGTTATAGGCTTAGCTATTCTTGAGAAATCCGGAATGAATCAGCGGTAATATCCCGCCATTCCCATGAAACTGCGAACCTGGTGCACAGTGGTTGGTGGTTTCCAGTTCAAGATTTCTTCCACCTTACTTGGATCTACGGACACACCTTCCGCTGTCAGGATATGCCCAAGAAATGGAACTCGGTCCAATCAGAACTCACATTTGCTGAATTTGGCATAGAGTTGATGTTCTCTTAAACGGTTCAAGACGATACGGAGGTGCTCGGCATGTTCCTCGGGGGTTTTGGAATAAACAAGGATATCATCAATGAACACGACTACAAATTTGTCGAGCTCAGGCATGAAAACGGAGTTCATGAGGTACATGAAATAGGCAGGTGCATTGGTTAGGCCAAAAGACATGACTAGGTATTCGTATAGGCCATATCTGGTGGTGAAAGCTGTTTTTGGAATGTCTTCAGGACGGATCTTTATTTGGTGGTAGCCAGACCTAAGGTCAATCTTGGAAAACACCTTAGCTCCAGCCAGCTGGTCAAAGAGTAGGTCAATACGAGGTAAAGGATATTTGTTTTTGATGGTGACCTCGTTGAGTGGACGGTAATCAATACAGAGTCGGAGGGATTTGTCTTTCTTCTTGACAAAGATGGCAGGACAACCCCAAGGAGATGAGCTGGGTCTGATGAAACCCTTATCTAGCAAATCTTGTAGCTGCACTTTAAGCTCTGCCAATTCCTTGGGAGGCATTCTGTAGGCTCTACGAGATATAGGTGCGGTTCCAGGTTTTAGCTCAATAGCAAATTCCACATCTCGATCAGGTGGCAAACCAGGCAACTCATCAGGAAACACATCTGGAAACTCGCAGACCACTGGAATCTTCAACACTTCTTCCACTGAGGTGGCACACAGCCTTTGCACGGGCTTTTCGATCTTTCTCACGGGCAATGGAAGTTGGATGAGAAGTTGAGTTTGACTATTAGGTATGTTCACTCTTATGGTTCTATTCAACACATCAATCAAGGCCTTGTGCTGATACATCCAATTCATACCTAATATCACATCTATATCCTGATCCTTAAGTACTATCATCGTGGTTGGGAATTTATGCCCTCCCAGCTCTATAGGTACTCCCTGAACTACCTCTTTAGTAGTTATACGCCCCCCGGACGAATGTATAAGGAAATCTTCCTTTATCTCCCCAATAGATATATCATGCTTAACCACAAATGTACGGTTGATGAACGAATGAGATGCACCAGAATCAAATAGCAGAACGGCCGAATGGCTAGCAACAGGAAACTTACCCATCATGACAGGTTCTCCAGCAGGAATATCCTCAATCTGAGTGTAATAGACCCGACCTGCCTTCTTGACAATCTTGCCCTTCTGAGCATGCTGCTGATGACCACGGTGCTGAACTTGCTGTTGCGGAACACCAGGACTTTTCTGCACATTCTGGTTGTACTGCTTCGGAAAAGGGCAATCACGGGCCCAGTGTCCCATCTTTCCACAGTTGTAGCATGGGTGATTATAGTTGGTCTGTGGAGTGTTGATACGAACGCCAGGGGCATTCGGCTGAGTGGTGTTTTGCTGATTAGAGGTATGAGAGGTAGCGGCAGTGCGCACAACTACCTGCTGATGGGGATATGACGGACGGTTATGGTGGGTAGGATGATAGATAACTTTCTGGCGTTTCTGACTGCCAGAAGAGCTAGACCTTTTGCTCTTCTTCTTCTCCTCTTGGAGCTGACGGTCGCTTTCCTCAAAAGCTATTGCACTATCCACTGCCTCATGAAAAGTGCACTTGAGGTTGTTAGACAGACTGCGTTGAATCTTGAAATTCAGACCTCTGACAAAGCAGGCTCTCCTCTTAGCATCAGTGTTGGTATGCTCAGGTGCATACTGTGCCAAGTGGTTGAACTGCCCAAGATACTGAGCGACAGTGGACTCATTCTGCTTCAGGGCCAGAAACTGATCCAGCTTCAATTTCATCACACCCGCAGGGATGTAATGAGCACGAAAAGCTTCACGGAACTCGTGCCAGGTAAGTTGATGTCCAGCATCCTGCGCAGCCAAAAGGTTGGCATACCAAGTAGTTGCTGGGCCACGGAGCTGCTGAGCTGCAAACAGAGGTTTCTGGACCTCGGTACAGTGAATCAAGCTAAACTTCTGCTCCATGGTACGGAGCCAATCATCGGCTTCTAAGGGTTCATCAGCCTTAGTGAACACCGGTGGGCGGGTGTCAGTGAAGTCAACATAGGTGGTATCCTCATTATCACGGCGGCCACGACGTCCACCACGATCTTGCTGATTCTGAGCTAGCAGCGCTGCAACATTGGTCAATGCAGCGATGGCCTCTGCCAGAGTGGGTGGAAACTGAGGTGGTTGGGGAACACCAGTTGCATTATCAGAGTTGTCTCCCATCTGTTAATAAGCAAACCCAACTTGAGTCTTACATTAGTTAAGCAAACATAGCAGCACACAGCAATATTACAAGGTTCACACAACATGGCTTGCACCCAGGCAAGACCCACAACCCATAACTAAGGTTTTCTAGGCAAGCACCTATATTACAGACAAAAGAGAACAACTAGCTGACAACTCTAGGCCACACTGGCCTAGTCCTCGTCGATCCCAGACGTGCCAGAAGCGTCACTGTCCTCGTCGATCTCCTCAAAGTCCTCCTCGGCGTCTGCCCCGACGACCTCGACAGGCTCGACCTCCACGTCAACGTCCCCCACGTCCTCATCCTCCTGACCGAGGACAACTCCCAACTCAGGATCCTCCTCCTGCGGTGCAGGAATAGGGTGGAGCTCACCATAGAGCTCATGCACCTCCTCGTGCAAGACGTTGTTGTAGAGCTCAAGCTGACCAACACGCTGCTCCGCCTCGAGCATCCTGTCTATGATCGTCTCCTCACGATCCCAAGCTTCATCCCTCTGCTTGGTCAGGCGATCGATCTCTCGACGCAGATCTCGATTGGTCCTCACGTCACGGTAGTGGTTGAGACGTGCCACTCTGTATTCTTCCTCCCACTGCCTGACTAGCTCCTGCAGCCTTCCAACCTCAGCCTCAAGCTCCTCGCTGCTGCGACGAGGTGGGCGACTCCCAGAAGCTCCGCCCTCGCCAGCGCGTGGCGCCAACTGGTGGCGTGGAACGCCACGTGGTCCGGTCATCTTGCGTGCTGTGAGCTTACAACGGGCCATCTGGAGAAGGTAAGTGGAATTTTAGGATATAACAGGTTAGCAAGAATAGGTTCGGTAAACTATCCCCGAAAACCCACTTTAAGGAGGAAGTTAATTAGCAGGTATGATTATCATGATGCATGTACGTACTTACGAATTTAAATCATGCAAGGTACCTACATACATAAATAAACTTTTAACATAGGGCTAATAATAATATTATTCCACCAGCTACCTTAATCCTATAAGGTAAAATATAGAACAAGACAAGAACTACTGAACAAGATAAGGATAGAAGCAATTTAGACCCAAAATAATAGGTTAAACTTTTTATGATCCAAAACATTTTGAAATTTTTGAAAAGTAATCCATAATGATTAGCAATGGAATGCTCTGGTACCAACTGTAACAGAACCGGCTAAATCACCTGGCCCACAGGCACCTGTCATTGTCACTAATGACCTCTGACAGCCGGGCCCGTGTCCTAAATGATCTAGACAGGTCTGTCGGGCTACATCAGCGCCCTTTTTTTTTCCGACAGGATCACCATTGCAGAATCATCACAGGATTACAACATTTCCTAATAAAATACATCAGAGTAACAGTGCGGAAGATTACATAACATTTAGATTACAAACCGGTTGTTCAAATAGGATTCAAATATAGTTATTACAGACCAGAGGACATAGCAGTATCAGTGGAATGATTACACAATACTAGATAAGATAACTCGAACCCTGCCCACGGGTTCCACTTCACTCATCGCCGCTTTCTTCCTCGACCACGGTCACGCAACATGAAGCAAGACAGATCTCCGACGGCGGTCCTCCTGCAACAGGGGTTAACAAACCCTGAGTACTTGGGGTACTCCGCAAGACTTACCCGACTAAAGGTGTAAGATGAGACTTAGGAATGTAAGGCTGTGGGTAAGGCTAGCAGAAGGTAAGGAGTTTGCAGAAAAGCAATCTATCCTGTTCCATATTTTATTTTGTCATTATTATAATCATATTTATAGCTCCAATATTCAGACTCATGTATCATCATTCTTTCGATTACTTTATTCATTCAGAAAACACCTAGTTGAGAACCACTTTTCGGTGTAGAGTGTGAGGATCAAGTCTCCATAACCGAGGAGCACGTCGATTCGAATCCAGAAAGTACCCAGCTGGGGATTCTAACCACACTGCATATGCAGCACGCCGGCATACATATACCAACCCGTCGTCACGGCTTTGCTATCCCGGAACCGGTCCTGCGCCACCCGAGAGCACAGTACTCCACTCCTATCCAGGCACGCCGGCCACGTGGGTACAAGCTACTCTCGCCATCTCTCCACTCCCAGTGCGTGGTTGTCGGTTCCAGCAATAGCGTCACCGAACTCTAGGCTTTCCGCATTGGTATGTGGCTAGGCTGTTCATCAGGATCACAACAGACCTACAACGAACGGTCCCTACTTCCTTCCTGTCGTCAATCCTGCATTGGGACTCTAACCCAGTACAGGACTACCCGACAGTTTTTATTATCGTGCCTGTCGGGTGAGTGAGACATAGGGAACGCCGCCCCATGAGCTGGCCACCCAACGAAACACGTTTCCAAAGACATCGACCAGTTCCAAACTATTCCGAAAGCGACCATGCATTGGGACTCCGACCCAAATACACATGGACCAGCGGATAACAAGTTCTTCACCAATCAAAGTATAAGTATAGTCATGGCACAGAAAATAGTTTTTCTTTTATGCAAAGCTAAGTTCATTAAGCATGCTTAAGCATTTCTCAAACCATTTTATTTAAATCAGGTTTCAGGGTATTTATTTGAGACAATGCATCTGGATAGGTGACAATCAAATCCTATCAACCTAATGCAGTAGATTAACTCGAATTATAAATATTTTGTAATAGAGGGGCTGAATGCACCGGGGCTTGCCTTGGATCGTGTACAGCGTCGGGTCGGGATCAGTCCCGCAGATGTCGAATCCTTGGATGACCTATGGAGTGGCCTCCTCAGTAGTAGTCTCGACCTGGACCCCCTCGGGAACGGGCACTACACGTATGCAATGATGTATGCTTAGCGTGGCATGAGGGCAACAAATGAAATGCTTGAAAGTAACCATTAATACCTTGAGTACAACTTTCCTTCACGGAAAAATTGTAAACGAGATTTCCTAAAGTAAATCGGTATTTCACGTTTTATTGTTAAAACCTATTTTAACAGTCATAGAAAGCCGCTGCACAGCTTTATGACTACTACCAAGCACTAAGTTCTCAAATTGCCAAGGATCACACAGTGAAAGATCCTTGGTCTTCATTAAATCCAAAAATTCACACAACAAACCTAAATCCATTTTTCTATTTACTTTATTAATCCCTAATTTCACATATATTTATTAATTGACCAAACTAACTTCAATTGCAACCAAACTTTACCAACAGCTAGGTTTTATCACCAAACAGAGCCACAATAAATTTCATGATTTTTGGATTTACAGAGAATTAATTAAAATTACACAAACTTACATTTATTAATTACTTCACTGATTTATACAGCAGATTAAAGGCACTGGAACACCCTATATTATATTTTTAACAAATACTACATACTTCAGAGAGCATACACAATTATTCTCACATTTTTCCATTCAACAGATTTAATCATATGAAATAAATAAACTTCAGTACTATTCATATGAATATATAAATGAAAAGCATTTTGAAATTTACTGAAAAAAAGAAAAGACCAAACCAGCCCACTACGGCCCATGACCAAAGCGAGCCGGCCCACTCGGCCTGCCCGCACCCGGCGCCGGCGTTTTAGCAAAAGAGACCTTGGGGAAATCAGAAATCAACCCGCGGTCCGATCTATACTATTCACATGAGTCACGGGATTTGCACTTAACCCCCTGGAAAGACTTACCTTCTAACCCGAGGCCCCTGGCCTCTCCTCTGTTTTGACAGAGGCGAGAGCGCCGGCGGTCCGCCGCCCTAGCTCGCCGACGGTGAGCCGAGGGACGAAACCGAGGGCACTGACGGACTCTACACTCCAAGGCGAGTCTACCAAGCTAAGACACGACGAGATTCGAGGCGCACAACACTTGGAGACACGGACGCGGCGGCTCGGTGGCGGCGGCGAGCACGTCGCCGGCGAGCACAAGCCGATAAAGAGAGGGGGAAAAGGTGCGCGAGCATCTGGGGCTCACCACGAAGCTGGCTGACGGGTCGGTGGAGACGGAGGTGGTTCGGAGAAGGCGACTTGGCGACGGCGGCGGATCCCGGCGGCTCGGCACAACGGCGAACACGCGTTCCGGCGAACCTAGGGAACCAGAGAGTACACCGACGCAAGCGTAAGGTTCAAGGGGTCACGGAGATCACGGTGCGCAACAACCCGAGGCCCAGAGCTTACCCAAACTAGCTCGAGACGACGGCGGAGCTCGCGGCGGCGCTCTTCCCGCCCGCGAAGAAGACACCGGCGTTCCGGTGGTTACGAAGCTCTACAGCTCCCACCGACGGACGCAGGCGATGCGCAAGGAAGCTAGCTAGCTGGCTGCAAGATGGAGAGGGTGGTGAAGGACGGAGCGCGGCGTATTCGGCCGAGAACCGAGAGGGAGAGTGGCGACCGGCGGAAGAAAAAAAATGGCGTGGAGAGGGGTGGTCTTTGCCCTTTTGGAGGGGCAACGGGCGGGGACAAGCGCGGCACGACGCGGCGCACGCGCGCCCGTATCTGCAATGGTCGCGGGGCACGATCCCGGCCGGCACGGCTCGCCGCGCGCCCGCGCGCGACACGGCGGTTGCCGGTGCTGTTGACGAACAGGGCGAGGGGGCGAAACACTGTAGCACTATTCCCTAGAGGCTGTCGGTTTTTGACCAAATTCGACTGATTTTGCATACAAACATGAAAAACGTCAAAAACAAAAGTTGTAGGGTTTGAAATTCTAAACAACTTAAACTACAGGAAAAGGGGTAAACTAGAGTTTTAAATTTCAAACTGTATTTTCAAAATTACTTTTAAATTTTCTCAACAACTTGAAAAATTGCCAAAATAAAAGTTGTTCTACTCAATGAGCTTTACAACTTCTATTTAGGAAGTTTTGCCAGATTCCAAATAATTTTTGAAATGACAATCCAAAACTAGGTTTTAAATCATTGTTTTGAAATAAATTTGAATTTCCACCACAGAACTTTGAAATCTCTAAAAATAAAAGTTGTTCCATTTTAAAAGATCTAAAACTTTTATTAAGGGACTATCTCAAAATTCCTTTTAGATTTTGAATTAGGTTTTTGAGCCTATAAAAGCAAATTTCAATTCTATTATTAAGGGATTTAATTCCACAATCAAACACCATCTTAATTCAAACCAATCTAGGATCCTAAGCACAATCATATGCAATTGATTAATATTTGAACATGATGACATGGCAGATTAATTAATCCGTAATACCCGGGGTATTACAGCATGGGTCAGCCGACCAATGTTGGTGGGCTCCAGGGGTCCTCTTGCTCATGAAGCCAAGGTTTTGATGATTGTGACATCACTTTGTCATTTTATTATATCTTGATTTGCATAATAGTGTCATTTGAGGCTTCTATACTCTGAAAACTCCTGGTTTGAGTTTCTGCAAGCAAATAATGACATATACATGTGGAACCAAGTTATTTGTACCTATGTCACTACGTGTTTGCTTGTTTCTTCCCAAAAAAGAGTGCTTTGTTGATGGTTATGGCGGTAGAAAACATGGTATAATTACCGTCAACACGCGTCGAGGTTACTGTTCCAGCATCCGGTGCAACAATAGAGAGGTTCTACAGAGGTTCTGAACGCACCTGACGCGTCCGGTGCAGACCCACCGGACAAAGCCAGTGTACGGTGCACCTTTGAGAGCTGTTTTTCGCTCTCTCTTCAATGCCCTTGCTTTTAAGTGCTAACCACTAAGTGTTCTACTCTCTTAGGGACAAAAGCTAGCAGTTTTAAAGCAAACTACAAGGGCTACTCTCTTATAGCCCAAACCCTTTCTACCTCTCAAACTTCACCGCGTTTTCAAATATGCCAACACTACAAAGGGTTTTACCAACAAGTGTAGGGTGTGTTAGTTTTTTTTTTCAAAGCAAATTCGTGGGTTTATGTTACTGCTCTAGATCTAAATGCATATACTCAAGATATTTCAACTAGAAGCACTTGATGACCGAGATTGCAAACAAATTCTTTCCCCTTAATAGTACGATCATCTATTCTAAATGTGATCACACTCTCTATAGTGTCTTCATCACCAAAATGGAAAGAGCCCTATTGATTATACCTTTGCCTTGAGCTCTTTTCCATAATCAAAGCTGAGAAGCACTTGATCTAACATGTTGATGGACTTACACCAATCACTTGGATGCCGTCATAGCTCCTCACTTGGTCCCACTAACCATCCTTGTAAACACAACACTTAGGAACATGGTTAGTTACTAGGTGTCATCAATTAGCCAAAACCAAACTAGAGCTTTCAGGTGTATCCATGGTTGTATCAATCTTCATATCTCAAGGGTTGTTGTTGTAATTGCACATATATGTCTGTAGTTGTTTTATCATGCGCACATTGCTCCACCATCTTATTAAAATTTTGTTGCATGATGCATCATAAGGATATTGTTACAATTGCATCAGCCTATCAATGAGAATTATATTATGTTCCTAGAATTATCAAGCTATGCTAGCAATAATTTACAATATCCAGTGATGTATATATAAAATATCCTTTCAATGTACACAAATATGTAGAAAGGGCAACAATTGAGTTATTTTATCTTTGATATGGCATAGATGGTTGTAGCTCACTGCTGTGAATATACGATGGTAGCTTCATGGTTGCATTTGCGTAAATGTTCATTAACATTTCTATGATGACTGAGGATGATTCATTATAACTATCACAACAATGATAATAAAGAAGAATCTGATGTAGTCTATATGATTTTTGCCAAAAAAATGGTTGATATCAACATCTAATTCTATAACACAATCTTTTCACATTATCATGCACATCCATACACACAAACTGCAATGACTCTCTGTCGCATGAATGCACATGAAACCATGCTGCTCGTATGTGCATTTTATTACATATAATAATGCATAGTAACTAGATCTTCGTTTAGTACTAAAAAGCAAATATTCTCCGTAATTCCATGTCAAATTAGAAGTGGTGAAACTTTTGCCCCTTGAGTCTCCGTTATTACTACCGTTTCGGCGAGGAGTGCGCCACTATTGCATACAAAACATCCAACTGTGCATGTATACCCTAAACACGTATAATGACCCTTTACCGAACTAAACCCACAGGAATATAACCACATATATCATCAAGAGCTAGAGGATTTTGACCTTGAGCATCATTTCAGTACAAATATAACTACATATATAATCAAAAGCTTGTGCTGTAAACCATTGAAGATTTTGTAAAAAAAAGGAAAGAAAAAAGAGATGTAGATCAACATCTATTTGAGGAAATTGTCTTTCTAACAATCATGCTTGTGCCTACACACATTATTCGACATGTGATAGTGGTGGATGGTTGTATCATAGTTCATCTCAAAGGGTTGTTATTATTGTAATTGCACATATATGTCTCTAGTTATTATCTTGCGTGCACACACTCAAGGTTTTTTTGACCAAAAAAACTATGGGGGAGGTCCCCACAGTGAGCAAGCAATTTTATAAATAAAGGGGACAAAAGATTCTTACAGCAAAATTAACTAAAGACATCAAGCCAAACACAAAAGGATGACCTAAGCTCATCTTTAAATCTAATCAATTGTAGACGACCTTGGTGCTTGAAGTTGGATTTCCAAGCATTTAACGTTTGATGTCTTCCATGGAAAACTTTATCATTCCGGATTTTCTAGAGCTCCCAAGAGGCGATAAGAACTGCCTCCGTAAAGAATTCCCAAGTGATCATCTTGCCTTGCCTGGATGAATCTGTCCTGAAGGGGTAGCGTCAGGTCCCAATCAATGAGGATTGTGCTCCAACACTCTTTGGCAAAATTACACTGGAAAAAAGGTGATCAATGGTTTCATCTTCCCCGCTGCTACACATAACACACAATGCGTCTGCATGTACATCCAGATGTCTTCTTTGCAGCACACACAAGGTTGCTCTCCACCATCATGTTAAGTTTTTGTTACATGATGCATCACAAAAATATTGTTACAACTATGGCCATAGCTGGCAGCCTATCAACAAGAATTATGATGTTTTCCATACCAAGCTATGCTAGTGGTAACTTATAAGAGCCGGTAAGGTATATACAATGCCTTTACAATTTAACAATTTGTAGAAATGGTAATAATGGAGTTTTTATGTAAATGTCTTTCATCTAACATAGATGGTTGTAGCTCATTGTAGTGAATGTAAGATGGTAGCTTCATGGTTGCGTGAATGCTCATTAACATTCCCATGATGATTGAGGATCATTCATTACAACTGTAACAACAACCGTAGTCAAGGAGTATCTATTGTAATCCATCAGTTTTTTTTTGACACGGTTAACATTAACATCGATCTGATTCTAGAAACAGTCTTTTCATATTATATGCACGTGCATACACTCGTGCCCCCATGATTCTCTGTCGCATGAATGCACATGAAATTGTCGTGCTCGTGCTTGTTTTGTGTTACATATAATCATGCATAGTAACATAAATATTGGTTCAGTGCTAAAACAACTATTATTCTTGATAACTCCACATCGAAATAGAAGTAGTGACACTTTTACCCCTCAAGCCTCCGTTACTACCGCTATTTTGGCGGGGAGTGTGTTGTTATTGCCTCCGAAACATCCAACCTTTCGCGTAAAATATAATGACTTTTGCCGACCAAATCTGCATGTATCAAGCATTACTCATGCATGGTTGTGCAATCCGTGTAGCTAGATGTGTCTAGGGTTTACATATTGTATGGTTGCAAAACTGCGACAATGACTAAACCCAACATGTAGACCCCAATGTGAAAGAACAAATGTGGGGCCTCACTTACTAGCCCCGTATATCTTATACCATAATAAATGCATCTCTCCAGGTCACTATTTGTCATCCATTCTTGGCATGTAATTAAGGCTAATACAACATTGCTAAAAGTATAACTTCTGCAATAGGTACATCATGCAATTACCGAAAGTGTCCCTCCTGCTCCTTGGCCATCTTGTGTACCCGAGCCATGGGCATAATGGTAAAATTGCTCTCCTGCCAGTTACTGGTGTCCGCCTATATAAAGTGCACACCGGAAGGGGCCACAGGGCATCACCACCACCACAGCCAGCAATACCAGCAACTTCGTCCTCTCGAGCTCACAAGCGAGTGAGCTTTGAGTGGAGAGAGGCATGGTGATGATGGGAGGAATAGGGGCGGGAGGGAGTGGGGGTGATGAGGCATGGGCTAGGGAAGGAGATGGGAACGGGAACGGGAACGGGAAGGGAAAGGCGACGGTGCGGGAGCCGTCGCCGGAGAACAACCGGCGCCGGGAGCACCATCGTCAGGTGGTCGCGTCGAGGATCTTCGCCGGGCTGCGCCAGCACGGCAACTACACCCTCCCAAGGCACTGCGACAACAACATCGTGCTCATGGCGCTCTGCCAGGAGGCCGGCTGGACCGTCGAGGCTGGCGGCACCACCTACCGCAAGGTACTGATGTTTCGAGCTATTGATGGTCGTCGCCGCCGTCTTTCCATTGTTTCGTTTGCGTTGGGTCTTGTTCTTGTCGTCGACAGTTGCAAGCCGATCGACCATATCTTTTCCGCTTCGTCTTTTGTTTCTAGCAGAAGTCCAAAATTTGTTTTGTTTTCCCGTACAGTTGCTCGTCATCTAGCTAGCTATCCACTGTTCCATTGCCTTTCCCACAAGTTGGATGATTTTCTTCTCTTGTCTTGCGTGGATGTACTGTGTGTACATGTCACGTTAAATTACAGCACACCACCATTGCCTGCAGATTTTGTCGTATTGTCGTACATTGTTCTCGATCTGTTTCTTATTTTTTTCATATATATTCCGTGCGTACTCTGATGCTAGCTGCTGCTTCAGTCCTCGTTGTTAGTCGCACTATCGACTGTAAACGGAATAACGGATGTGCAGTTGAAGAAAAACGGTCGTTTGCTTTTAATTTACATCACGTTCTTTTGCTAGCTAGCTCACCCACAGTGCCTTGCGATGGCACACATTTTTTTCAGATCCATGTATGCATGTATGCCTTATCCTCTCGATCGGTTGTTGGTTTTGTATTTCAGGGATCCAATCCTCCGGCAGGTGGTCAACATATGGCTGACATTGGCGGGTCTGCTCCGGTGAACCCGGACGGAGCCGACGCCGTTCCGGCGTGGCTCAAGAACCTGTCCAAGCACCTCAGCGACTCCCCGCCCTCATCCCCTCCGCGCCGCCGCAAGATGGCGCGCTACTCCTCCCCGCCGGCCACCCCGCCGCCGAGCCCAGTGAGGGCCTCCAACGCCCTTACGCCTCCGTGGGCCACGGGTGCTGCCGCGAGCAGCTTCTCCTTCCAAACCTCCACCCCGGCTAACAAGGCACCGGCCGGTGATGAGAGCTCTGCTTCTTCTTCTCCTTCTTCTTCCTGGATGCTCCCGCCGCTGCCGGGACGGCGCAGCAGCAGGGCGTCCAGGGAGGAGGTAATGACTGAGAAGAACGCCGACGAGGAGAACCGAATGGACCGCGCTTGAGCTCACCAAGCTGCTGCAACAAGATGATGCGCGTACGTGTGAGCTTATTGAGCTGGAACCCGGAAGCCCGGAAGCTATCTTTAACGGTTAAACGTTAACCTCAGCAAGACTGGCGTTTAACTTTATTTAGTCGTCTTTCCGAAAAACAAACTTTAGCCTATCTTAGTAGTATCTCATCGAGCCTATCTTATTATTACTACTCTGGCCGTCTAGTATCTTATATTATACCCATCTAGTATCTCACCATCAGTTATCTTTATTTCCCATCTTTGTTTCTCTTCTTCTTCTTTTTTTCTTTGCAAGAAATGAAAAGAACAGACATGTCAATGGAAAGGCATGTCTTCATGTAACCATGAATTGTCAGGCAGTTGTATTAAAGCTAATGAAAAGTATCAATTATGGTTAAGCAAATGTCTTCTGCTGTTTGTGCTTTACTTAGGCAATCATTTCTTCAGTTTCCATGGTTTCTTCAACTTATTTCTACGAGTAACTCTGTAGGCTGCGAAAGTTAAAGTGCCCATTTGGAATACAGGCTTTTCATTTTCACAGCAATCATACAAAAATTCCACACAAATCAATTTTGCACATGATTGTCTCGTAGCTAGCTTACTAGTACTATACCATTGTGTGAATGAACATGGTTATAAATAGATAAACAGGCCAATATCTTAGTTCTTTTTTTTCCCTAGGAACAGTATTATGAAAATAAGAAGGAGAAAATTAGGAAAATCAAACAGCTGGAATCTAGACTGAAGCCCTTATAAACTGGTTGAATTTTTACCTTAATTTGGCTAGTGGATATATAAACTGATATAGGAAATTTGGATTGAAGTCATTAATGTTGTAGCACTTTAGGTTTTATTTCGTGAAGTTTAAATCTGAACTAAAGTTTTATGGCGGTGGATATTGGAGTGGAAGTGATTTGCCCCAAACCGTGGCATATATGTGTGCAAACTGTGGTTATGTGAAATTTTGAACTGAGATTATCTTCGCAAAGCCTTTTTTAAGAATAAATATCTTCTTGTGTTGCTTGGTTGTTCTCATCTTTCTTTGTATAATACTTGAGAAATGGCCCGGTACAATGTTTCTGTAGTTGCACTGACCTTTAAATTACCACATTAATTAACACTGCTATTCAGCCTCATATATTTATACCTTGATTCAATAAATATCTATCAGTATCAGAAAGTACTACTAGATAGTTACCATGTAGCTTATGTGATTTTGTTCAGTTCGCTACCACATTAACTATTTTGCAGGGCCTTTTCTCTGTCTTACTGGTGTTGATGGCTTCAAGTGGACATTTTTTTTTAAAAAAAATAGAACTTGTCTAGTTGCTGATTATCTTGTGGTTCATAACGATTTTGTCATTATTTACCCTGTTTATCCTTGGTTAAGGACTTGTGACCACAAGATATAGCAAGAGTACTGTTGTAGTAATTGGCCTTTATATACTTTGCATCTTTGTCGGTGACCTTTTTTTTATATGACACATGAGTACTAAAGAAATTTTATCCATGGTACTAATTTTGTGGATTGGAGCAGTATTTATGAGTTATTTGTTTTTCCTGATTTTTCTAATAGTATTTTGTTCATCGAGATTTTACTCTCTGTGTCTGCCAAATGAGTATCGGGAATTTCCTCTAGCAAGAGCCCCCCCCCCCCCCCCCTCCAAGGGGGAAAGGTTGTGCTGGGGAGAAATTCCTTTTGGGATTAACCCATGTGTATTTCTCTCCCTAGCATCCAAAGGAGCCCGGACAAATGCATAGTTTTAATTTTATATTTCAAATGTTCACATTGCATTTAATTACATGAAACATTTAGACTTTAAAACAGTGCATATGGGGTTTCATCCGGATGAAACTCATTTCATACCTCTTTTATTTATTTTTTATTTTTAATAAATCCATATTCAATAGTGCAGCACCATAACTCAATTTCTCATATAGAACAGCCCTAGTTGAGAAATGCCTATTAAATAATGTACTATTTCTCTCTTAGCTGTGTTTAATTGTGCAATCTACTTTCAATCAAAAGAATGCTAAACAATGCACTAAGGTAAAGGTACAAGCATAATAAAGTGTCAGGGCCAGATGGATTTCCAGCCAAATTTTATCAAACCTTTTGGGATGTCATCAAAAGGCTGACCTAATGCAAATGTTCCATGATCTTTGCTCTGGGATATTGCCACTTTTTAGCCTCAATTTTGGAGTCATAACTTTAATTCCGAATGTCCAAGAAGCAAATAGAATCCAACAGTATCAGCCAATTTGATTGTTAAATGTTAGTCCTAAGATATTCACTAAAGCCGCCACGGTTAGAATTAACACAGTAGCAGATCATATAGTTGACTCAAGTCAAACCACCTTTATGCGAGGATGTAACATCCTTGAGGGAGTTGTTATCTTACATGAGACAGTCCATGAGTTGCATCGTAAGAAGCAAAAAGGGGTTATATTTAAAATAGATTTTGAAAAGGCATATGACAAAGTGAGATGGCCTTTCTTACTATAAACTCTGCGAATGAAAGGGTTCTCTCCAAAGTGGATCTCTTGGGTGTATGCTTTTATATCGGGTGGGAGCGTGGCAGTCAATATTAATGATGAGGTCGGGCCTTACTTTCAACCAAAGAAAGGTCTTCGACACGGAGACCCACTATCTCTCCCATTTTGTTTAACATTATAGCCGATATGTTAGCTGTACTAATTAGTAGAGCCAAGGCAGATGATCATGTGACTGGAATAGTGCCACATCTAGTTGATGGAGGTCGATCTATTCTACAGTACGCCGATGATATAATACTCTTTATGGATCATGACCTGGAAAAGGCTCGCAGTATGAAGTTATTACTTTGCGCGTTCGAGCAAATCTCAGGGCGTAAAATGAATTTTCATACGAGTGAAATATTCTATTTTGGAGAAGCTCAAGAATCTTTATCCCAATACACTGAACTTTTTGGTTGTAGTCAAGGAACTTTTTTCCAATGAGGTATTTGGGTATACCTATACAGTATAGGAGATTATCAAATACGGATTGGAAAAGAGTAGAAGAACGTTTTGAAAAAAAAATTGAGTAGATGGAAAGGAAAACATCTTTCAACGGATGGGCGATTGGCACTGATTAACTCCGTTCTTAGCAGCTTACCTATGCATATGATGTCTTTTTTCATGGTCCCAAGGGGAGTCCTCAAAAAACTTGATTACTTCCGACCAAGATTCTTTTGGCAAAGTGATAAACAAAAACACAAATATAGACTAGCCAAATGAGACATTATGTGCCAACCCAAAGACAAGGCGGGCTTGGAATTCTTAACTTAGACATTAAGTAGCCCTTCTCAGTAAATGGATTTCTAAACCGCTCACAATGAATGGTACTTGGTGTTGGCATTTCTTAACATCGTTACAAAAGATAGACTAAAAGTCCATCACCGGCAACGGTGCTAGAAATGCTTGTTGGCATCCCCAACCACCATTAATTTAGGAAGGTAACCCTTGGCTCTTAAAGGCGCCGGCCTAGGTAGTGCAGTCTGGTAATAGTAGTTAGAAGTGCCGGATTGGCCTTCCTAACCGTCATTACTTACGATATGCAAAACTGTGACACGGCGCCGTGGGGTGCACAAGAATTACAATCCTTAAATAATGGTACTTAGGTACGCCAATCGATAGCTCAGAAAGAAATAAGATAACTCTGCAAGCGCAGAGCTATCATTGTAACATTCCAACCAGTGAGTAGGGTATCGTATTTATAATTTCCCGTAGGAGGGCAATATGCATCAAGCGTGGTGTAAACATGATCACTTATTGAGTGCAATGGTAGGCATAGAGTAAACAGGAATAAGACATGATTTCAAGATAGTGGACACACATATGGATCAACCTCAAGGATAAAAGGAAAATAAAGAATAAAAGAATATATCTAACCGAGCAGGCATTGGTCATATACAATTATGCAAAGAACTGTTAGCAGGTCATCTAATTAGTAATTCTAGTATCAGGACTAAGTCTGGAGTGATAGGGAGATCCTCGCAGCTGGTCTGCCAGCCGATAGAGACTTTACGAACTCCTACTCAATATCCGAACGTGGGGGAATGCTAGGGATGGACAGGGCTGTCACCACCTATCCACCTACCCCTCTGCCCGTGGGATACCGACATATTCGCCGATCTCCGCATACCCAAGCTCCATGCTTGCATACTTGGAAACAACTCCTAACCCCCGCGGACCCCAACCCTTCGGATTGACAGGCTAGGTTAAGAGCCGCCATGACAGCACGACGAACCATCACCTCATTCCTAGTTCTTCCTCTATTCATACTAATTCAATGAACAATGAAGAACGATGATGAACAAGTCAAGAACATGATATATAAACTATATTCTAGCTCATATACTATGCTCATAACAAGATCATAACTAGACTCTAGTTCATATGCATAATCATATAAGTATGATAAGAACTTGCTCATGGAAGAAGACCGAATTGTATTCATACTAAGATGATCCTTTTCTTCCAAGGAGACAAGCTCTCCTTGATAGCTCTTGCCTTGCTTAAACTACTACAACTATTCTAAAGATATAAGTGAGAGGTGTGAGGTAGATGACTCCAAATGATGTGTGTGTTGAAGGGATGGAGCACCATCTATTTGTAGTGAAACTATGACGGTTTGGCGCATCTAAACTTGAAAGGAGGTGAAACTGCCATGACCAAACCGCCATCAGTACCACCTCTGAAGCTGGGCCCGGGAGGCTCGACCTGGGGGGCGGCCGCCCCTGGGGGCGGTCAGTCCCTGGGGAGCACCATCTGGCCACCGCCTTCGGGTGGTCGGTTGCTCCCTGGGCCTGGGCCTCTCTCTTGGTTGCGGATGGATCTAGTTATGCTTTGAAGGTGGGCTTCTTTAGTATTCTTTGGTTGCGCAATTGTTGGATTCGTCTTTTGACTTTGCGCTTTCTTCGTGTTGATGCATATTTCCACTTGTTATGCCATAAAACCTGTAAAACATGAATGCTAGGAGTACAAGTGGAACTTGTTAGTAGTAAAGGCATATGTGCTAGAATATGATTGTTAATCCTCTTTTTAGTCTAAGTTGGTGGTATAAAATTTATCCATAAGGACCACCAACACTTGGCAGCAAATGTTACGCAACAAATATCTAGGATCTAAGCCTCTCTGTGAAATTCAATGGAAGAATGGGGACTCACATTTTTGGGCTAGCTTTATGAAGGTTAAACATGAGTTTATCCTGTTTGGGACCTTCATATTTAAGGATGGATCACAGATAAGATTTTGGGAGGATAGGTGGTTGGGACTGACAACTCTACGTGAACAATGTCCTTGTCTTTATAACATAGCCCGCCACAAGCATGACACTGTGGCTAAAGTGTTAAGCACCTCCCCACCTGATATATCTTGGCGAAGAGATTTGTTTGGACATAAATTAGTGGCTTGGAATGACTTGCTTCCACGCATCACTAGCATTGTGTTAAGTCAAGAGGAAGATGAATCTCGTTGGAACTTACATCCTAATGGACAGTTCTCAGTTAAATCCCATTACATGGCTATGATCCATAATGATGTCTCTAATATTAATAAACGTAAAAAAATCAAAGTCTTTTTGTGGTATCTACGTAGGGGCGTAGTGTTAACTAAAGACAACTTAGCTAAACGGAATTGGCACGACAGCAAACAATGTTACTTTTATCACAAAGATGAGACAATTAAGCACTTGTTCTTTGAATGTCATTTTACTTGGGCTGTCTGGCTTGCCTCAACCACATAGCCTCTCAAATATGTTTGGAATTTGTCTATGCGGGTTTAGTAAAGAATTATAACCTTTAGCCTTGCTAGGGGCAGTGGCTGCATGTTGGTCGATTTGGTTATGCAGGAATGACGTAGTTTTTGAAAAGAAACACAATGCTTCCCCTTTGTAGGTTATTTACTCTATTATACATTAGCTACGTACATGGGATATCCTACAGAGATCAACATTACAGGATTTGGTTGCTATGGCATCTCAACGTTTGACGCAGGTGGTCAAGGAGTTTTTTACCCGGGCACATGGATGGCAGTCTAGTCTACAGATTGAATGTTATTAGTGTGCTTATGTTTTCTTTAAAATTGTAAGGTTGTGTGCATCATGGTTATGCAGAGGCTGGGAGTGTTTCAAGATTTTTGTATCATCTCGATGTGACAATCTTGAAATCAATAAAACTTCTATTATCGAAAAAAAGCTAAAGTTACAGGCAGAGGCAGAGGCAGATGTAGTAGTAATTAAGCAAACAGAAATATTTGGAATACAATGAATGCTACTAATAATTTTAGTCGAGTAAATCAGGAGAGGAAGCAAATAATAGTGTGCTAAAATAATTAGGGTGAGTTTTCGGTTAAAAAAATGATTGGCGTCTGATTTCAATGGAACCTGATGGAGTGAACCACTTGCACCAGGAGAAAAGGGAACTATTACAAGAAATATGTTGAACCTTGGCAGTTTTTTTTTGACTGTTTTGGATTTTGTCCCTGAAACAGGATCAGGCATGGGTTCTATCGAAGCCCAGCCTAGATTTTATGACGGAGTTCCATGGACCATATAACTATTTTATACACGAACCAAAACAGTGACAACTAAAATCAATCACGGTCACCCGACTGTGGACGTGTCTTTGCCTGAGACTCTAGTCAAAATTTATCAAGCTATCCTAGCCACGTTTTCTTTGAGAAAATATAAATACGACCTCATAATACCCACCTAGCGAAGTGCTCCTCCAATAGACGTAACAAGTACTGCAACAAACCTCAGTACCTCACGGGCCAACGACAGGAAAATGGAGGTGACGAGCACACCCATGCGCCCAAGCGAACGAGTGCCAAACGTGCCTCTACGCTCTCCCCTGTGGGACCCATAGCTTTTCCCTCACACGAACAAATGGCATGACGTTCCTAGCACAGAGACGCCGGAGCCACCCCTCTAGAATTTCTAGCGTGGAACACGACAAATACCAGGACTCAAGCCCAACAGTGCGTCAACGGCCACGTGGCCCATGTGCAACAAATGGGCCGGCGTGGTCCGTATGCGACAATCCAGCCCAAAAATGTGCTCGCACGCCAGTGCATGGACACAACGCCTAGTATCCTGTGCTCACCACATAAGATGGCAAATCTGGCCAGCTGGTTCAGAACTTTTGGGCCAAGAGCCCAAGATAGAGCAGACCCTTCAGGCTATGTTAGTTTGCACCACAAATCATGGCGATTGACAGGGATTGAGGGGGATTCAATCCCCAATAAGTCAAAATCTTCTTCAATCCATTCCAATCATCTCCAATTCTGTGCAAACGAACAAGGCCTCAGGCACTCCTCTCCATGTTTTCTTTAACCCTTTTAACTACTAACTTCCCAAGATGTACCGAACAAACTTCGGCATAAAATATTAGCTTTTCGCAAAGGTCTATTTTAGGTTTTTCTCAAGCACCTCATCACGTCGCAATGCATATGCATATCAACTATCTATGCTAAACCCGATCAATCTCTTTTCTATGCACCTTAGACCAACGAAGTGAAATGTCCTACAAATATACCTTTGTCTTGCACATTCAATTCCATCTCCTCCATCTGCGATGCCACACAAGCATCCAACCGTCATCAAGCCACTTGTAATCAACACAAGTATTCCATGGCGGTACATACCTTGTAGATGATATGATCTACTTCATGCCATCACATGGCCTTATTGTTTTATTGATAGTAGTTTCTCTTGCTCTTCACTGTTGCACCCGGTCTATTGGCACCAATTCGTTGGTCTACCTTCGTTCGTCGCCACATAGTCCATTGCACCCGAGCCTTTGACTTGTCCTTCACACTAGCAGCACGGTCCTTTGTAGCCAAGGCATGTCTCTTCATCTTCCCCGCCTAGTCGCATGACACTATGACATGGCCCATATGTAATGAGCTCCTTCATTGCAACTAGTTGAGACTATCAACATGATCAAGCCACTCCACCGTGGCTCAAGTTTCACACACTAATGTACATGTGGACTAATTACTTGTGCATCTTACATCAAACACATATTAGTCTACCTATATTGTCACTTAGTTACCAAAACCAAAATAGGATCTTTCACATATATCACCTTACTACGTCCCGGTTGTAAAGGTGTTTAATTAATTTTGATGTAAGATTTCTAAGTTATGTGAATCTTGACGGTTGGCCAGAAAGTGTCCTATAATTTGATCCCGCGGATATAGCTACATGAGTGCAGTGCGCGGAGGCGGCTCCCCGGAGACCTTGCAATGACCCTTGGGTTCGTATAGCTTTTGTGGAGTGGATGATGTGTGGTGAACCCTCGCGGGAGCTTCATCACAACAAATATTGTATGTGATGTACTAATTTTGATCATTAAACGTTTTTGTGTTTGGCATATGTATGATTAATGAATGTCTAAATTGATAATATTCTTATTGTGTTGAATGTTTTGCTTTATTCTTATTCTTTTGAGCAGCTATGCGTATCAATCTATACAGAGGTTACAATATTAATAAATATTGTCTTTTCTAAAAAAAATGTGTTGAATCAGGTGTGCTCGTGGGTATAGGCATATGAGTAAATTTTCCTACTACCCGCATAAAGATACAGGTAACCTAGCAGATAAAAATTTATGGCTTTGGATTACCTGTTGGCATCCTAGCAAGATGCGCCTCGTCTAGCTAGCAGGCGCGGTCCTCTCCAGGAACCGGAGAACTATATAGCTTTTAATCTCAACCTCGGTGCCATGGAGTGCGTTCACACGAAATGGATACTACAAACTGATCGGCACAAACAGCAACACAGGTTGCAGCAGCCTACTTTGTTTTCTTTTTATCCGGAGCATAGTTTTAAATAGCGGGCTATAGCTCTGCTATAGCCCGTTATACCCTTTTAAAGCAGAGTGTCGATATTTGTGTTCATGTATAATTTAGCTGCTATATTTCGCTATAGCCCGATATAGCTCCGCTAATAGCTGTTTTAGAGATAAACCGCTAAACATTTTAGCCCGCTATTTAAAACCTTGATCCGGAGGCATATGGTCCTATCCTCTTAGCTGCAGCTACATCTGTTAGTTTGTTCAGATTTTAACTTCTTTTCAGTTATAGAACTTTATTTTTCTCTCACAACAAATCAGTGTCAGCCAAAATCAGTGTTTCTTTTCAGATAAACGAACGAGTGCAATTTACCATCATGGACAGATTTATACAGAGTTGCTTGTAGAAATATGTTGAAGAAACCATGGAAAAACTGAAGAGATGATTGCCTAAGTGAAGCACAAACAACATAATGCTTAACTATAACTGAAACTTTTCATTAGCTTCAATACAACTGCCAGGCAATAATCCACCATGGTTACATGAAGACATGCCTTTCCAGTGACAAGTATGATTTCTTTTTCATTTCTTGCTAATTAATGATAACTGATGATGAGATAAAAGATACTAGACGGACAGAGTAGTAATAATAAGATAGGCTAAAGGTAAACGATGAGATACTAAGATAGGCTAAAGTCTTTTTTTTTTGACGGAAAGACGACTAAATAAAGTTAAACACCAGTCTTGCTGAGGTTAACGCTTAACCGTTAATGATAGCTAAGAACTAAGATAAGATAGCTTCCGGCCGAATCAGCTAACACGCGCATCATCTTGTCGCCGGCTCGCAGCAACTCAGTGAGCTCAAGCGCGGTCCATTCCGGTCTCCGCGTTCCCCAGGGTGAGCTCCAGTCCCTCCTCGTCGGCGTTCTTCTCGGCGCCGCTGCTCCTGCGGGACGAGAACCTAATAAGCGGGGACCACGCCCCGCTGCTGCTCCGTCCCGGCAGCGGCGGGAGCATCCAGGAAGAAGAAGAGGAAGCAGAGCTCCAAGCGCCGGGCGCCGCGAAGCTGCTGTAGGCCGCCGGTGCCTTGTTGGCCGGGGTGGAGGTTTGGAAGGAGAAGCGGCTGGCGCCACCACCCGTGGCCCACGGAGGCGGTAGGGCGTTGGAGGCCCTTGCTGGGCTCGGCGGCGGGGAGGAGTAGCGCGCCATCTTGCGGAGGCGCGGAGGGGACGAGGCCGGGGAGCCGCTGAGGTGCTTGGACAGGTTCTTGAGCCACGCCAGAACGGGGTCGGCTCCGCCGTCGCTGCTGACACCGCCGCCGAGCGTGATGGCGGAGGGCGACGACGCCAGCTGGGTCGAGCCGTGGGAAGCTCCGTCCGGATTCGCCGGAGCAGACCCGCCAATGTCGGCCATAAGTTGATCACCTGCCGGCGCCTTGGATCCCTGAAACACAAAACGAACAATCGATCGAGAGGATATATATCAATGAACAATGATAGACCATGCATCCGAAAAAAATGTGCCATCGTAATGCAAGGCACTGTGGCCTGTGGGTGAGCTAGGAAAAGAATGTGATGTAAATTAAAAGCAAACAACTGTTTTTCTTCCCCTGCACATCCGTTATTCCGTTCACAGTCGATAGTGCGACTAACAACGAGGAATGAAGCAGCAGCATCAGAATACGCGCGCACGGAATATGAAAATAAGAAACAGATCGAGAACAACGACAATACGACAAAATCTGCAGGCAATGGTGGTGTGCTGTAATTTAACGTGACATGTACACTCAGTACGTACAGCCACGCAAGACAAGAGAAGAAAATCATCCAATCTTGTGGGAAAGGCAATGGAACAGTGGATAGCTAGCTAGATGACGCACACCTGTACGGAAAAAACAAAACAAATTTTGGATCTGCTAGAAACAAAAGACGAAGCGGAAAAGATATGGTCTATCGGCTTGCAACTGTCGACGATACTACACAAGCAGTTCGGCAAAGCAAAGCGATGCAAGACGACAACCATTAATAGCACGAAACAGCGAGAATGAGAATGATCATCAGTACCTTGCGGTAGGTTGTGCCGTCGGCCTCGACGGTCCAGCCGGCCTCCTCGCAGAGCGCCATGAGCACGCTGTTGTTGTCGCAGTTCCTTGGGAGGGTGTAGTTGCCGTGCTGGCGCAGCCCGGCGAAGATCCTTGACGCTATCGCCCGACGATGGCGCTCCCGGCGCCGGTTGTTCTCCCGCTCACGCCACGGCAGCTCCCGCACCGTCGCCTTCCCGTTCCCGTCTCCTTCCCTAGCCCATGCCTCATCACCCCCACTCCCTCCCGCCCCTGCTCCTCCCATCATCACCATGCCTCTCCACTCAGAGCTCGCTCGCTCGCTTGTGAGCTCGAGAGGACGAATTAGCTGCTGCTATTACTGGCTGTGGTGGCGATGATTTCTCACCTTCCGGTGTGCACTTTATATAGTCGGCCAGCAGTAACTGGCAGGAGAGCAATTTTACCATTATGCCTATGGCTCGGATACATAAGATGGCCAGGGAGCAGGAGGGACACTTTTGGTAATTGCATGATGTACCTATCGCAGGAGTGATAATTTTAGCAATATTGTATTAGCCTTAATTACATGCCAAGAATGGATGACCAAATAGTGACATGGATAGAGTAAACATAGATGACTTCTAGTTTTAGAAGAGATGCATTTATTATGGTACAAGATATACGATCCATGAGACCCTACATTTGGTCTTTCACATTGGGTTCTACATTTTGGGTTTAGTCCTTATTAGTTACTATAGTTTTGCAACCCTACAATATGTAAACCCTAGGTACATGCGGCAGCACAGATTGCACAACCATGCATGAGTAATCCTAGATACGTGTGGGTTTGGTCAGTAAAAGTCGTTATATTTACGTGCATAACACATTCCTCACCAAAATGGCGGTAGTAATGGAGACTCGTGGGGCAAAAGTGTCATCACCTCTACTTCTGTGGAGTTATAATTACCGAGAATTATAGTTTTTTTTATCACTGAACAAATATCTACGTTACAATGCATAATTATATGTAACATTAAACACGCACGAGCGCGACGGTTCCATGTATATTCATAAGACAGAGAATCATGGCGGCATGTGTATATGCACTTGCATTATAATGGAAAAAATTGTTTTTAGAGTCAGATGTTGATTAACTTTTTTTTTTGGCAAAAGTCTGATGGATTCCAATAGCTGATCCTTGACTATAGTTGTTTTTATAGTTGTAATGAATGATCTTCGTTCGTCATAGAAATGGTAATGGGCATTCATGCAACCATGAAGCTATCATCATACATTCACTACAATGAGCTACAACCATCTATGTCAGACCAAAGACATTAAAATAACTCCATTATTACCATTTCTAAAAATTGTTGAATTGAAAAGGGATTGTATATATACCTCGCCTGCTCTTATAAGGTATCGCTAGCATAGCAAGGTAAATTTGGGAACATCATAATTCTCGTTGACATGGTAACCACAGTTGTAACAATATTTTTTGTAATGCATCATGTAATAAAATTTTAACATGATGGTGGAGCAACCTTGTGTGTGTGTGTGCGCGCGCGCGCATAGGTATAACTACATACATATATGTACAATTACGATCACAACCCTTGTGACATGAACATTTTGTTGTATATTACAAAATCTTCAATGGTTTACAACACAAGTTGTTCATGATATATGTGGTTGTTGACGGTTGTTAAAATCAATTATAAACCATCAACATGTCTTGCATATACACTTAATTCCATCACCAAATATAGGTGCATAGGAGTAGGTTTAAACTAATAAATTCTACAAGCTCTGGTTATTTGAATAATGCAGGAGGATTTATCCTAAAAATCATCAAACAAGGACCTAATCAACAAGATTAGTTATGTATCTCTCACGGGCACCAACACAGGTGTCAGATCACGAACTGGCTTAGAAGGGGTTGAATAGGGCTGCTAAAATTTTTCGCAAACAGTGGTTAGAAGATAGCGTAGCAGTGCTGCTCTAGGGAACGGCACTACCGGGGGTGCGGCACTGCTGGTCTCAGAGCGGCGGTGCTGCCCCCTCTAGACAACCAACTACACAATTCAAATTTTAACCAATTGAAATTAGATCGGGCAAATTACTGATGTTCCCTAGGTTGTGTACAGTTTAGAGAACCACTTCTTCGTAGATAGAACATGTTCAATTCGTAGATTGGAACAAACCCTAGAAAACACCAAATGTACAAGTAGAGAGCACAAATTGCAACACAAGTGATACAAGATTTATCCCGTGGTTCAGCTTGCCACCAAGGCTTGCTTACTCCACATTGTTGAGGTCTTTCCACAAAGGATTTGGGTCTCACAAAGACCAACCTCGTTCTCAAGTCAAGAGAACAAACTCTTGACAAGAGGGATGATTTCACTAGTTTGTGAGGGTGGTTACAAACCTCCTGGGGTTGCCACAACCACAAAGTTGGCTATCTCTCTGGACGATGCTCTAGCCGGTTAGGAGTAAGCTAGAAGAGTAACAAATGTAAACCACTGATTTGAATGCGAACCAGTGCTTGGGAAGTTGAAGAACAGGGAGAGAAGCTTGTTCTTGAGCTCACACACTAGATTAGAGTGGAAATCAATGAAGGAGTGTTGGGAGCTTCTTGAGAGTGAGATAGCAAGAATTCTCTGGTCTGGGCTGATGCAAATGGTGCAGGTGACCATCAGAACAAGTCACGGCAGTGTTGCGCTCAGAGGGGCAGTGCCGCTCGGCCGACAGTTCCGTGCCTAGGGGTGGCAGTGCCGCACTGCCAAAGTCAAACAAAATGATGTAATGTTTTGTGGCTGACTTTGGCAGTGAAGTAGAGGATGTTTAATGGAAAGTTTGCACTTGGTTGCACACTCAAACCTGTATTTTGCATTCCCCTTAATAGTATGGCTTTTCTAAAACTCAAATTGAAAGATAAAATGAATTTAAACCTCTTTTGAGCCGGATGTCGCATCCTTAAGTTGTTAGGGGTCCACCTGCATAGAAATACATCCTCGTAATGATTTTCCCTATCTAATATCTCGATAAATCTCGTTAGTTTTCTAATCATGTGGTCATCATCACCAAAACCCACTTTAGGGCTTGGTTGCACTTACAACAGGAAGACTCTAGAAGACACCAGAAGATATTACGACGAAGTAGAGGGCAAGAGGCCTCCAGGTGGGTCTGGCCAGCCCCACCCCTAGGCTGGTCGGCCTGCTAGGTCCACCGCTCAGACTCTGCTTCTAAAGTCGGTTCCCCACCGCCTCCTAGATTGCATCTGCGCAATTGCTCAAGGTCGATTTGATCTGAGTGCTCAGGATTGACACTCCGGCCTATATATAACCCAAGGCCACCCTCCATGATTCATCCTCATCCTCATTGATCCATCCTTTGAGCTGATCCACTAGGAGGCATCAGTCATATTTATCAATATACTAGAATTGTTGAGTTGGGAGTTAGGGATGCTCAGGTTCTAGAGAAGTCTTCTAAGATCTACACCTCACCTTTGTAAGACTCATGCTTTGATATATTTGTCTTCTCTATTTACTTTTATGCCTTACCATGTGTATGGTTAAGTATTGTTATCCCTCTTTAGCATGGGATCTCCACTTGCATCGAGTGCTTTAGTAATCATATCTGACTAGAGTAGTAATCTATAGTGTAGAGATATTGTCAAGATTATGGGTTACCAGAGGTTGCGCCCAATCGAACTGATAGTTGTGGTATCTTAGAAGCAACAACTATATCATGCCAAAATAATCCCACCATGTTAGGATTGGTGTTTCGTAGAGCTTAGGTAGCCTTCCGCCGACTATGTTACTCACTATTTTGAGTCAGAAAGGTATTGTTGCTCTAAAATGTTATGTGTGATCGTTTTGTCTACTCATGCAATAGTTATCCTCTAACTTCATCTAGAATAGAATCAAAGTAATTGAAAAGAACTTAGGAACCTTAAACTCTCCCGTTGTCCTCTCATTTTGACTTCTTTATATTACCATGGAATTCCCCTGTATGCGTTCTTTTTACATAACTCTTATCATATATCACTTATCCCCACTTTAGTCTAGATGGCATACTAGTTAGTAGATATATGATGGTGAACTATCAAACTTCTTTAATTAACCATTGTTTCCATATGGATAAATATGATACTTTGGAATACTTTTGGGTAAAAGCTATACCAGTATCCGTGCGTTTGTGGATTTTCTGTATGCATTAAAAAATACCAACAAGCTTTTTGGCACCATTGCCTAGAAAATAGTTGGCATAAAGATTTTGGTACTAACCTTGATATCTGCTAATCTAGTTGGACACTAGCTTTTGTGGGACTGTTGAATTGTGGAATAGACAGGACACATAATGTCGTTTTGACTTTCCGGCCCATTTACATTGCTATCACACGATCGAAGATCATTCATTACAATTATAACGAAAGCTATAATCAAGGATCATGTGTTGTAAACCATCTAGTTTTTACCAAGACTATTGACATCAACATCTAATTCTAGAAACAATCTTTTTGCCTTATAACACACGTGCATACACACATGCCGCCATGATTCTTCGTTGCATGAATGTACATGAAACAGTCGTTCTCGTGTGTGTTTTTTATATTACGTATATATAATCACATATAGTAACGTAGATCTTTGTTCAATACTCGTCGAACCAGAAGTGGTGACGCTTTTGCCCCCTCAAGTCTCTGTTATTGCCGTCATTTTGGCGAGGAGTGCGTTGCTATTGCCCCAAAACATCAAACCATGCATGTAAAATATAATGACTTTTTACCGACCAAACCCTAAACCCTAGACCAAACCCACACGTATTTAGAGTATCGTCACAGTTGCGCAATCCATGTAGTCTCATGTGCATAGGGTTCAATTACTCCACGGTTGCACAACCATGGCAAGGTCTAAGCCCAACATGTAAGCCCAATGGAAAAAGACCAAATGGGTCATCACCGGTAATGAATGCAATTCTCCTAAAACTAGCAGTCATCTATGTTTACTCTAAACAGATCATTCCTTGTCATCCATTCTTAGTATGTCATTAAGGCTAATACACTACTGCTAAAAATTGTCACGGCTGCAATAGGCACATATGCCATTACCAAAATTGTCCCTCCCCTCTCCTTGACCGTCATTATATGTGTGCCCAGGCCATGGACATAATGGTAAATTTGCTGTCCTGCCAGTTATAAGTGATGGGCTATATAAAGTGCACCGGCAGCCCCTTCACCACCACCCCGACAACCAGCAACAGCAGCTTCGTCCTCACGAGCTCACAAGCAAGCAACGAGCGAGCGAGATCTGAGTGGAGATCGAGGCATGGTGATGAAGGGAGGAGTAGGAGCGGGAGGTAATGGGGGTGATGAGGCATGGGCTATTAGGACAGGAGAGGGAACTGGGAACGGGAACGGGGACGGGGACGGGAAAAGGAAGGCGACGGTGCCAGAGCCATCGTGGCGTCGGCGCCCGCGGCGCCCTCGCCATGCGACCGCGTCGAGGATCTTCGCCGGGCTGCGCAAGCACGGCAAGCACGCACTCCCCAGGCACTGCGACAACACTGTCGTGCTCATGGCGCTCTGCGAGGAGGCCGGCTGGACGGTCGAGGCCGACGGCACTACCTACCGAAAGGTACTGATGATCACTCTCTTTCTCGCTGTTCCGAGCTAATTAATGGTCGTCGCCACCGCCGTCTTTCCATTGTTTCGTTTCCATGGGCCACGTTATTTGCCGTCGTCCTCCAACGCTTTGCCTTGTCGAGCAGGATGTGTAGTATCGATCGTCCGCAATCGGCAGATGCTATCCGGGGCCATCTTTTACGCTTTCGTCTTTTGTTTCCCGTACATACAGTTGCTCGTCATCTAGTTGCAACTATAAACGGAATAACGGATGTGGGTGGGAAGAAAATCTGTCGTTTCTTTTTACATGCCGTTCATTTCCTAGCTTTAATTTTCTTGCATTGGACGCCTTGCAAAACTGCACATTTTTGCAATGCTTTGCCTTGCCGAGCAGGCGGCCGCCAGGGAGGAGGAGGTGAAGACCGAGAAGAACGCCGACAAGGAGGGCCAGGAGCTCACCCAGGGGAACGCCGACAAGGACGGCGCTTGAGCTCACCGAGCTGTTCCAACAAGACCGAGAAGAACAGCCTGTTCTTTTGGCTGAAAAATAAGCGCTGATTTCGGTTCGTGCTGATTTGTCGTGAGAAAAAAATACTGTTTCGTGGCTGAAAATAAGCGTTGATTGGTCAAAAGAACAAGCTGAATGAGCGTGTGAGCTGATTGGGACGGAAGCTATCTTTTAGGGACTCTGGCATTCAGCAAGACTGGCGTTTAACATTAGTCTATATCACTATCTATCTTAGTATCTCATCGTTCAACTTTAGCGTATCTTATTATTACTGTATTGGCCGTGAGTCCGTCTAGTATCTTACCATAATTAAGTTATCCTTTTATATCCATCTTTGTTTTCTCTCTTCTTTTTTTTTTCTATGCAAGAAATGAAAAAGGAAACAGACATGCATGGCAATGGAAAGTCATGTCTTCATGTAATCATGGATTGCTATGCAATTGGATTAAAGCTTGAAAAAAGTATCATTTATATAGTTAAGAAAGTGTGTTCTGTTGTGTGTGCTTTTTTGGCAATCATCTCTCAATTCTACGGTTTCTTCAACTGATTTCTACGAGCAACTTTATAGGATGCGGAAGAGTTAAAGAGCCCATATGGAACAAAAATTTCACACACATCAATTTATTTTACAGAAAAAAATTCATGTTCTAAAGGGAGCCTAAATCTACTTCTAAGGGCATGTGCCCGCATCTAAAAGCCGTCGGACGAGGATGGATATTACATATAATATAGGGTAGGAGAGAGACAATGAACGTACTGTAGCTATGGGGATGGAGCACCCCCTATAGGACAATGGATGGATGCATCTAAAAGTTGGTCGGCTATTTATGTTGATCGGTAGGATTCACTCAGCAGTTTTACAAAGTTGTTTTTCAGCATCGCCTATTAAACAGGTTCTGATGGAGCTGAGTAGAGCTAAAAATGCCAGCTTCTCATATGTTTTCTCCCAGCTATCTTTTATTACATCTACTTTACGTACTAAACATATTAAAAAGTAGATTTAGAGGCTGTTTTGGGAGAGATCTAACTGCAGCTTCTCTAAAGAGAATCACTCCCAATCAGCCAAACGTTGAAAACAACAACTAATTTAAGGTGGGGATAGGGAGAGAATCACTCACTATTTACACTAGGAGCTGGAAGTAAAAAAACTCTTCTTCACCCTTCTCATTAGCTCTCCACCCACGCCTACTGTATAACTCACCAAAGTTTTACAATTACTAATATTATGACAAAAATAAGATTATATAATGTATATTTTCATAGTAAATCTAGTTGAAGTAAATATTATTACTATTACTATAAGCTTGGTCATAAAGTTAAGCTAATTTGACTAGTACAAATTTCATAGTTGCATATTTCTATAGACGGAGGGAGTATAATTCAAGTTTTGTACTTATGAACTATCTAATGTTTGATGAAATTTATTAGAAAATATCCAAATTCTAAATAAGTGTACTATATATATATATATATATATATATATATATATATATATATATATATATATATATATATATATATATATATATATATATATATTGAATGATGAATCTAATATAGTTTTTATATAATAAAAATATTAATTTATATAAACTTATTAGTCAAATATAAAAGAAACAATTTCTTATATGCCACTGAAAAAAGATGGTTGACCCATATATATGTACCATCAAAACAATTATTGTGTAACTCTTAAATCAGCTTTTAAATTTTTTTTTCTTCCCTTGATGCCACTTCTATCAAGTGATTGTTCACTCCCTGATGGAAAAGTGTCACTAAGGGGTGATTCAAAGCTGGTATATAAGGTAGTGTGGAACCATTAGCAAGATGGATGTATAACAAATAAATTCACAATGTTTTAATTGTATATATGAAAACTATAAAGATTGACGAGATCGAAAACTTTGTAGTTCTTGAAATTTTCATTCCAGATCATTAATTTAAGAGTACTACGTATATAAAGTTAGTATATTTTTAAAATAAAACTTTGATTTTTTTTCAAATGATCTCAAATGGAGTCACACCCAATATCAAAATTCTAGTGATTGAGATAAAATTTTTGTAGTTAAGTTTTCCCGTTTAACCTTGTTTATAAGCCAAAATATTCAATAATAAATTCATACATGTGGCGTTTGGGTTTTTAGACAATTATCTATACTCGATCACTAATAACACTGCCAAACTGCCAACCAATGAGTTAATTAATGGAAGTGGCATCAGAGTGAAGAAAATTAAAAGCTAGTATGTGAGTCACAATAAACTTATATATAGATCAACCATCTGTTAAGTTTCAATAGCATAAAGAGAATTGTCTCGATATAAAATTGATTAATTCGGTACTATATTAGAAAAATGCGTTCTTTTCATGAAGAAGTGAGCAGTAATTATCATGATCTCGATACAGCCTTTCAAAACCTTGGCGCGGACCTAATCTTTGCTTCTCAAATTCATTTTTCCTGCATTCGTTTTTTTCATATTTGCTTCAAATCTTAGGGTTTGTTTCAAGGACATGGCTATGCCTTTTCCTGGTGCTGTATTATAGGAGCAAGATAGTTGCTGACAACATATACTCCCTTACATGTCATAGTAGCATTGTTCTAAATCAGATATTTTTGTCATTGACTGTCAATTAAAAAAATATATAAAGTGAAAAGGTAAGATTCAGATTCACTACAACATATCCAAGCTAGTGCTGCGAAACTACATAGAATTTTAAAATTTATGATCAAATACATAAATATTTGACTTAGGATAACCCTAATAGGACACGTCAAAATGGAAGGGTACTGGTATCATAACTAGGGACAAAAATGGGTGGGAAAAAAAAACCTTGTATCGTATCAACCCTGCTTTGTCTACAAAAAAAAAGGATGTTTCCCGTTGTTTTTTTTTTTGGGTCTTGTGGATCCCTTGTTATCCAAGATGAACCTATATTTATTCTGTTTCAATCCCGTCCTAACAATGCATGTACATGTGTTATATTAGTATACCAACTAATCACCAGTTATGAATTTTAATATTTTGTTAACACGCATGGCATGCAAGTGAATATTAGACCAATGTTATTACCTGTATTTTGTCATGTGACTTTATACATGTGTAATCCTAACTTTTTTTTTTACTTTTTATCCATACTTGTCCATTTTGGAATGTCCAGATATCCTGATTTCGTTTTCGATCCTAGCTTTTTCCGAACCCGGTAAAATATCCGCCAGAGAACTCAGTCCTGTATATGCCAATCCTAGCTTTTCCAAACCGGTCCATTTCCGCCAAAGAACCCAGTCCCATATCCTCCAAATAAAGTATAGAAACAGAAACAAAGAGTTTTTCCCACTCCCTTTCACAACAGGATGGCATTAGAATTACTGTACTTCCCATGAAATTCAAATCATACTCCAGTTTCCCCGGAGTTGCGAATGAACCCAACACTAACGACAAAGAATACACCTTTTTTCACACCTTGATGCGATTGTCAATCCAATGTACAAGTACGTACAGAGTGGTTTGTTGATTATGCACTGAACACTGATGAAGGCACGGAGCCTTTGATGTGTTGAAGAATGGCCTTACTGTACAGTTGCGCAATTGCTGCCAACCAATTCGTGAAGGGCACAAATTCGAATGTATTTACAAGGTGAGGCAGGGTCTGCAAGAAAGAGGATTATTTTCCAATCTTGTCAAACAATTCTGACACAGCTTTGTACAGAGGAGAGGCCGCAGGCGGCCTCGCCATTGATCCTAGAAGGATATCAGATGCCTTGACAGGACCTCCGTAAAACCGTGCATTCTCAGTATCTCGAGTTGATACTATGCTGCCATTGAACGCACAGCCCACAAAGGCACCTAATATGGAAGAGATAGCATACACAATAAGTGGTCACATAAAAACATATGAATGTGTATTTGTTAAAACTTATAAGCCACAAGTATTTACATTGAATGGAATAATGCAGCACTTCACTGTAATCTTAAAATGGGGCAAACTACTGTTTCCTCAAGAGTTTGAACAATTCAGAGTCTAACAAATGATTTCATAAAACAAAAGTTGTTCTGTGATATGGCATGATTCACTGCTATAACAATAGACACCATAAATATCTATCAAAGGTTGGTCAATCATGCATATGCTGGTTTCTGAAAGTATCTTCTATGCAGTCATTTGGTTAACTTCACACCCCACTGGTTTCAGGACACATCAACTTGGTCTTGTTTTTTCTTGTGACAGAAAATTGTGCTCCCAACATCCTAAAACCTTATCATAAGGCCATTAGTAGAGCTAATGCACACATTACTACATTAGCCTTGTGAGACATGGCTGTAACTTGGCCATCTGCTCATGTCTCTGGTGAGACATACTTAAATGACTAATCACTCAAAAGATCAAACAACAAAGATTTGTCAAAGCAAACTGGTTGTGGTGCTCCTTTTCTGTGTGCAAACTAAGCAGCTCAAAACTTTCTAGATGTCATGCGCTTCTCTAGCTTGCGACAGAAAGCACATCTTAATTTCAATTTTTCAATAAAAAAAAATCGAATTGACTGGCGTTCTAAACTACTCCCACTGTTTCATATCAGTTATCATTCTAGCTTTGTCCAAAATCAACCTTTCTATTTTTTACCATCAATTTCGATAAATTCGTATGTTTCACATCAATAAGATTTATGTTTTTAGATTAACCTTGAGAAATAATTTTCATAATATATAAATTTGCGTGATGTTGAACTATATACTAATTTATAAGAAAATTCAAGGCCAAAGATAGAAATGTTTGACAAAGGATAAAAGCTACAATGGCAGCAAAATTGATATGGAATATTCTCATTATATCATCAGCAAAATAAATCAGTCTGACATATTGACTCAAACTGTAAATAGTGACTTAAAAATCTACCGAGTTACTGTACCGATACGAACTCTTGGATCCCAGTAATCTAAAGGTGGTAATAATTCGAAACATACCTTTGCTACAACTGTATGTATAACACGCGGCATAACCACCATCGCCAGCACGGAAGTCAGCCTCAGCTGCACGTCCAACATGGCCAGCAGAAGCACTAACACCAGCACCAACAGACAGATGTGCCTTCCCACTGAATGTTCTAATGGCATCCGTGTTCCTCAGAACAATAATAAAGTCAGTTATCTCACCTCCAGCCTGTTGAAGGATTCAAGCAGATATCTTATATGTTAGATGGTGCTAGATTGATAATAAGAAGCCCTTCCATGTGAAAATACAATTGAAAAGCTTGTCACCTGAGCCCCATATCCGATACCACAGGTGGAGATTGCTGAAGGTGGTGACCAGGAGCCATCCACTCTTCGAGCAACAACCAGCCCAGTGCCAAGTTTGTATGTAACCATCATCCCAACCTTCACCACAGTAACTATAGCAAGACCTTTTGCTTGTCTAAGAATAGTATCAGGGATAGCCTTCTCTGGTTTCAGTCTTCCCACCTGAAAAATACATGAATTTGTCTTTATAATGGCTCAGAATAATTAACAGAACAATCAGCACATCCACAGCCAGAGTAACATCATTTCAAGCATTTCATAAGAATACAATGACTAAGTCATTTCCAATAATAAAATTCCTCTGAACAACTAAGTTGAGCTTAAATAATCTAGAGTTACTAAAAATGCAGATTGGGGAACCACAACCAGTTATTTATTTAAGAAATTGATTTTTTGTAGAGATGCTTATGCATTTTTTTTTTCTTTTTGCATAGGTTCGCTTCAGTGATTAGACGAATCACATATCCATATTGTATTATTGCACTAGAAAAAATAATTTGCCAGTGTTCCATGTCATCTTTTACCCACAACGACTCAATTGTCCAAACATTCATCCAACTAATTACTGTACAAACAGAAAAAAAAAACATATTTGATGACTTGTGTGAGACATATTTCCCTATTGACATCAGCTTATCAACACCAATGCAGGAAAACTAGATTTGTTATAGTGTTATCATTATCAAGCATGTTAGTATTTGCCTATTTGGTGCGAAATATTTGTCAACACTAGTCTTTGACACAATAACACTTGATAAGAACACAGAAGACTACATGACAACTAATGTAGCTGAAAAGAAAACAACTAGAGAAGGTATTATAATAGAAGTAATCAATAATTAAAGAGGGAACAAAGGCATACCTTACAGTAACTACGTAAAGAATTTGCAGCCTTGTATATCTCATATTCCATTGTGTGTGCCCAAGGGAAATTCAGCCATGACCTCAAGGTACTCAGGTCTGTGACATCCTGAGTTGGAAGTTGTGAGGCCCGACTGATCTGATTCATCAATTGAGGTTGGATACTCTCTAGACGTACTCCGCAGACATCACAAACCCTCTGAGGTTGTGCAGTCCTAAATTTTGGAGGCATCAAGCTTCTACCCTTTGAACAACCATTACAGAATACTCCACCACAGAAACGACAATGATGGCGAGAGCACATTATTGGATGAAATCGCACGCCGCAGAGCATGCAAGAGGTAGCAGCACTGTCAGGCAACCACTTAGTTGGCTCTGTCTCAAGAAGCTCATTCGCAATACCAGCGTTTGCATCCTCAAGTGTTTGCTTCATATCCTTCCAAGCCTCTTGGAGAAAGAAGTCAGACAGCACCAGCATCCCATGTCTCCGAAAGTCATATGTTGCGGCAGATATCACCTTATCTTTTGCTGCTACAACCATATCAGCAAACACATCCCACATTGTCATCTCATTGTTCTCTTCATCCAGCTCCCAGTTGAACTCTTCTTCCGGGAAGTGCCCGCCACTGCAGCCAAACCCCCTGTGCCACTCCTCACGGGCCTGAGCTGTCATTGGTGGGACAGAAACAGGGACCCAGATGCCAGTATGCTCATGAAGCGGGTTAATGCCCTTTACAGGTTCCATCTCTACAGAAGTTTCAGCAGTTTCAGTGTTGCATCCGTTAGCAATGGGAATGCAGTTAGTACCAAGGCTGTTGGCCATGCTGTTTTCGGCTGGCGGCTCATCTGCCTCCTGGTCAAATATGTGGAGTCCCTATATCAGGAAAGCAAAATTGAGTTATGGCAAACTGAGCCTGGGAAAGCTGAATGATTGATTTGTACTACTAAGACTTGAACTCCAGCCATAAAAAGACCATAACTAGTCCACCCCTATCAACAAGGCTCTAGCCACATGCTTGAGACAAAACCTAGCAAAGCAATTTTAGATATTTTTTCCACAGCACAAGCCATACGCTTGAAAACTTTTCGCTCATCGCTTAGCCCTAATCATCAATTCGAGCAACCTAAATTCACGCCAAGCAGCGCGCCACATGCTCCTGAAATTCCCCCAGTTTACGCACCGAAATATTTCACAGTTCTACACGCCCTTCAGCAAGACAAACTCAGCTGAAGGACGCGTACACGCAACCAGACTTAACAGGGACGAAACAGGCAGAGAGAACGGAGAGGGGAACTCACCGCCAAGCCTTCGACGCGGCCGCCGCAGTCGTCGTCGTCGCCGCCCCACCTCACCGGCGAGTCTCCAGCGCCGACCCCGCCGGAGCGGCCGCCCGCGGGCCGCGGCGGGTCCATCGGGCTGCGGAGCCGCTCGGTTCCGGCCATGAGCCGCTCGGTCGGGTCGATTCACCGGCGATCAGGCGGAGCAATCCGGGAATCTTGCTTCTGTTTCTGGTAAAGGAGGCGCCTTTCTTCTGTTGGATTGTAGTTTGGGACGGAGCAGATTGGAGTTGGAGGAGGAAAATGGATGTGGAGAGCGATACGACAGACGGAACGAGTTGAGCTGACAGCAGAGTTTTCCGGGAATTATAATTGGGGAAAAAATTAATCGACGTTCCGTTTACGTTAATGGCACATTGGCCCAGTAGTGAACGAAGTAGTACGCGTAGTTGAAGTGGGCTGGCAGACGTCGGATTTTGGGCTGAGTTTTGCTCTTTTGCTAAATATAAATCGGGCTGGGCCTTATGCACGGACTTGGGCCTTGCTTTCGCTAATAGAATCTGCATTCACGTATATGATCTCAAATAAGTCGTCAGAGCCCATACATCAGAGTTGGGAGGGGTGAATGGGCCTGAATAGGGTGTTTTACACCCAAAAACTTTACATCCCATCATCAATAGTTCGCGCAATGCACTCGAAATCCTTCAATTTTAGCACCGGTACTGTCAGTCTTCACGCTCCCCAACAAGAACCAACTCAGGTGAAGGACGCATGCAGGCAACCAGACTTAAGATGGCTTGTGCCGACTTCTTTCCAATCTCAGAATATTTTAGGAATATTTAGACATGCGATCAATTAGCTAAACTCGTCATTAGCAACTGCTAATGGCGGTTACACATAATCAGACCCTTTGGGGCATCTGGCCCTTTCAACATGCCCTTTGGGCAAACTGGTCCTTTGGGCAACACTTGACACAGTTCATCAATACAATAACACAGATTTACTATTCATTTCATTCTAGTCTTTACACGTTATCCTGCACTTGCTCTTCCTGAGTTTTGGTGACTTCGAAACTCGATGGCTTCTGTCCATGAGTCCATCACAGTCTAGAAGAACAGGCGATGGTTCTTCACAGCGAAGAAGAAAAAATGAGAAGGCCGAAGACGCATTCGCCACAAAAACGAGAAAATAAGCCGTTCGGCCTCGCCGTTGACGAGAACACCGACGACGATGCTGTTCTTTACGGCGTTGGAGGATACAATCTCGATCTCCTATATACACTTTCTCCGCCAGGAATTTGAGTAGAAGAGACTTTTTGCCGCGGAGAAAGATGAATGAAAAAAATAACGCGGCACCATACGAACTCATCACACAACTGTAAGTCTGTATGACGCTACGGAATCTCATCAATTTGTGATGCTCTTACCCCTGAATGAATGGGACTCCCGATGGTTTCCTCGGCCAACATGGCGGAGATTTCCTCTGGCCACCGATTTTCCCGAGTGACTGCGCGACCAACCCAGTAGCACTGCCGTTGCGGTTACTACATGAGGACGGAGCGGTGTGGGCTCACCGCCGGCTATGGTCTCATGCCTCTGGATGGGCACGCACGTGCCCTGCGCACGGCCGGTGGCCTCCACGCCTGCAGTGGCGGCGGCCTTAGCGCCTGCGGCCCATGGCTGGCCGCCCCGAAGGTCGGTCCCACGAACAGGACTGCTGGGACAGCCCGGGCACAAGGCGGACGATGGCCCTCGCTTTCGCGCGACGTCCTAGGCCCAGCTTTTGCGGCCCTCACGCCGCTGCTCTCCCGACCATGACGACCCGCAGCATCAGCAGCAAAGGCACGGGCGGTGGTTGGACGACGATGGCTCGGCGGCGACAGCAACCGGCGGCGACGCTGTGGCTTGGGGGCGGTTAGGGTTAGGGACCTCCTTATAAGCTGAAGGGGTGGGTGGCCGGCAGGGCCAGAATGGCGGCCCAGGCCCAGGTTGAACCACATATATACAAGTTGAATATATACATTGCACAATAATATAAACAAACCACAATTTTTGCACCACATATATACAAGTTAAATTTGCTAGTAGCCTTAGTTACAATTTAACTATGCCATCTATAGAATTAGAAAACTTTAATTACTATAAAATTTAAGTTGCAATATACATATCTTGATTATTTTGGTTCAATAACACAAGGTAATAGAGTCTATGGCATTGGCTGCGCTTAATTCTTTGTGAATTATTCTGCCTAGAGACCGTGCCATAGCAGTGATCAAATCACCTATTACTGAGAGGTCTACATCTTGTTTTTCTGAAACTCGATGACTACCTACACTGTGTTTTTACGCAAAATAAAGGTTTTGGATTAGTATTTTCATCATATTATTTTGACAATACACAAGATAGTAGAGACCTAAGCAAAGGCTTCATTTAATTCACTTGTGAATTATCTTACCCTGAGACCGTGCTTAGACAACAATATATTTGCCTACTATAAAGATCTACTCTTTGTCTTTGACATAGAGATTATCTGTCTTGTGTTTGCCAAAATTTCTGATTTTTGATAATTTGGTTGTATGGTCTACACGATTTATGATTACCTACAACAATCCAGCACTACGATAAGATATAAACTTTTAAAAATATTGCACTTCATATTATAACATTACCATGTTAATTTCAAAATTACTATTAGGTAAATAATTAACTCATGATATTGCATTTAAGATTACAACATCACTGTTGACAGTAGTTATATACCATTTTTATCCATCAACTAAACATGAATCAAGGGCATTAAACAATCCACAGCATAGTTCTATGGTTTGATTCTAATGAGTTCCACGAGTTTTGGTGTTCTCTTTTGTATTGTAGGAATATGTGATTTTCATCAATAAAAGTATCTAAATAAGTAATTGGACTGCACCATTGCTACGGGCTCGTCGAGACGATCGAAATGGACCTATCATTTGCTATATTCGGAGTTCAGAATCAAAATGTGCGGCGACACATGCACCATTGGACTACAGGAGACCCAAGAAGACACCACGACGAAAATGGGTCTGGAAGCCCACACTTGGGCGCCGGCCGGCGCCAGGGTGGGGCCGGTTGGCCCTACCCCTAGGGTTTTCACCGCCGCCTTCCGAAGTCTTCCTCCACCGCCTATGAGGAATTATCTCGGCCCTTGGTTAAGTCGGTTTGATCCTGCGGCGCACGTTCATCCCACCGGACTGTAAATAAAGAGGCAGACCCCCTCCCTGAGGCATCCCTTTCATTATTATAACTCATATTCTCTAGTTAGGGTTTGGATGGAGAGGTGTCTCATTGAAGGACAACATCTCTCCAATGTAGTAGATTAGTTCTAGTTGAGAGTTAGGGAGAGCAGAGCCATGCTCGGGTTCTGGAGAGTTCTTCTGAGGTCTGGTATGACTTGTATCTTATCACTGTAAGACTTATACTTTTATATATTTATCTTCTCTATTTACTTATATGCATCATTATTTGATTGGTTAGTATAGTTGTTATACGTTGGCATGGAATCTTCGCTCGTATTGAGTGTTCTAGTTATAGCGCATGATTAGAGTAGTATTCATTGTGTAGACGTGGTGTCTAGGCTAGTGTTTACCTGAGTTTGCGCCCAATTCTTACGGTTAGTTGTGGTAGCCCCAGAGGTGATAGCTCTGTCGGTCTTCGTATTCCACCACGTCGGAGTTGGTGTTTCGTAGAGCTTTTTGGCAGCCTTCTCCCGATTACCCCTTCCCAGTCTATTCGAGAATCGAAAAGGTACTATTGCTCCAAAGTGCTATTGTGTGATTGCTTCACCTAACTATCTTTTAGTTATGTTAGAACCCTAAGTAATAGAGAAGTATTTAGGAATCTTGAACTCTCCCGTTATCCTCTCAACTTAGGTAGACTACTCATTTATCTTATAAGTGATTACTATGCATAACTCCTATCATTTATCACTTACCCCTACTATAGTTTAGTTGCTGTACTAAGTTAGTAGATGCATGATGGTAGCTATCGGATTCTCTAACCATTGCTTCCTTGTGGTAAAATATAAATAACGATACTCTGGTATACTTCTGGGTAAAAGTTACAATGGTATTCTATGCGCTTGCGGAATCTTTCATATTCTATTTACACTTAATAAATACCAACAATCACCATAGTGATTTTGAGTTTACCTTAGGGATAAATCCATTAAATTAATGTTTTGTCACGTGTCGTGGATATTGACTTCAGAGGAGTCTGTTGAACTCACTCTCGATGGCATCAACATCCCACATGGACAATGGACATTAATATTGATTTTATCCCATAAACATTATAAAAGAATTTAATGCCCTCAATTAGAGATTGTTTATTATAGATCAGAGAAAATTGTGCCTTGCTATTGTTTAGGTACTACACATCCATAAAGATTATCTATAAGAATATCTTATAGAAGGAATTGCACATACTTTATGGCATACTCTTCTAGAGTATTTGGACAATAAATAAACTCATATAGCTTAAAGGCTAACAATGAGTAGATCGTGTCTCTAGTTTTCAAACTAGAAGACTATGATCAATTTGTTCATAAAGTTTGTTTCCCATATCGGAAGCAAAAGGGGCCTAATGTGCAACTAAGTTATGACAAAGTTGAACCCCACAATGAAAAAATGTAATATAGGTGGTCGTGTTTAGCATAATGCTAAACAATGTCATACTCTTAATTTCATGATTGATCTATAACAAAAATCTATAAGGGATAAAATAGGAGCTCTAGAATTTAAGATTTGAAGTATATCTCAATCTTAATCTGAAGCTATTTATGAGGTTGATTTTGTTGGATCCTCTGAGATCACATCTCAACACTCTAACTTTTCTCATAAGAGAATATCAAATACATGGACAACATAATCATCGAATATACTTCGACTGGTATATTTTGAGATTTGGAATAATCTCCCTGGTCCATTGATGTTCTCTCATATAGTCCATCTGAATATGTTGTAATACTCGTTGTCAATGCATAACTATTATGAGTATCATATTTATGAATTTGATACTCGATAATATTTATAGATTTCTATATATTAGATGAGAATTTCATTAATTTCTTGTCATATATAGATTGTACGGAAATCATTCCAATGTGGAATGATATGTGCTTAGTGGATATTTGTACCACAAACTCTATAATTAGGAAAGAAGCAAAATATTTCTGGTTCTTATGACAAGAAGAGGGAATATTTTTTTTTGGCTATCATTGATATGCGTTGATAGTTTGACATATTTTGCTACTATCATTCTCCCTATTGATACTGAGTTAGTAACTGAGGATATTTAATTATGTCCTAATTACACTCATGTCTTATAGAGATATCCAAATGTGTTTTCATATGAAAACACAAAAGGACAACATTAGATATGGCATATAAGTAATGAGATAGGTCTCATTTTGGTTGCATTATGCATACAACCATTCCCCATACAACATGTTGCGTATAAGAATTTTTCACACTGTTGATGCATTCAAGATTTGAAATGTTCAACTTGATCATCCATAGGGATGCGTGAAAAATTATTGGCAATTCATTTGGTCTGATTTTCCCAAAGTGTGGATACGACAAGTGCCACAGGGAAACAGATTTAAGATCATCTTATCTTAAAATCTGATTGAATTTTAGATTCCTTGATCATATTCAAAAGAATATGTATGGGTCCAATACAAAGATTGTATGGACAGTTCAGGCATCTCATGTTTGCAAAGATACATCCATGGGATGATCTTGAGTGTGTGAAGTTTCTACACTCAGCCATGCATTTGGTAGATAATTGTGACGGTGGATAACGTCAACTTTTATTAGAACTTTAGACATGAAAGGACACATGAATACACACTAGTCTAGGGTTTTAATTGACAATTTTCATGAGTTTTGCATATTCTGTATTTTTCAGGGATTATTCCAGAAAAGCGTAAAAGAGAGATTAAAGTGCATAAAATACACGAAACTTAACCGCGAAGGCAAACATCATTATCAGGACCCTAGAAGCATCTATAAGACACCCTGAGCAACCGGGGCCCAGGACCCTTGCAAGTGGTGCCGGCCGGGCCCAAGGTGGGGCCGGCCGGCGCCCCCTGCTAGGATTTGGCCCCCGCCTTACGGAGTCTTTCTCCACCGCCTATGAGGAGTCATCTCGGACCTTGGTTAAGTCGGTTTGATCCTGCGGCGCACGTTCATCCCACCGGGCTATAAATAAAGGGGCAGACCCCCTCCCTGGAGGCATCCCCTATTCCTGAGCTTCTGTTCAATATCTCCAGTTAGGGTTAGATGTAGCAATTAGGAGAGACTAGTTCTTTTAGATCTAGTCTTGTTTAGAGATTAGAGAGATAGAGTGGGAGAGTAGAGATTCTGGAGGAGTTCTGGCCTGTCGGTGCTTCTTCGTGGCTGTATTCTTCTGGATTCAGCTTCCTCGCCTGGAGCTGCATTCTGAGGTACTTTTGTATTCAACATTCTAATTCAAGTAAGCAGTTGTTCTTATTTGGTCTTAAGTTTGCAACTCATATTGAGTGCTTTGATCTTTAGGACCCTATAGATTGAAGTAGTATTTCGTAGTGTAGGCGTGGTGCCTAGGCTAGGTTTACTTGTGAATGTCCCCTGATTGGCCGGATAGTGGTAGTTCGCGTAGGTGACAGCTACGTTGAGTCTTCTGTAGTCCACTTCCCGTTAATAGGATCGATAGGTGTATAAGTGCTTGGTAGGAGAGAACTCTGATTTCTGCTCTTATTCAGGTCACTGCCTAATTAGAACGGTATTATACAAAGCTTATCGGTTGTTGGAATTAGATAGTCAATAGCTATTTTCTCTTTTTTAATATTATCTAGCCTAATTGTTGGGTTAAGTCTATAGTCTTGGTCATTATCACCTATCGTTCCCTGTGGATACGATATTTAAAACCTCCGGGTAAAATGCTACATCGGTATTGTATCTGTGCGCTTGCGGATAATCTTATTTAATAAGGTGCAGTTAATTTATACCAACAAGCATTTTTAGAGCCGTTGCCAGGGAACGGTTTGCTGATTTTGACCTTAGTTTAGCTTAATCTTATATTATAATTTTATTTTATCTTTTCTGTTCATCCTTATGGATGCTTTAAATTTCACGCCTATCTGTCTTTATGGCATGCGCACAAGCTTTGAGCCACCAAAATCTATAGAGCCTATCATAACACCTGCCTATGAGCTGTGCCCATGTCTAATTAATATGATTCGGGATAAACCCTTCTCGGGAGAAGGTAACGAAAAGCCATACTTACACCTACGAGAATTCGAGCAGACCTGTGCATGCTTGCACATTGATGGCATGTCTGATAAAACTTTAAGATGGAAGCTTTTTCTGTTCTCTTTGACCGGAATAGTTAAACGTTGGTATAATCGAGCCGTAGGAAGTATGCGAGGTGATTAGGTAACATTATGCTATGAATTTTGTTTATATTTCTTTCCCATCCATAAAGTAGTTAACCTTCGAAAAGAGGTTCTAATTTTTAGGCAAGTAGAACAAGAATCTCTTAGTACATCTTGGGATCGATTTAATGAACTTGTTACATCTGGCCCTGACCTTGATTTTCCAGACCCCGTACTTATTCAACATTTTTATTTGGGTCTTCCAAGAATTCTAGGGAATCCTTTGATTTATCCTCTGGAGGAGCCTTTCCTTATTTGCCTATAAGTAAAGCTAGAGCTATGATCAACAAGGTTGCTCAAGCGAATTCTGAACTCCCTGAGGAAGAGAAGAACTCATCTCCCGAACAAGAAGAGGAAGTTTTGATAGCTAAAACACAATCACTCCAATCCCAAGATTTAGCTGTCAATCCTAAACCATCGAAACCCCACTTTGATGATTTAGACTTCCAGTTAGCTAAGATGCTTGTAAATCAAAGGAAATAAGATCTTCTTAGAAGAGCATCTTGGAAAAAGTGTCATCAACTTTCTTTCCCCCCTGAAAAACACTGGGAAGAATACAGGGATGGTATGTCTAGTGATGCCATAGAAGGAGAGCCAAGCCACATAGGAATCAATTCTATCTTCTCCCCTTCTATGCCTACATTAAATGTCTCATCTGAACCCATATCTAAACCCATCCTTGACCCCGATGATCCTTCTTACGCTCTCTCTCCTAAGTCTCATAATGACCCTAGGGACCCGTTAAGACATTCAAAGTATAGGAGTCATAAAGACTATCGGGATGATCAAGAAGAGCTACGACAATGGCAAGAATGCATAGAACATATGAAAAATACATATGCTATTGTCAAAGAATGGATGGAAGAGGACGAAGCCTTAGTGCTAGCATCTAAACTTGGTCTAGATTCAAATGGTGAGTTTAAATCAATATCTGTAATAAACATAAATCATCCAAATTTAGAGAAAGCCTTAGACAAAACCAATCTTAGAGACACCAATCCATGGGAAATCTTAGAAAATAAAGTATTAAATGAATGTCATAGGCATGAAATAACAAAGACAAACTTTTTGCTTACAGACATCCATGAAGAAACACCCTTAGAGTTTGAAAAGGGAGATCATATCAATGAGCATGGGAATTATTTCATTGACACCACATCGAATCCATGCTCATATGAGAAAACTCCTGAATTAATTGGTCTCTCTAGCATTGCCACAAACGAGATCTTCAACCCCCTTATTCTACCTATTCATAAATTTATTGAAAAGGTGATTGTAGATGCATATGTTTATCATAAGTATTGTAGATCTCGTGGTAATCTTGATATAGGTGCACAAAGGTGGGTGTCCTAAGAGAAACCACCTCTCGAACTAAAAGTGTAATAATTAGAAGGTCTCCCAAAAATAACTTTGTGTCTTAAAATAACCACTCTTGAAAAATAACATGAGCTTGTACCTTTTGATGTAATACCCTTGAGAATTGAGCATAGAATTATAATCATTAAAATATTCCTTTGGGTATTTTTGTCACTAACCATTTCAGGCTTGAAGTAGAAGGATGACAACATTAGGTATGACCAACCAATCATCATGCAACATTAATCCATCCAAACTTAACTTTGCCTTTCAAAATTCAAGTTTGGGGGAATGGGCTTATTTAGAAAATCTTATGTTGCTAATATTGGTTGTCTCTACCTTGTCAATTCATGTTCAAATTGTTAATCAATGATCATGCTCTTTTATCTCTGTTTGCATAGCTCTCTATAAACTTTCATGTTACCTTTGTTCGCTATAGTATACTTAAGATTTGGAGAAATTTCATACACCTTTTAAATTAGGCATGGTGCTTAGTTTAAACTGTTTTCTGGAATCATAATTAGACAAGGTGTTTAGTTTGATTTCCGAACCAAGAGGTATGATGATTTCACTTTTAAAGGCTTTTTGAATTAAGCGTGGTGCTTAGGTTAAAATGCCTTCCTAAGTCAAATTGGACGTGGTGTCTAGGTTGATTTTTGAGCCACTCGTATGCTGTAGTAGACATTGGATATTTTGTTGGATTAACCCTGGCAGAAAACTTTCAATTTAATTTGGGTAAGTCACGAGATAAATTCAAATCAGAGATGAGACAGGGCACATGCTGAACTTCAATAACTTTGCAGAGGAAGACATAGCTCAATCGTCATGGATGGAAGAACTATATCAATGATTCATTCACTTCTGCAAGTTACTTTGCCTTAAGCCATGCCTATATAGAACATGATCTATGCTAACATAATATCAACCCCATCTTCTTAGTAGCATAGATGGAACATGATAAAATTCTGGACAAACAACCTATGTTCCAAAGTTGTACATTTCTTCGGGTATGTGTTGTCCACTAATCTGTTGTAGGCATAATAATGAATGAAGTGACAGGGTGTCATAATATCAAAGAAGCAAAAGATGGCAAAGAGGGTAAGCAACAAAGAAGACAAGATGCTCATGAACAACTCAAGATGCAAGAGAACGAAAGGACCACTAGTCATCTACCCTTCATTACTTAGTGCCATCACGCCCTAATAATGAAGGTAATATCTTAAGGTAAGTGGTTATTATTTTCCTCTTGATCTTCGTATGCACATTGTTGACGGTCGATAACGTCAACTTTTATTACAACTTTTGACATAAAAGGATACATGAAAACATACTAGTCTAGGGTTTTAACTGATAATTTCCACGAGTTTTGCATGTTCTGTATTTTCCAGGGGTTCCAGGGGTTATTTTAGATAAGCATAAAAGAGTGATTAAAGTGCATAATTATCACGAAACGTAACCGCGAAGGAAACATCATCATCGGAACACTTGAAGCCTCTGAAACACATCCGAAACGACCGGGGCCTGCACTCTGCCAGGGTAGGGCCGGCCGGCACCAGTGTGGGGCCGGCCGACGCCCCCTGGGCTAGTGTTGGCCCCGCCTTTTGGAGTCTTCTTCTGCCGCTTCTTAGGATTCATCTTGGCCCTATGTTTAAGTCGGTTTGATCCTACGGCGCACGTTCGTCCCACCGGCTATAAATAAAAGAGGTAGACCCCCTGGAGGCATCAATCAATCGTTCATCGAAGGCAACAAGTCTTCAAGCCATCAAGAGCCTACTAGTTCATCAAGAGCCTTCTAGTTCATAGTTCTGGGCTAGTTAGATTAGAGAGTAGAGGAGATCTAGTTCTTCGGCGGGATCTGGAGCCCCGGCATCCGTCTGGAGCGTAGAGTTCAGTATAGTTCTGGTTCTTTCTCTATTATTGTATTCTTCATTATGAATAGGGAAACATTGTTCTTAATAGTTCATATGTTCTTGATTACATTAGTCTTTGTCTACTTTAATTATATGTCTAGTATAGTTGGTTTGATCTTATTGAATTCATGTAATTGCTCGTATAGCGTTTATCCAAATGATCGTTGGGTAGATGATGAAAAATGTGTAGACGTGGTGTCTAGATATTTTGTTTATCTATGAGTGCACCCTGATGTGCCGGGTAGTATGGTAGTTCGCGTAGGTGACAGCTACGTTGATTCCTCTGTAGTCCACCCCCCATATGTAGGCAAGCAGGCACGATCGCGATGTTGGGTGATGACTCTGTTTCACACCTTTCCTAGATGATGCCCTTTGCATGTGATCAAGATATAGGACTAATCTGACAATGATTGCTAGATGTAATTGCACTAGTTAGAGTTATTCATAGACGTAGTTATAGAATTACCTTAGATATTAATTCCTTAGTTTATCCATTGGCTAGCTATTACTATGACTAGAAAGTGCTCTGATGTTTATCTTTATTAATGATGCTTGATCATACTTATCACCCTATTTATCTTTATTATCTTGTGACCTCTACCTGTTATGAGTAGAGTATATGACATCGATAATTTCACTTATTCATTGTATATAGTTGTTATCAATATAACAATTATAGTTTAACCAAGTCCTTCCCAGTGGTATAAATATAAATCGACAACCTGATAGAACTCTAGGTAAAATGCTACAATGGTATAATTATCTGTCCGCTTGCAGAATTGTTTTTAGTTTATATTTATTTATATTTCTGCCTAGTCACATGGAATAATATATAAAACCTTTATTTATTCTTAGCATATATATAATTAGGATTGACAACCCAGTTCATGCTAAAAAATGTTGGTAATACATAAGTGGCTAGTTGCTAATCATCAGTTAATTAATTACCATACATCTTCTAATCTCGTCTTTAGCGTTAAAGGTTATAAAGTTATATTTGGCGACGTTAGTAGATGTCAATAAGCATTTTTGGCGCCGTTGCCGGGGAAGGCACATTAAACTTAGGAAATATTGATAACATATATGCATCATGGATAAGATTGTATTACCGATTGATCTCTAACTCAAACAGGGTGATGAATGAATGGTTTTTCTCTTCCAAACAATTTCACTGACGATCTACCTGAGAAGAAAGAAGTTTGTAGAGGCGAGGGACAATTTCAAGCTACCATCAAGAACAGCCATCACTGCTGAAGTTAGTTCATCAAAGGAGCTAGCTCCAACATTGGAAGAATAACACTTAGGAGAAGACTTATCTCCTGTGTTTGAAGACATGGCTGAGAAGACACTGCGCGAGTTCTCTGCCCCAACAACAGAAAACATCCGGACTGGACCAGCAGTCAACACGGGGGAGAATGGATTCGAGCTCGAGCTTGCTCTTATCACCATGGTTCAAGCCAGCCAATTTTGTGGAAAAACTCATGAAGATGTAAGTGCACACTTACAACACTTTTTAGAGATCTGCAGCACCTTCACGATCAGAGGAGTACCAAGAGATGCTATTTTACTCCGTCTTTTTCCATTTTCACTTTTGGGGAAAGCTAAGCAGTGGTTCTACACCAACAAAGACAAGAACACTACATGAGACCGATGCTCAACTGCTTTTCTGGCAAAGTTCTTTCCTACAGGCAAAACAAATGCTTTGCGTGAGAAAATCTAAAGCTTTCAATAGCAACATGACGAATCATTCACTGAAACATGGGAGAGATTCCAAGATTACATTGAAGACTGTTGAAAGACTCTAGTTTGGTTTTGGTAATTGATGAAACCTAGTTACTAATCTAAGTGCTAAGTATGTGTAGCCAAGAGAAGATTAGTGATAAGGAGGAAGATGACATGAGCTCAAGTGAAGATCAAGATAGAATGATCAAGGAGAAAGAAAAGGAATTAAATAAGGAAAGCTAGAGGCTAAGGTATATTCAAATAGGGCTTTTCTTTTAGTGATCAAGACTCTAAGTGGGAGTGATCACATTTAGGATAGATAGCCGACTATCAAGGGGAGAACTAAGCTATTGGATTACTTTCAAGTGCTCTAGGTTGCATCTCATGTGCATTGATCTAACCAACCTAGAGAACCTCTTTGAAAACCCTTGAAAAATATTTGCAAAATGCTAACACACTGTGCACAAGTGTTGGAGACCTTGAGTGTTAGCACATAGAAGCAAGGGGTGAGAAATAGACTTGAAAAACGCTGAAGAAGGAGCGTCGGACGGTGTAGAGGCGTAGCGTCGGACCATTTGTTTGTGTCCGACGCCTACACTTTGAACTGTGCTGATGGCGAGCGTCGGACACTCGGTAAACGAGCGTCGGACCATTGCCCTCTTCAGTCCGACGATGCCGAGCAGTTGCAGGGTGACGCGTGGCACGCTGAGGAGCGTCAGACGCTTGAGAAAAGTCCGATGGTGAGCGTCGGACGGAGTCCGACAAAGTTTTAGCGATTTCAAACCTCTCTGAAAGTGTCGGACGATTCGTTTCTTTAGTCCGACGGTGCTCGAGTGATCGTCCGACGGTACGCGCACAGTGAACTGAGAGAGAGCGTCAGACGCAAGTGTTTAGTTCGACGGCTCTTGTCTGACGGTTTGAAAAAGCGCGCGATGAGATATCCGTTGCGAACGGACGATCGACGTTGAATCCAGCTGACACGTGGCTTCATCGTGAGCGTTGGACGCAGAGTGTTAGTCCGACGAAACCAGTCTGACGGTAGCGTCCGACGACATCAAAACGTGCTTAATGGCTGTTTTGGGTGGGGTAATGGCTAGATTTGCAGTTGGGGGTATTTATACTCCCTCCCTAGTCTCTTGGTGATTGGCTTGCACACTTGGATCATTTTTATACACTTTGTTACATTCTAACCTCCCACTCTCTCACTAGTTCATCATCTTGATCATCCTTAGTGAGATTGAGTGAACGTCAAGTGCATTCTTGCTGTTGTTTTGGATTCTAGAGCACTTGAGAGCAAGCCTTGGTTCAGTTCTTATTCTGTTGGGACATTGCCGTGTTCCTAGACGGCTTGGAGGAGAAGAAGGTGTGGAGAAGCTTGGTGATTGTGCTTGCTCACACCGGTGAGTGTGAGGGGTCTTGTGCCTACCCCGAGCGGAGAGCTCAAAGGTAACTCTAGTGAATTGCTCGTGTCATTGAGTTACTTCCTCCGTGGTAGGTTCTTGTGGCGCCTAGTGTAGGTTCGGTGTGTGATACCGATTAGCCACCGAACCACCGGTTGAAGTCGACACAACGAGGACGTAGCGTGCTGGCAAGCATGTGAACTTTGGGGATAAATCTTTGTGTTCATATTGCTTTCCTCACCTTCGAGTGAGTGACTTGATCTTTATCCCGGTGATTGACTTCATCTCAAGGCAAAGGTATAATCGACAATCATCCACTTCTTATCCATATGCAAAATATCTTGTTCTCTTGTTTTGAGTAGTTGTGTAGTCGTTTAGCTTTTGCTAGCTTACTTGTGTGGCTTAGAACTAAGGATTAACTAGAATTGTGTAGGTGGCTTGCCTAGGTTAGTAGTTGCTCTAGCATTGCACATTTCGCCATATTTGTTACTAACCTCTTGGCCCAAGTACTTTGTAGAAATTTCATTAGGCTATTCACCCCCCTCTAGCCATACTAGGACCTTTCAACTGTCCTCATCATGGGATAGAGGATTGGCTACTGATACAGACCATCTACCACGGGCTTATCTGAAGCACCCGTGAGTCTATAGATGCTGCAGCTGGAGGAGCTTTCCTGTCACTGAAGCTTTAAGAAGCTAAAGCACTTGTGGAAAAGATGGCCTTAAATCTGAGCTGTAATGAAGAATATATTCAACCTCACAAGAGAGGAGGAGGCATCCATCATTTGAAGGAGACCGACATGGTCACTGCCAAGCTAGACCTCATCATGAAGAAACTCAACATAGAGAAGAAGGAAGTCATGCATATTGATGATTCTCGCATGACCTGTGAAGAATGTGGAGATTACGGTCATTCTGCTGTCAACTGCCCTACGTTGCAAGAGGATGCGAACTTCATCAACAACAACACCTACTATCGTCCTCAGCAAGGTCAAGGATGGAACCAACCAAACCAAGGATGAAATCAGCAACCTCGACAAGCTAATTACTAAGGTAAAAATTATAATAATTATAATCTTCCACCTTTAAGAGATTTAATTGCGGGTCAATCTAAATTGATAGATCAAATGTCTTGAAAAATAGCCTCAAATGATAAAGCTTTAGAAAACATAAATGCCAGAATGGATACCTTTGCTTCTGCTATAAAGAATCAGCACAGCTTTAATAAAATGTTAGAATCACAATTAGCTCAGCTTGCTACTACTTTCCCTCCATTTGAGAAAGGTAAGATTCTGGGCTAGTCAGAAGATTTGGAAACTGCTAACCTTGCTGATATTCACAATGCAACACAATACCAAATTGAGCCTGCAGATATACAGTGGATAGATCACTCACTACTTGAGAAGATGGGAGACCCTAGAAGACCTGTCATTCCTATCTCCATAAGATGTCACAGCTTTCCAGAAGCTATCTGCGATTTCGGTGCAAGTGTCAACATAATGCTTAAGGTAATCTATGAGAGAATATTAGGTGATCCTTTGTTATGCATAGACATGTGTTTGTAGCTTGCAGATCAGTCCATTTGCTACGCCGAGGGAGTACTAGAAGAAGTGTTATCAGAGTGGGGCAATCATATATCCCAATTGACTTTGTGATCATGGATACCGGAGGAGATGAGAAGGCACCCATTATCTTGGGACGACCATTTTTATGCACAACCAAAGCCATCATCTATGCGGAACACGTCAAGATTGTCCTCTCCATCAAGAACAAGAAGGAGAGATTCTCATTCAAGAACTGCATCCTGAAGGATCCAGCAGTCCCGAAACAATTCTATCAACAAGAAGAGCAACAACAACAAGTGCCCAAGAAGAAGAACAATAGAAGATGGAGGAAGAACAAACCCCGACATGTACCTGAAGAAACCGCTCAACTAATCAATACCATCAACACAGAAGATGATCATATCCTCCCGAAACTATTCCAATAAAGAAAGGTGACCCGGGTGTACCAATCATTGACTGCACAATCAGAGACATCACTTTTCCCGACACCGTCTGCGACACTGGATCAGGCGTCAACGTAATGTCCAAAAAGGTATATGATGAATGATTTGATGATTTACCATTATACCCAACATATATTCAGTTGCAGATGGCAGACCAATCACTGAGATTCCCTGAAGGCATAGTTAAGGACGTAATGGTAAAAATTCAAGATAAATATATACCTACAGATTTTCTAGTTCTTGACATGCAGGAAGGCAATGAATCGCCTATTCTTTTGGGAAGACTGTTCCTCTACACCACCAATGCTATCATCTACATCGGGACTGGACAGATCCACTTCAACCTACCCACTGGAAAGGTACGCTATCAATTTAGAACACATCTTAACCATGAGAAGAACAGGAAGCAACGCAATAGGAGGAGACGCCAAGCCCGTCGTCAGGCTGCCCAGCCTCACTTTGGATAGGAGGAGTTCCCTGGTAAGTTTGTGAAGACTGCTACAAGGAGCAAGAAGTCGTACAAGCACCACACTGGAGTGAGTGGGAAGCGAAAGCTGAGAGGATGGACCAGATTGCTAAGGCAGAAAAAGAAGAGATCTAGGCACAAGTAGAAGAATGGATGAAGAGAGACGAAGAGTCAAGAGAAGCATACCAAAGGGAGTGTGACAAGAAAGAGCTGGAGCTAGAAAAGAGAGAAGCAGAAGAGACAGAAAAGAGATGGAAGGAGAAAGGAGAAGCACCTGCTACACCAAAGCAAAATGGGGAATTGACTGAGGTAACCTCAGACGATGAACCTACTGAGTAAGTACTCTCCTCTATCTAAGTCCTGTCAGTAGACTTTAAATTCCGTATCCTAGCCATAAGGTTAGAATGGTAGTTATCTAATTAAGTTAGCATTCATTAATAATTTTACTTTAACACATTTAGCACAATCATTTTTTGCATATTAAAAATAAAACAACAAAAATATTTACTGTTTATTTATTGCATCATAAATATTAAAGCCCCATGTGAATAAACCTATGGTAACCCTGTAGGCATATTTACTGTGGTGGCATAAAAATAAAAATAAAAATAACAATCTATATTTACTTTGTTGCATTATGAAAATCCTAAGGCCCATGGGAATGAATATTCCCTGTGGTCGCATAAAAAAATATATATAGCATGCATACATTTTTTGATTGTTGCATAAGAAACTTAGAAAAACTCCAAAAAGAGAATCCTGTTAGAATCCTACTAAAATCTATTAATTAAAATCAACTCAAAGAATAATCAAAGTGCTCATTGACTGACCGCTAACCCCTTGATAATTCGAGCCTCAAGTTTTGGTTTTCTTGTTGGAGTATAACTATGCAAGAATAATATTGTGACTAAAGAGAGAGTCTATTAGTGGAACCCATCAGGAATACTACTAGCTCTGAGAAACATTCAAGCACCAAGTATTGCAAACATCAAGGTTGGGGGAGGAGCATCCCCTAGTTATCAGGTAATTATACCTATGCTCTTATTGAGTCTACTTTATACGAGCACAAAATACCAAAAATATGTGAACACATGAAGGTTCACCATAGTATCATAGAAAAATCTAAAAATACCAAAAATATGTGGGCACATGAAGGTCCACACCTTTTAGAAAAAAAACCCAAAAATATGTGGGCACATGAAGGTCCACTCAGTTAGGACGCTTCTGCTGAAAATATAAAATCAATCACTTACCATGGAGTGGTACTAAACCTAACCACTCTCCATAACATTTGATATCTTTGTTGGCAATTGAGTTTCACAGAAAAAATACAAGATCAAAGAGCTAGTCAACCCGACACCTCTACGCTGTCGATACACCTGCTCCCAGAAGGCTCACTTAATTTACAACATCAAAGACCCTGTCAAACGTCAAGCTTAGGGGAGGGCACCCTCCATTTTAAGTCCAGCTAAGTATCAGTATCCCACACTATTATTCTTATCATTATTACTATATCGCTTTTTTTGCGTAAGTTAGCTAGTAAGATAAAATTTGAAAACCAAATAAATATTTAGCTATATATTAGAGTTTGTTTAGAGTCAGTTTAGGCTAGAACCAAATTAAATTTGACGAACACTAAAATTTTGTTTTGACAATGATGAATAGTTGCTCTGGCCAATTCCTTTCAAGTGCCTAGTTGTCAACCTTAGATTCTCCTGAGTTTTGGATACTACTGTTTTAATCTGAGAATTTACTCTGAACCTGAAACTTGTGGGGGCATATGGTTGAGTTAAGTCTAGGTAATTGATTGATATGATTCATGAAGGTTGAGCTATTATTTATCTTATTCCTAGCATTATTAAGTTCTGGAGATTTATTTTTGAAAACTTAAAATCTACATGATGAGCTCTTGTATGACAAAATGTGAATTCCTACCAAAGCCATATATTATATATTTAGAGATAGGAAACTTTTGCACATTCATGCTGCTTGCTTTGCATTGAGTTTAGTCAACCTTTGTTGAATACCATATGAGAGTCTTGTCATGCTTTTAAAACCAAGATCACATACACACTTCAGCACATATGCATTTCCACTTTCATCTATATTCATCATAAAAATGTTTTCTCTTGCAATGGGAATGAACACCAAAAATATATAAACCCCATAGGACAGCCATGTTATAAATGCTCTAAGTTTTCACTATTGTTATCTCTCCAAATCATGTATTGGATGCATGTGGCTATGCAAAAGTATGAAAAGAAAATAGAGTAAAAGATGGACAAGTGTCCCAGCATTAAAACAATGGGTACTAGATGCCCGCCTCCCGAATGAAAAAAAAGAAAAAAAGGGAGAGAAAGAGAAAGAATAAAGATAGCCATGTCTTCCTACAAGTTCCAAAGGAGAGTGAATCATTTCCAAAGAGCATAAGTAGAATTAGAGTTAGCCACTAAATACCACATATACACCTACCCACCATATTCCATACACATGCACGTTTTGGTTTGATTGTATGCCTCGATTCTCTGTGGATCCATCGTTTGACTTTACAACATATGAATTGCAAGTATGCTTAAACCATGTTATTGCCACTCCTATGAGCTCCATTATAATCTTTAGTTATGGGAAGACATAATATTAATGCCTTAAGTGAGATCCATAAATACCATATATATTGAGGGACTTGAGGTGTCATACAATTAAGCTCTGAGTTTTATTTTGAAAACTTGCAAAACTCTGGAATACTAGTACTGTGAAGAATTTGAGACATAGTGCTCAATTTAATTGTTCTATCTTTCAATTGCTAAAGACTTATGCGAGTGTTGTCAAGCTCCATAGTTAAAAGTAAAATGAGTAAGTCTGAAGGTTAGAGCAGTTATTGTCTAATCTGGAGGAGAATTTCTGTTTGAAAGCATGTGTACTTGGAAAGAATGAAAGCATTGTAGCAACTCCTGATCCAAATACATTAATAATTTAAGTTTGTTTTCCAAGGGACCGGCAAAAGGTAAGCTTGGGGGAGTTGTTGACGGTCGATAACGTCAACTTTTATTAGAAGTTTAGACACAAAAGGATACATGAAAACATACTAATCTAGGGTTTTAACTGACAACTTCCACGAGTTTTGCATGTTCTGTATTTTCCAGGGGTTATTCCAGAAAAACATAAAAGAGAGATTCAAGTGCATAATTATTACGAAATGTAACCGCGAAGGAAACATCATCATCGGAACACTAGAAGCCTCTGGAACACATCCGAAGTGACCAGGGCCCGCACCCTGCCAGGGTGGGGCTGGCCGGCGCCCCCCGACTAGGGTTTGGCCCCGCCTTCTGGAGTCTTCTTCCGCCGACTCTTAGAAGTCATCTCGGTCATATGTTTAAGCCGGTTTGATGCTACGGCGCACGTTCATCCCACTGGGCTATAAATAAAGAGGCAGACCCCTCTGGAGGCATCAATCAATCATTCATCGAAGGCAACAAGTCTTCAAGCCATCAAGAGCCTACTAGTTCATCAAGAGCCTTCTAGTTCATAGTTGTAGCCTAGTTAGATTAGAGAGTAGAGGAGATCTAGTTCTTCGGCGGGACCTGGAGCCCCGGCATTCGTCTGGAGCGTAGAGTTCGGTATAGTTCTGGTTCTTTCTCTATTATTGTATTCTTCATTATGATTAGGGAAACATTGTTCTTAATAGTTCATATGTTTTTGATTACATTAGTCTTTGTCTACTTTAATTATATGTCTAGTATAGTTGGTTTGATCTTATTGAATGCATGTAATTGCTCGTATAGCGTTTATCCAAATGATCGTTGGGTAGATGATGAACAATGTGTGGACGTGGTGTCTAAATATTGTATTGTCTCTTTGGAAGATGATAGTCATACTCATGTGAAAATTTATATATTATGTAGAGATATACAACCCTTCCATTGGTTAAACAAATTAAATCTTTTCTGCCATGTGAACTTAAATGCAACATAAATGTTTAATCTTTTGATCTTACCACTCATGTTATAAGTAAATAAATTATGCAACGCCAACTTCGCCTTGTTCAATGTGTCTAAAGAATAATGAATAAAGATAGATTTGGTTCTGTTGGTGTTTTTCCACCAGCAGAACCCATGCACTTGATCTCTACCTTGGTTGTACAAACAGGACAACACTTCGAGAAAAGTTTATTAATTCTCAAAATTCCACAAGTGGAAGTCCTGTGAACATGCACACTGAGTAAGATGCTGTCGGATCCAACCATTAAATGCTCTACTCCAACCTGCTGGCCAAACAAAGGATAAAAGCGACATCATCATCACAAGGGGTGCAACCATCAAGATGCACAAGAGTGGATAAAAGTCCTAGCGGTAGACTTTAAATCCCGCACCCTTGCCATAAGGGAATATGGTAGTTATCTAATTAATTAGTATTTCTATCTACATTAGTAATTTCACTTTAGCATATTCATCTTTATGCATATTAAAGAAAATAATAAAAATATTAATTACATTATTTACAGCATCATAAAATATTAAAGCACCAAGTGAATAAACTTATGGTAACCCAGTAGGAATATTTACTGTGGTGGCATAGAAAAGAAAATAAAAATTCATCATGGCATTATAAAAATCCTATGCCCCATGAGAATAAATATTCTCCGTGGTGGCATAAAAATAAAATATACATCATGCATACATATTTAATTTTCATCATGCATACATATTTAATTTTCATCATGCATACATATTTACTTTTCTACATAAGAAAACTAGAAAATCCTAAAAAAAGAGAATCCTGTTAGAACCTGTCAATTAAAATCAACTCAAAGAATAATCAATTACTTATTGGCTGATTGCTAACCTCTTATTAAATTCGAGCCTCGAGTTTTGGTTTTCTTTTTTAGTATAATTCTGCAGGAATGACATTATGACGGAGGAGTGAATCCATCAGTGGAGCCCACAAGGACTACTGCTGACAAGCTTGCTCTAAAGATTATCAACGCCAAATATTGCAAACATCTAGCTTGGTGAGGAGCATCCCCTATTTATCAGGTAACTATACATAGACGATTATCGAGTCTATTTTATATAGTCATAAAATACTAAAAATATGTGAGCACATGAAGGTTCACAATAGCATTTTAGAAAAATTTAAAAAAATGTCAAAAATATATAGGCACATGAAGGTCCATGTCTTTAGAGTATTTTGTGAGTCCATTAGTTAATAGATATAAAAAGATGAATAACAAATCAAAACCAAATAAAAATACTTAGTTATCTATTAAGGTATAATCTTAGAGTGTGTCTAGAGTCAGTTTAGGATAGAGTCTAATAAAAAAACTGGAGAACATTAAAATTTTGTCTTGGAGATGATGAATAGTTGCTCTGCCATAATTCCCTTCAAGTGCCTAGTTTTTAACCTCAAATTCTCCCGAGTTTTAGCTACTACTAATTTAACTTAAGAATTTACTCTGAACCTGAAACTTGTGGAGGCATAAGATTGGGCTAAGTTTAGGTAATTGATTGATATGATTCATGAAGGTTGAGCTGCTATTTATCTTATTCCTAACATTACTAAGTTCTGAAGATTTATTTTAAAAAATTTAAATCTTACATGATGAGCTATTGTATGACAAAGTTTGAATTCCTACCGAAGCCATATGTAATACATTTAGAGTTAGGATGCACATTCATGCTGCTTGCTTTGCACTGAGTTTCGTCAACTTTTGTTGAATACCTTATGAGAGTCCTGTCATGCTTTTAAAACCAAGATCACTTACACACTCCACTCATATTTGCATTACTCCTACTCTAGGAGTAAGCGCAATCATCTTCCACTTTCATCCAGATCCACCTTAAAAATGTTTTCTCCTACACTGGGAGTAAACACCCAAAAATATATACCCCATAGGATAGCCCTAGTTTAATTGCTCTAAGTTTCTATCATTATCTCTCCAATTATTTATATTCAAAGGATGCATGTGGCTATGCAAAAGTATTGAAAAAGAAAAGGAAGTAAAAGATGGATAAGTGTCCTAACAATTAAAACAATGGGTACTTAGATGCCCGCCTCTCTGATGAAAAATGAAAGAAAGAAGGAAAGAAAAAAAAATAAAGAATAAGGATAGCCCATGTTTTCCCGCGAAAAGTTGTAAGTTTTAAAGGAGAGAGTTATTTTCAAAGAGTAAAAGTAGAATTAGAATTAGCCACTAAATACCATATATACACCTATCCACCATATTTCATACACATGCACATCTTGGTTTGATTGTATGCCTTGACTCTCTGTGGATCCATTGTTTGACTTTAATATAAACTGCAAGTATGCTCATCCTTATTATTGCCACTCCTATAAGCTCCACTACATTCCTTAGTTGTAGGAAGGCATAACATCATTAATGCCTCGGTGAGATCCATAAATACTACAGATACTGAGGGACTTGAGGGTGTCATACAATTAAGCTCTGAGTTTTATTTTGAAAATTTGTAAAACTCCGGAATAATAGTACTGTAAAGAATTTGAGACATAGTGCTTGACTTGATTGTTCTGTCTTTCGATTGCTCAAGACTACTGTAAAAGCATAAAGCTCCATAGTTAAAGGTAAAATGGGTAAGTTCGAGAGTTAGAGCATTTTTATCTAATCCGGAAGAGAATTTTTGTTTGAAAGCATGTGTGCTTGGAAGGCATGAAAGCATTGTAGCAACTCCTGATCCAAATATATTAGTAATTAGGCTTAGATTGTTTGCCAAAGGACTGGCAAAAGGTAAGCTTGGGGGAGTTGTTGACGGTGGATAACGTCAACTTTTATTAGAACTTTAGACATGAAGACACATGAATACACACTAGTCTACGGTTTTAACTGACAATTTTCACGAGTTTTGTATATTCTGTATTTTTCAGGGATTATTCCAGAAAAGCATAAAAGAGGGATTAAAGTACGTAAAAGACACGAAACTTAACCGCGAAGGCAAACATCGTCATCAGGACCCTAAAAGCATCTAGAAGACACCCAAACAACCGGGGTCCCGGCCCCAAGGTGGGGCCGACCGGCGCCCTCTGCTAGGGTTTGGCCCCCGCCTTCCGGAGTCTTCCTCCACCGCCTGTGAGGAGTCATCCCGGCCCTTGGTTAAGTCGGTTTGATCTTGCGGCACACGTTCATCCCACCGGGCTATAAATAAAGAGGCAGACCCCCTCCCTGGAAGCATGCCCTATTCCTGAGTTTCAGTTCAATATCTCCAGTTAGGGTTAGATGTAGCAATTAGGAGAGACTAGTTCTTCTAGATCTAGTCTTGTTTAGAGATTAGAGAGATAGAGTAGGAGAGTAGAGATTCTGGAGGAGTTCCGGCCTGTCGGTGTTTCTTCGTGGCTGTATTCTTCTGGATTCAGCTTCCTCGCCCGGAGCTGCATTCTGATGTACTTTTGTATTCAATATTCTAATTCAAGTAAGCAGTTGTTCTTATTTGTTCTTAAGTTTGCAACTCATATTGAGTTCTTTGATCTTTAGGACCCTATAGATTGAAGTAGTATTTCGTAGTGTAGCCGTGGTGCATAGGCTAGGTTTACTTGTGAATGTCCCCTGATTGGCCGGATAGTGTTAGTTCGCGTAGGTGACAGCTACGTTGAGTCCTCTGTAGTCCACTTCCCGTTGCTAGGATCGATAGGTGTATAAGTGCTTCGTAGGAGAGAACTCTGATTTCTGCTCTTATTCAGGTCACTGCCCAGTTAGAACGGTATTATACAAAGCTTACCGGTTGTTGGAACTAGATAGTCAATAGCTATTTCCTCTTTCTTAATATTATCTAGCCTAATTGTTGGGTTAAGTCTATAGTCTTAGTCATTATCACCTACTGTTCCCTGTGGATACGATATTTAAAACCTCCGGGTAAAATGCTACATCGGTATTGTATCTGTGCGCTTGCGGATAATTTTATTTAATAGAGTATAGTTATTTTATATCAACAATAATGCCTCTTGTTCTGAGCATTATCCTGAACATTACTAAACTTTTGTGCCTACAATGACGATTGTAAGGTATAATAAAAGTTTAGTTATTATCAAGAACAGTATGACGTCAAGGTTATAGCAGGACCATTTTTTTAGTAAATTGCTATTTACCAATTTTGTGTTTGGGGTCAGGTAGATTTACACACTCCTGACTCATGATTAACTGCATATCCCCTATACGCATTTAGTACGTGGGAATCCAAGAAGATTTCCTATTTGCGTAAGATTGTACGACATTGTATACGTACTAATCTCACCACCACAACATACATTGATGGGTTCACACAGGAAACTGGGGATCAACGAGAGATTTCAATCTTCGTCGATTGTTAAGTATCTAGATCTCTTATTTAAGATCTATTTACAATCCGTATGTTGGTTTCATTGAGCTTTTTCAGGCATTAGGGGGATATTAGAGGTACCATATATAATGCTTGAAAATTATTTGGAATGCATAAAGCATTTCAAGCTCAAGATCGTGTACTAAATGAACTGAACGAGTTCAATTGATTTGCATAATGTTGCAAATAAGCTGCCAAATACATGTACTGATTAATAATCTGTTGCAAGTATGTGCCAGAAAGAGTAGTGGTATTAAGTAAAACCACTCAACTCCCAATTGTAAATAAGAGGGGGAGAAGTATGGCCATAAAGTAGGATTATTCGTGCTAACAATAGAAGACTTTCCTTCTAAGATGGTAAATGCATGTCAACCTATATGGTTGACAATACCTAGTGGGTAAATATTAGTTATTACCCTATGGATAGATGTCATCCACAAAGCCAGCTCAGAGGTGCACCAAATACTGATACTGAGATATCGGAAAGCCCTGACTCTCGTTTCAGGAAGTCACGATGAGTCATTCAGGGTTCTTTGAGTTTTGATAGATTAGAGAATTATATAATAAAAAGGCTACATTTGTCGACAAATACTTCTCTAAATAAATTGTATACAATATTCAAAGTCATCCAGTTAATATGACCATGACAGAGTGCTTTGTCACTCTTACTGGATCGGAACTTGTTGAGTAAAGTAATACATATAGAGATAGTCTTGCTCACCAGAGAAGAGGTGTTTTCAGTTATGATGCCAACACCTCAGATACCTTTACTGTGGGTACAAAAATTTTTTCATCCTAGATTGGATTGAGAACAACGTGGTGGTGAGTTACAAAGCAAGACTAGTAGTACAAGGGTTTACACAAAGCCCAGGCATTGATTTGCAATGCAAATTATTCTCCATAGTAAGTTATAAATTTCTGATACTATCTTTTGATTGGCAGTACAAAAGCATCTATCTTTGCAGTTGATAATTGATAGATGTAGTGATCACATATGATCACTTGATTTGGAGTATTTGTGAAGCTTCTAGGAAGGAGTTCACATACTCAATCCTCATACATAAAATCGCAACATATATCGTGTATTGTTTAAGTCAATATGTGGCTTTAAGCAGATAAGTCAAATTTGGTACAATCGACTTTGTGTGTATACCTTGATCAATTATAGAGACACAAGATTGATTACATGCAGTGTTCATTTTAAAGTCATTGATTGGATTTCATAGGGCTGCCGAAACACCTGTGGCCGAGCCCATCGCCGAGATGGCCGCGGCTGAAGGCTGCTCGTCCCAGGGACGCCGTGATGGTGCGCGATGACGCTGGGGACTGCCTGAGTGCCCGTGGTCGGGCTGCCACGCAGGTTGCCGCCCCTGCCCAAGTCGCTGCAACAGCAGCCTTCCACGTCGATGCGCTGGAGCTCGCGTCCTGTTGCTGGCTGAGAGGAAGAGAAGGGAGCCGCACCGTGCCGGGGTAGCAGGCAGACACTGGCAAGGCCTGCTTGTGCAGGAGGTGGCCTCTGCTGGAGCTCTGCTGGGGGCTCCTTCGCACACCTGGGGTGTCACCGACCTGTCCCCGTGCAACGCGTGGAACCTCCCGCTGCGCCGCCGCGTGGGGAGAGAGGGAGAGGGAGACGAAGGGGAAGGGGCAGGGGACGGGGGAAGAGCGCAGTTAGCGGGGGTGGCTGGCGTAGTTGGGAGAAGTGGAGGTGGGTAGAGTATGGGAGGGAAGCGTCGGGACTCTAACCGGTGGGGCAAATCGCCAGCGAGGGGGCCGTGGAGAGGAAGAGGCAGCAACGATGGAATTTCATCTCCTTTTGGTAGCAGTTGGCCCGGCCGTCGGGTAACCAGAGTTCACTCTCTCTGGAAGTGTCAATGTCATGATGCTAGTAACGGAGGACTTGTGACCGACGGCAGGATGGAAACGAGTCCGGGATCCAACGGTCCTAAAAATAGGGCGACGTGGCCCAATGTGCTGTCCGAGCTTGGACTCTTGTTTCGAAAGGTAAAGATAAGGAAAACATGGAAAAAAAAAGGCCATGAAACTCGCGAAGAAAGTAGAAATCGAGAAAAAACAGAAAAACAGTAAGAATACGGACACCACAACTTTTTCCGAAAAAAAGCCACGGAACTTTACATGCAAACCAAAAAAAAAAACAGAAGAAAGACCTGAACCGGCAAAGGATATATATGTGTAGACTTAAATTTGGATTCCTATTCGAGCTATTGAACTTAAGAGGAATCTATTTAGATTAGGATTTATGGCTATTTTGGATACTTAATGAAACTCTGTATATGCCATATAACTATAGCTTATTTTCACACAATGGGTATAAGTTTTCGATCTTCATCCTACGCTCAGAATTTACTTACAGTTGTTCCTGTATAGAGCACTCCAAATGGGTCCGTGAAATAAACCCGTTAGGAACACCAGGTCTTATTGAACCCGCCAAAGCTTATCGGACGTATAAACTAAATAACCGTAAACTTAAGTGGGTGCTGATTTGAGCTAGAGTGCAGCTATTGGCCCAATATAACAGATGTACAAGCATACTAACAAAATAACAAATATTCCATTACACGAAACAGACAATGACCTGTGATCAAGAGAGAACGTAGCAGGAAAAGGGGCAAATCAGTGAAAATTAAAAATAAAAAAGTGAAGAAGATGAACAAGATGATAGGACAAGGAGATCTATCAAAGGAAAATGTACTAATATGTTGGTCTTTGTCGTTGTGTTCTCCTCCTTTGTTCTTCTACAAACTTTTCTCTTACTCGATTCTTTAAAGGGATTTCTGATGATTCTCGATGATTTCGGATGACTGCATCGCAACATGCCTGTGCTTCATGATTGGGTTTAACGGGTTCTATATTTCATGATTTCTGATGAACACTCTGCAGTTATACAAGGAAAAACATATTACAAATTACATAAAAATGAAGGCACAAACATTGGTGAAGGAAGCAATGCAATAGTATAACATTGAGTTCATTGGTGAGGAAAGTGCACATTTCAGTTAGTGTGACTTTTGGTACTTAAAAACACAATTAAGTTTGTAAGGCAAAATTATAGTATGTGTCTCAACAATTAAGCATTTGACTATGTAAATGCTCTGCTAAATACAATATGAGTTGACCCTAAATCATAAGAATAAGAAAACAATATAACATAACACAGTAAACTATGATAGATATTAGCATTCCTGGGATTTTGGCATACTTCTAATATCAAGAAATCAGCGTGGATACAGAACCATTCGACACACACACAAATGTTTATGTGATTCCTTCCACGCGGTAGGCTGACTGATCTACAAATCTCAACCACATGGTGGACTGCAGGAGGAGCCCGAATTGCATGATATCATCGTATTTCACTCTAGGTATTATGTTTATGCTGGAACAGATGTCGCAGATAGCGTTGTTGAAGTCATGTTGGCCAATCGTGATAAGGATGACGGGAAGGACCGGATCTCTTGTCTTAATTGGCATTGAGTCATCAAGCCTGCCTCTTGCGATGGCTTTGAGGCAAAACTCCGGTTGGGATATCTCGATGAAGTGTGTAGTCCATACCACCTCATCGAGGATTTTGATATATGAAATCTCTCGATCGCTTGGTGTTGATAACAGTGGCAAATCTAGGATTTTAGCTTAGGGTATGCCCCTAAAAAAATTTATATACAATTCGGTAAGTCCATTTTAGCAATTCAATAAATCCATTTTAAAACTGACAATGTGATTCGGTATATATGTACTTAAGTAACATGATAAGCCTTAAATTCATAGATAAAGTTGAAACCATCCACTAAATACAATATAAATAGTTCAAAGGCAATATCCATAATTGAATATAGGCATAAAAGAGTACCAGAAACTTACCATGTTATTTTTATGACTATTTTATTTGACGCTTTCGGAGAGACATAAATGTATTGATTATATCATCTTCATCAACTTTAAAGAAAATATCCCGCTCAATGAAAGTGACTAGACAATCATACCCAGCATACCCTATAGCTCCACTACTGGTTGATAACCTTATGATGTCGTGATGTCGCACAGATCGAACAATATTGTGCAAGATGGAACACATCCTCTGATTCGATGGCAGTCTAACCAAGGTTACTTCGTTAGAAGTGAGATCAAGACCTTGCAACTTATAATAAGGTAGATCGACAGTCTCCTGGTGCTCGAATACCAGACTTTCGAAGTGGACAGTCGGAGGCACATAGAGGGACATCGACCTTGGTCGAGGGAACATGAGGACATCTCCTGATACTTCAGATATGATGGCTAGATGGTCATATCAAAGATGATCGAATCTAGGTCACAAGCCTTGTTGAAGATCGACATGATCACACTTTGTGAAATCCCCCTGCCTAGTGCGCCTCTGTCAATGTTTTTTACAAGCAGATATTCAGTTTTTGGAGGTGCTCACTTAATACAAAGAGCAACTACAATAGAGACACAAGATTTATAATTGTTTTGGCACCCCGAGAACCGAGTAAAAGACTTACGTCCAGTTGCTACTTGTTTGTATTACATCTCATCGGGATGGTAAAATAGCGATTACAAGATGGCTATGCCTATGAAAGTTTTTTATTACAATAGGGGATGATTCTAGCTATTTATATTTGAGGCTTACTTACCCTATAAGTTACATAATCATGCCCTATCGATGATTTCCTTCCTTGAATAGATGAGTCGTGATCCTTCGGGTCTCTTCAGTTGGATTTGGTAGCTAGCATATTCAGTAGCCGGGATTTCCAGGAGTATGGCACCGTCACACATGACGTGACCATCAGGCGGTGGTGCCTTTCCTCAGTCGATGGTCGGGTCAATTCCAGACAATCAGGTGGAGCAATACGGGAATCTTACTCCTGTGTTTGAGAAAGGAGGCACATTTTTCTATTGCCGTGGATTGGAGCTCCTAGGGGCAAGAGCATAGTTATTAGGACCAGACTAGATTGGATTGGAGGTCCGATCGGTAAAAGACCAAGTCAAAAACCCTGCCGGTTCGATTCACTTAAAAGACCGTCTATGCAATTGAACCAATCCGAGCGGGTTTTTTTACAAAACCGGTGAACCATCCAATTCAGGACTTCCGCTTCTGATTAGGAATGTCAACGGGGAATTCCCCTTGGGGGTTACTCACCCATCCCCGTCCCCGTGGGTGCAACGTTGCCCCCATCCCCGTCCCCGTGAAGGTTGGCGGGGAGCACTTCTTCCCCATCCCCGTCCCCGCTCGAGGAATTAATCCCCGCGGCGATCTCCGTCACCAAAGTCGTCTGAGCTTAGAGGAGGGGAAAGTGAAGCCATGGTTACCGCAGGGAGGCCATACCTATGCAGCTCCTTGAGCTTTGGATCTACAGCGAACATGGCCTTGGTGACTCTGGGCTCTGGGCACCCGGTGGTCAGCAGCTGGAGACGAGCGCTTGGGCGACGCAGCCAACCAGCCCGCATCTTCTGTCGCGTTCGGCCTCCGGTGAGTGGTCGGAGCGCCGCATCCAGGGGCCAGGGCGAGTGGCCTGTGAGGCTGTGACAGTCTTGTCGCGAGTAAGGGAGGCCGAGAGGGTGACGGGGTCCGGGGGTCGTGAGTGGAAGAGCCGGAGAGGGGCGTTGGTGCTTGCAGGATAGAGAGAGGGCGACGAGGACGGGAGTAGACAGAGGGCGCCAGGCGGCGGCACTTGAGGGATGTGGGGTGGGGAGGGATGTTGGTTAGGGTTTAGAGGGAATGGATGGATGGATGGATGAGGTTACATGGATGGACAGATTTGTTCCAGCTAAACCGGGCTCCGCGGGGAATGGGTACGGGGAGTGCTCCCCCATCCCCGAACCCGTGAAACCTAACGGGGGAGTTCTGTCCCCGTTAAGCTCCCCTTGGACCCGTCCCCGTCCCCTAATAGGGGAATTCTCCATAGGGAATCGGGGATCGGGGCCTGTTGACATCTCTACTTCTGATTTGTGGCATGCGACCAGGTGCGTGCACCTGCCCCGCAGGGTCCCACCTGGCCATTGCTGCTGCCGCTATCAGAACTTGGAGGATGCATGCACGGATGCTGGGATGCACCTATGAGAAAACGGATCGGATACGAACGGATACCACCGATATCATATTTGTTTTCATATTTCTGGTCGGATTCAGATTCGAATACAGATAGTGTCAACCATGCCGGATAGGATACGATTGGATGTCGATATCATAAATATACAATTTGAATATTCGGATATGGATACGGTATCGGATACTGAATATCCGAACTCGGATACGGACAGATTTGAACACCTCTAAACGGATTCGGTCGAACGGACGGTTGAATAAATATCCGTACCATTTTCATCCCTACCTATGAGTACCTAAGTGATGAGCGTTGACTTTCTTTTTTGAATTCAAAAGTTTCATAACTTCTTCATTTGAGCTTTAAATTAAGAAAATAATATATTAATTTTGATTGTCTTAACGAGCTCTTCGTAATGGTGTACTCCATTTTAGCATTTGACATTGTTTTGCAACCGTGAATATTTTAATTACTATTTAAGTCTTTTTTCGCCAATTTGTGAGTATATATTGTTTTTAATGCATATTTTTTGGCATATCTTGTATAAAGATTTGGGAGCACCAAAGCATTTTAAGTACCAGTAAAATTACCCGTGTGTTCCAATGGGAGAGTATCAAAATAAATTTTCGTCAACTTAGTTGTTAATAACCGTGCGTTGCAGCTGGAGAGTGTCAAAATAAATTTTCGTTAACTCAATTGCTATTCGTAACCAATCTAGAAAAAAAGTAAATATTATACGTGTTTGACTTGCGCATCAATATCTCTTTGCTAAAAAGTCAAAAAAGATATGAGTTTTCTTAGCAGAATGTCTCTTGTTTTATATAATCTCATCTGGTTTCCCTCCCTCACTTTACTATATGTTACTAATATCAACCGGGCACACAAAACTAAACCGGACTAAATACACATCTTATTAAAATTTAAACGTGGCCTATTAAAGATATATAGACCTTATAAGTCTAACCGTACAAACTATCATATGGGTAGTCATTTTATTAAATTATATTGGTCTAGCCCAATCTTAAATCAAACAAACTCTAGCCCCAAAAATAGATTTAGCAACAAACTCTAAAGCCCAAAAATAGATTTATCACATAAATAATTATTCCATATCGAAATTTAAGAGGAGACTAAACCAACTTAAATAGATGACTCTTATATTTATTTGTCGTAAGTTAAAAAAGATAGAAGATATCACGTGAACACGCGTGAGTTGATAGTATGATGTGATTCATTCACTGCCAATGAACCTTTGTACCTTCAAACTTAAAAGTTACAAGAATAAGAGCGACAGTAAGTGGCGAGAGAGAGTGAGAAGCGAGCGAGATAGTTAGAGGGAGGTGGACCGAAAAAATGGACTGAAATCTTGCCTTGCCTAGGTATATATCTAGATAATAATTGTGTTCGTTGTCATCTTATATTTTTATTTGTATATATGATCAACTATATGCTACTAATTTTGTGTTGCATATAACTCTATATTGTATCGGTTCAAAGTATTTGTGATTGGCACTGACTCAATACATTCTGTCCTAAACTATCGAACTTGTGGTAGTGAACCGAAGACGCCGCCGGTTCCATGTTGGGTCCTATCTAAGTTAGTAACTAATATGGGCGTGAGTCGATTGGAGTTGCACGAGGACGATGGAGTATGTGTGGGCCGACGTGAGATCTTGGATTTATTTCTTGCCTCTTTTTACTAATGTAATCGGGCTTGCTAAAAAAATCGCGGTAATCGGGCTTGCTAAAAAGATACAATCGGGCTAGGCCTAATGTTTCGCGGAGTTTGAGACTTTTTCTACAGCGCTGTTCCCAGGCGGGTACGGACGGACTCCTTCCGCGTGTTTCTACCTCGTTAATTTTTCTCAAAGGAAAATCTACGGAGTACCTCGTTAATTAGTACCGTATTGTGTTCATGGCAAGAAAAAAAGAGGCTCAAATAAGCTATTAGAGCCCACGCATCAGAGTTGGGAGGAGGGTTGTACCGGCTTGACCCAGCGTTGATAGCCTAGAGCGGGCGGATCTTTAGGTTCCGAATCCATAATCCCCGTGGGTTCACAATGTGGGCTCGCATCATCCCTCTTTTCAACTCTTTTTTAATTATTAGGCCTGCTCCACATGGGTTCACAACGTGGGCTCGTTCCACCCCTCTTTCTAACTCCTTTTTATTATTAATTTTTTAGACCTTGTTAGATGCACTATCTAAAATTTAACGGGCTAATTTTAGCTGCGATACATCCAAAAACCCCATAACTAAACCAAATAATTAGTTAAAGGCAAAAATATATACACAATCCAATTAGCTATCACAACCTAGCTAAACCCGACTAAAAGGTCTAAATTACCAAATTATCACAAACTAAAACTTAGGTGGAGCATCCAAACACACCCAACTAAAGTTTAGCTATCTAAACAATAATATTAATGAGGGGTAGCATAGTCAAGATTTTAGCTAGAGCATCTAAGCATTAATTCTAGCTAAAGTAATCTTTAGTTGGCTAAACTTTAACTCTATCAATTAGTTAGCTAAATTTTAGTCAGGGTGCATCCAAACATGATATTTTTCGAATAGTGTTTATCAGCCAAAATAAACATTTTTTGAATAGTGTTTTAGTCTCACAACAAATTAGTATTAGCTAAAATTAGTGCATATTTTTTGAATAGTGTTAATATTTTGGTGACTCACCAAGATTTTTAGAATGACTTACAATTTGGGATGGATGGAGTATAAATTTGTACCTAATATTGAAGAAAAGAAGCAGAACTACCGGATAATAGAGTGTTTCTCTCATTCCACTTACGCAATCCATATTCTTATGCGACTCGAACTCATATGATCCGTTTTCATATGGGTAAGAACTATAGCCGGAGGCACTCGTAAGGCGAGGTGGGGCGGCCGCCCTACCTCCCATCAGGTAGGACTAAACCCCCGGAGCCGGAGCTGGCAACATGACTAGGGACTTATTTGGTTCACTGTCAAAATTTACCATGCCAAACATTTCGCAAACCATGATTTTGGCTAGCCTTTGATTTGCTACCAAAAACTTATCAAACTCTCACAATTGACTTGTCAAATCTATGGCAATTTTTTTTGTTTAAGTTTTGACTTGCTAAATCTATGGCATTGTAAACTTTGTATGTCAACCAAGCAAGCCCTAGCAGACGGCAGATGCGGCGACTGCAAGAGCGAGGTAGTTCCGAATCTGAAGTTGAAGACGGCGGCCAAGTGGAGTTTCTACGGGCAGCAGGCCTGCGGCTGCCTTAAGAGTCATGGGCCTTGTGACTGGGCCACTTCATCGGCACATCAAGAATAGAGGCCTTGGTTCAACGGTCATAGATATACTGCTCCTCACTCTGACTCGAGTCGATAGGAGAGCAGGCGGCGCTCCTAGCTCACCACTCGGGTCGGTGATGGCGGCCGCACTCCTAGCTCTTCGGGGTTGTTGTAGAGAATGAGTAAAAAATGGATTGCCATTAGTCATATGCATAATTTAGTAGATTTGAGGAGCTTATTACCAATTCGTAAAGTGGCTGGCCCCTAGTATATGTTAAAGTGTGACTGCGGCCATATATGAACATTGTGGTGATTAAAGATTATCCTTTTGTGATTTCCTATCTAAGAAGCAATCATCTTACATCGTTGTCTTTATAATCTATTTGTCGAATCCCTAGTTAGGGTAGAATTGTCATTTGATACGGATACAAATATGATATACATATGGTTCATCTAAAATATTGAGTTAAGTTTTGTCCATCCTACCTGAAATTTTTGGCTGGCTCCGTCAATAGTTAGAACAAAACTCATGTTTGATAATGATGGATATGATGTTCGATTCCAAGAAGTACTGGGTCGCGCTATATATGACTGAACTCATGACTCATGAGCCATTAAGGATGGCAACAGGGCGGGTTCGGGGCGAGCGCCCTCAAAACCCGCCCCAAACCCAAACCCCGATTCAGGTGAAAAGTCATCCCCGCCCCCGAACCTGACGGGGAACCCGAGACCCGGCGAGCAGCGGCTAGGACAGGCAGAGCGCGAGCGGTGGCGCGGCGCCTCTACTCGCGCGGTGGCAGTGACGGGCACCCGTGGTGCGCCGATGCTGTACGTGCGCGCATAGGGCGCCGCTGTTGGCTGCTTGTAGGACCGCAGGAAGAGGTGCCGTGGCCCGCGAGGATGCCGGGGACGGTCCGACCAGTCGACGGATGCGGCGGCGGCGTCTGGCCTCCAGCAGGCTAGGACGGGGAGAGCGGGAGCAACGTCGCGGCGCCTCCGCGTGCCGAGTGCCAAGTGCGTGGACGAGTGGAGGACGAAGGAGCAGGGGACTAGGGTGGACGCCTGGACGGACCGGTGGCTAACTCGCGGTGGGCCTTGGAGGAGGACGGGAGGCACACGACTCTGACTCGCGAGTCGCGGCTGCGCAGGAGTCGGGAGTCTGAGGGGTGAGGTGAGGTGAGGGCTGAGAAGATAAGGTTAGGGTTAGTAGTTGGGTCTGTGCCAAGTTGGGCCTTTTTCTTTCTACATACTGATCCTATTTGTGGGCCCCTGACAGACACCCGTGGGGGAAAATTAAAACCCGCCCCGACCCGACTTTGAGATTGACGAAGTCACCACAGCCGCGTCGCTCCGTTAAGTCGCCTACCACTAAAAGACAAATATCGAGATTGACGAAATCACCACAGTCGCGTCGCTCAGTTAAATTCTAAAATAAATTCAGGAAAATTGCGACAATCAGGATTTGAACTCAGATGGGTAACGTCCCAGGGACAGTTCTATCATTGGACCACAGACCCATTCGCACGATTTTTTTTATTTGATGGAGTAATAAGCGCTAAGCATATATATATATATATATATATATATATATATATATAACATACTCGATCGATCAGCCTATAATGGACCAAATCCGTGTCCGGAAGGTCAGCCTGAAAATAATCCGACCGTTTTGGCGCTTCCAACAATAGCGTGTATGCTTTTCTTTTATTCTAGGAACGAATAAAAGAAAATTGTTGGTGGTGTTTTTTTCCCATATCCATTAGCTTTTATAAAGGTCCTCAATCAGTTTATTAGGACTATTTTTTAGATATTTTTGAAGATACTCTTATGCTACATATTTGTTGAGGCCTGCCCTGCATGACCTAGCGACCTAGAAACATTGAAAAAAATTGTTTCATCAATCAGAGAAACAACAAAACACAATTTCAACCTATCTGCAATTTTTAAAAGAAAAGATACACCCTATGTAGTGAGTATTGTACTCACGAACATTAATTGATTCTTTAGAAAAAAAGAATGCATTACTGAAGAACTTTTGTTGGGCTGCCCAGGTTTTGAGAGTAGCTTCATATTCCAGAACTTCTCAACACTCTACCAAGTCATGCAGGCCACACAAACACAAGTGACCAAAATGACCAAACTTGAGTTGACATGTTGATGCTCGCTCTCTTGAGCACGAAATAGTCTCTGGTAGGCTACTTCACCAACATGATTGAAAGGTACACACAACGAATGCTGGGAATGCGCAGTGTGTTCGTTTGACACTATCTGATCGATCCTCAGTTTTTCCGGTTAGTACAGTAAATGAGAGGACCAAAGTGCGTCGCACCAGTTCTGACTTCGATGAAACCGACAATATAATAAAATTAATATTCCTAGACTTGGACGAGTTACCTTGAGAGCTTAGCTTGTTAATCAATCACTCTCTAGAAAATTCTTCTATCGACATGTCAACTTTGACCACAGATCTCGCTTTGAGATTCTTGGTGGGAAATTAAATTGGGAACTCCTTCCGCCCCATGCACCCTTGCGTACGCACCCCTATCCTTGCGTCCCGTGTCCTGACCTAGCATCCATGCCCGCATCTGGCAATAGGAGCGGCCAACCCGCACCCCGTACCAGAAGAAATAGGCTACACCCAAGCAGCAACGACCACTACTACAAAACAAGAATATTGTATCACTTTCTTGTAACACATTCACCAATGTGTTACAGTAAAATTTTATAGTAACATAAAATAGTGTGTTACAGACTTTGCTTGTAACACAAAACACTTTTTTTATAAAAAAGTGTTACTAAGAATATATATAGTAACACAAAATTAATGTTACAAGCAAAATATTGCAAAAGTATACTGTGTTGTAACACATAAATGAAACATATAAAATATACTATAAATATGTGCCCTGTGGTAACACAAAATAATGTTACAGTACAATTGTTATGAAGGTTCGTAGAGCAATCGTCCACCAGGCTGTTTACTTCGCTCGCTCACTTTCACGCGCTCGCGTGCACGGGTCATTGTGCGGCGGATCCAGACGTCCTCGAATCATGCTTCGGGTTGCTCACTTTCTCTTGGCGCCACATTTCAAAACACACGTGAATTTCCTCTCATTTGAAATTTGAATTTTTCAAATAACCTTAGATGGAGAAATGATTAAAATAAAAATTATACATCTTGAAAAATTATGCTGACTTTGTAACTATGATTTTTTAATTTGAATTTATTACGGACCCGAATACTCATTTTAAAACAAGTTGAACAAACATTGTTAGTGTTTACTTTTAAGACTAAAATTATTCGGAAATTTTTTTTGGCTCAAAATAAGTTCCGACCAAATTTTCCTTGCAGGATACATTTGCTGCCCCGTAGCCCGTAAAAAACTCGAAGGCCATCCTCAATCCTTATTTCCCTCCAACTGACCGAAGCTCTTAGGTCGGCGTGGCGGCAGCTCCCTTCCTCCGGTTCATCTCCGGCGACAGCTTTAATCTCCACCATCCGAGGGCAAGGGCCTCATCACATTGTTTTCGAAGGCAAGGCTAGTCACGTTAGCCTGGGTTGTCTTCTCCCGTTCACCCCACCTTATGCGTGCCCTCTCCTTCTAGTGCTCACGACTGTAGAACCGCCGCCGCATCCCTGCGCCTTCTGCCCAGGTCTTCGTCGGGCCTTTCGCCAGCGACGAGCACCCACCAGGTATGCCCAGTTCCCCGCTCCTCCCCCCTTCCTGCTACGCGAAATCGTGTGCCCAAACCATAGTGTTACTTCTTGCCGCCGCGTCACTCGTTCTCAGGCGACACAGGCGGTTCCCGATCTGGCGCCGCCATCTCTCCTCACCCCTTTCCAGTCTTGCCGTCACCCGAGCACACCACAGGAGGCCCGTGGGGCTGAAGTGATGGCAGTCTAGGTGACATTTACTCTTTTTTTTCTCTCTTGGAAACACTTTCGTGGAGGGGTATTTAGAATTCGGAAGAGAAGAAAGAGGATTAAAAACATTGTAATTTCAGGTCGCCGGAGGTGCTGAGCTGCTGCACTTCGATAATTATTAGGTAAGCTGGTAGCAGTGCATTGGTTGCTTATCTGCTTATGGAGTTGCAGCTTTCATTTTTGCTCGCACAAGCAAGGGCAAAGTGCTAGCATTTTGTCAGTTATGTTACAGAATACTCCGATCAGCAGTTTAGTATGCTTTTGTGAAATGTCGTACCATGATGCAGTGGATCCATCTTTTCATAATTTTATATCTTATTTAAAGTAAAGAACCTTTTGAACTATTTTTGTTCGTATATACATGTCATGCTCTAGACCATCCTACCTCAACCATAGCACTTGTTTTCAAGCTTCAAGTTCAAATAACATTACAACTATGCAATTTAGTCAAATTATTACTACTCGGTTATACTTGATTCTTATTCGTGAATTATCATATGCTTTATTCTTTTGTGGCCTAATTTGTAATGTTGCAACTTACATTTTCTTTGCAGGTTGAATTGATTAATGGTTGAATCCCTGCATCAATGTTTACAAGAAGAAGCGATGGACTCTATGAATCTTAGCTAGTTCTTGAATTTTTCTTCCTAGTATGGACGGTGTATTTGCTCTCTAGAGCCATATATTGTTATGTATATAGACTATCACATATGATGATCTGATCTGAACAAGCACTATGTTTGAATTTATCCTACAATATGTGGATTTTCTATGATTATGGAAATTTATAGTCTTTGTGATTTTTTGCAATGTCTCATGTTTGTGTGATTATATAAAATCCGTGTGCTATATGTATATATAGGCAAAATAAATATTTATTTCATAATCTAAATATGTTACAATAGCTATAGAAAAGTTTTACAACCAACAATCCCTGTAACACTAGGCAAATGTTCCAATAAATAAATGAATGTGTTACAAACTATGTGTTCCACCATAATGCCAAGTGTTACTAGAGATGAAAAAAATGTTACAGAAAAATCATTGTAACACTAGACAAAGGTTCCTGTGGATAAGCAGATGTGTTACAATAAACCAGTCTATAGTAACATGGCCAATTGAAAAAAAAAGAAAGTGTTACTAAGAGAGGTAGTAACACCTTTTCTAACCTATAGTAACACCAGTTACTATATCTCTGCGCTGTAGTAGCTGCCACCAGCCACGCCGTGCAACATGCCCGCGTCCGCATCTGGCATAGGGACTGCGCCCACCCCGCCCCGTACCTCAGCTGTGCCTGAGCAGCAGCGTTTGCCACCAGCCACGTCGTGCAACATCCCCGATCTAATTTTGCAAGATCCAGATAAAACCTTTGCAACAACAATTAAAACGAATAAAACATTTAGAAAATACAGTCAAAATACTACTATAACATGTGCAACATCCCGATCTAATTTTGAAACATACGGAAAAAAACACTTGTAACATAAAAAAGAATAGATGAAACACTTGAGATATGCATCAGAAACATGTGAAAAATAGGTGCAAAAAAAAATGAAAATATTAGAGATAGACACGTGCAACACATATGTACAACCATTGCAACATCTCGATCTACTTTTATAACATACCGATATACTTTTGCAACATCCACATGGAACAAGGCCCTATTTACTTTCCAAATAATTTTCTCTTTCTCCATCACATCAATTGTATTTTACACCTGCATGAAGTATTAAATGAAGTAGCAGCGGTTGCATGTTTGTACTTTTTGCCTGACTAGCTCGAGATGAATCTTTTGAGTCTACTTGGGCCATAATTGGACAAAAGTTATCAAATACAAACGGAATTGCTACAGTATACTTTTTACCCTCTTTTCACCCAACTAAACAGCCCCTAAATGAAACATACCTCTAAAACTCATCAAACAACTAAACATATTATTGCAACAAGAGTAAAGAGGGTTGGAGAGCCGCGAACGCCATGGCCGCTACACGTGAGGAGATCTGCCCACCTGGGTACAAGAGTGTGCTGCTGGGGCTAGGGAGCTTGAGGGCGTCATGCTAAGGTGGGGGGAGCGTCGCATCGGGATAGGGCTTCGGTAAGGAGGATGCCACGTGGGGGTACGCCAAGGTGGGGGGACTGCGGTTTCCGCCGCTGGAGGTGGGGGCAGCGTCGGTGGGGACGCCGAAGTGGAGAGAGATGTTGTGCTTTCCACCACCGTTGTGCCTCACCTCGCCGGAGGTGGAGGAGGATGCCGTGCCGGGAAGGAGAAGGATGCCGCGCTAAGTTAGAGTCTCCGGGGTTGAGCGGTCGTAGATGACTGCATTGGATTTTTGAGAGAGAGAGAGAGCAGATGTGTGGATGAGGGTGCGAGCAAGAGATGAAAATATTTAAGAGATAGATGAGTAGACGAGTGTGAGTGGTAAGAGGCCGAGTGAGAGAGCACCACGTCTGGAAATAGCCGGATGTCAGAGTTAAATCATTACCGAATTAAATTTATTTATAGGATTTAATTTTATTGTGGCTAATTTATATAATTAATTTGTTGTGAGAGAAACGTGGCAGTGTCGGCGATGGATCACCTCGACGCCGGCGAGTGTCCGGCCAGCAGTGGACGCAGAGTCGAGGGCCGACACTGTCACCGTAGGTGACGCACCTGGGCGTGCATGCGCGCCCGCAAATTCCATGCAAGCCTTGGACGCAACTCTAACATCACTCGGGATTCGCTTACGCCGCTGCTGGTCGCCGCACGCTACGAGGTCGCCGCTCACATGCCATGTCGTTCGTCACGCTGAGGCAGCTAGAATTTGCAAAAGGGAGAGCAGCAGGCCAGCAGCCGACCGACACTTCACACTTGGTGTGGACTTCTTGATCGACTGGAAAATTAAAGGCCCGTAAACGTGGAAAAGATCCAATAAATAACCAAAGCCGGCAGCTACTTTGACCGGTGACGTGATCGTCGCTTGCGCCTTTTCCGCGTCTACAACTAGCTGCTAGCCTGCTACCTAGGGTGTGCTAGGAGGTCTACGTGGCTTTTGTGATAGTCACAGTAACGGCGTCTCAACAGTAGAAACTACGTGTGGTTTCCATTCTATTAATTTTTTAGACTCTACGTATGAAAATTATAATTTCAATGTAGTTTCTATAGAACAATTTTTTATCCAATCATATACATTCTTTCTCTATTCTTCCCCAATCATATTCCTATGTATCTTAATTCTCATACAGATATGGTTCCTAACTTAAGTCCCGGTTTTTTATGATGTGCCTACCTCCGTTAATCAGAAATGTTGTCTTTCATGATTACTTTTTGGTTGTGATGTTAATTAAAAGGCCTTGAGAGGGAATGTGCAAACTTATTTTTACCAAATGGTAGGATAATAGATTCTCCTAACTGAGTATAAATAACATCTCTATATTCATTTGGTAATATAAAAGTCTCTTGTATAAATTGTAAGTCTTTAGAAAACTTCCAAATACATAAATTTGTCATTGATATTTAATATAAGTATCATAATTTCTCTTTCTCACCTATCCATCCCTTACTCACATTTCTCTTCTTTTGTCTCTCGATCAAGTCCTTTATTCCCACCCTTCTCACTCTCTTCCCTACCCATTCATCCCCCACTCATACTCTTCTTTCATCTCTTCGGCCATGTTTCTTCATTCCCACTCTTCTCACTTTTAAAGCGACAAACGCGTACCATGAAAGGAGTTCGAGGCCATCGGTTATAGTTTAGATAGAGGTGTAAAACTTTGTAGCAAGTAGAGCATGTGCTTTTTTTTAGAATAAGGAAATTTTATTCCGGACTCTGCAAGAGTTTGCACATAACCATTCATTATACAGACTTAGCCTCAGGCTAAATAAAGACTTACAAAAAGGTTTTGAAACAAACTCAACTCGAAGACATATTAAGCACTAAGCCTATTAGAAGACAACCACCCATTCTTTGTGAAAATCTCCATTGCTGCGGTCTCAAGCAGACGACAAGCTTCCTTCATTATTGTTTTGTTGTGCTCCTTATAAGGGATGGACTAGAAACGTGTCTAGTAAGTGGCTCTGAAGATTACCTATAAGTAGAAAAATAATCTTTTTTGTCAAACATCGCATCATTTCTATCCAACCAAATAGACTAGCAAATAGCAATTGCTCCCACCAAAAATTAGAGAATGCAATTAAGCATGCGCTTGTTGAGCCCAAGACCCCAAAATATCTAATAGATCCTTCAGAGGCTGTAAACCAAATGCAACTTGAACAATCCTCCAAACAAATCTTGCAATATGATAATCGAAAAACAAATGTTGTATAGTTTCTTTGTTGCTACAAAAACAATAATTATCATCACCTTTCCAATTCGTTTTAGAAGAGATTGTCTTTTGTCAAGATAACACCCTTTAGTAAGAACCACCAAAAGATCTTAATTAAGTGTAACTTCAACTTCCATAAAAACTTGTTAGGAGGTATTGCATTTTGATTAACTAAAAAAGCATAGAGAGATTGTAAATGACCGGAAGAGTAGTATAAATTCTACACACATAACTTACATATATATATTTGAAAAATAAGCTAGTCTACATTTTGATAAAATATCATTGTAAATGACCGGCCGGAAGTAGTATAAATTCAGCAAGCCTTGTCACATGCGTGTGGTTACAGCTGGGGGATAGGAAGAAGCGTAGTAATAGCTAGCTAGCTAGCTAGCTAGCGCTGTTGGTTGAGACTTGCTTGATGAATAATGATGTGTGTCGATGATCAGGTGGCGGTTGAGATCGATGGATCCAGCACGGAGATATAACAATTCAGCAAGCCTTGTCACATGCCTGGAAGTGGCCCGGTAATCTTTCTAGCTAATCCAGATCGATCTTGAGCATGAGATACGGTACATGACCGCGTTTCTCTCTGTTCATGCCTACATATACAATGTTTGATGAAACTTTCAGAGATCTAGACACAAAGGAGGTCGATTAACCTACTACTATATATCTTACAGTATAAACAAACAGATACCGTTGCGGTTGCTGCAGATGGAGCACTGCAACGAGTAACCCACACACACACACACACACACACACACACAAAATAGAAGTAAAGGTGTTAAAAAGGCGTATGGCATGAATCTTCCAGTTGGTCACTGCTCTTTCCGCTTTTGCTTTTTTACTCGTGACGGTCTATCTATGACCTATCCTGTGTTCTTTGCTAGCAAAAGTGCAGCACGCGTGAGTGAAGAAGCATCTGATCATCTCAGTGACCAGCAAAGTCAAGCACAGGATCAACATAAGCTGCACACGCGTGGTGAATATTACCGGCCGGACGTCGTCGTATCTTTTCACCTCACAGTTAAGTTTCCAGTAGTTACTGTCGGCTAGCTGCAATTCATATCACTGATGTCTGATCTGATGAGCAGCGAGTCTTAGCATGGATGCCGGCCGCGGTAATAAACTAAATAAGAAAGCGATGCGAGAGACAAGGGTCACCATCACATTAGCATAGCTAACAACGCCACTAATCGGGAGGAGGAAAAAAGGCATGTAAACGCGAGAAATTCCCTGGGATACCCAAATGATGAACATTCCATTGCCTCAGCCGGCAAAGGCGATTGATCGATGCATGAAGCTGCAGCAAGTCAAAAAGGAGTTGCTAGGCTGCAAGCTAACGTGGTGCAACACTTTGGTGTGTTAGGATTAGGAGGACGGGTGCTGCAGCACCGTGCCATACCACCGGTCGATATGCTTTGCACGAAAAAGAGTGTGCATGCACAACACGTTATTGGTAGAAATTGAAAGTCAAATGTTTGTGCATGTGTACTGCTCCATTTTGTGTGCTGTACATGGGGATAAAAAGACGACGACAACGACTTAAGTTAAGAAGGTCAGATGGATTTAGAGAGGTGTCGGCACGCAGCTTGTTGATGATCACACCGGTTGCCTGGGCTAGCCAGCTGCACATTCATTATTTTCAAAGTTAGATGCTGGGATCGATATATACGAAAACGCCAGCGTCTAGTCTGACCACTCTGTGATTTGTTTCTGCAGCAGAACCGTCCATAAATGAGTGTAACTGGATCATGCTGCAAACCTCTGAATATACAGATAGGCGTATGGGTATTTTAGATTATCATCAAACAACTATATGCATTTGATTTTCAATCTGTTTGTTCAGAGGCTTAGTTATTAGCTGCAGGCAGTCGATCGATCTTTCATTGCAATGGACCCTAGCTAGCTAGCTTATTAGCTAGCATGTTTCACTTGCAACAACACTGTCGGTCGTGACCAAGCACAAAAGCTGTCGTAGATTAACCATGCAGATGTAATAATAATAAGCTACTGATCTGAATGCGCATACTGGAAAACCTAACTAGTCCCAGAAAAAGCTACAGTAGCACGTACTACTAGTAGTGTGTACTCCTACATGACGCTATTTTCTTACTTGATTAACCACCACCTACCCAATCTCTGGCGGTTACATAACGAGATTACCGGCCGGGAGGTAGTTAATTAATGAGAAGTTGATTAGTAGTATTACACACAGTATAGTCATATCTTTTTTGTCAACAAGTACTACAAGATAGATATTATATACACATATAGTAATAATATAGATAGATCTTGCCGCAGCCCCGACCCGACTGAGGCCCCGTTTGATATATAGGGCTACTTCTCTGACGCATTCACTTATATATTATTCATGTGATCGCTCTCATCCTCTCACAGAACCAGTGAGAGCAAGTGAAGCTAAAAAAATTGGCTTCTCTGCTCCCATGTGCTGTGTGACTGAGAGGAGGGGGAAAGAAGAGAGAAAAACTACTTCTGTGAACAATGAGTGTCAGAGAAGTTGAAGCCGACAAGAGGTCTACCAAACTCAATCAAAGTTACTTCTAAGCCTGGGCGTTCTAGTTACCCGATTTTTTTCAGGTCGGGTAATTCGGGTAATGAGAATTGGTACCCGATACTGGTCCCGAAAAAACATTACTCGCAAATTCGGGTACCCAATAATTCGGGTCTGGGTTCGGGTATTACCCGATATACCCGAATTAAAAAACAGCCAAGTACATAAAATTTTAGTCATGATTTGTACACAATTTCAAAAACAATTTGTATAGAATTTCAATAGAAACTTGCAAAGAATAATATATTATAGTCACATAGGGAATCATATATTAATAAAATAATAAGTTCAGAGTGTTCAATCAACAACACATCCTAAAGACAGACAAAAACACATATTCAGGTAGTTTGGTTAATTCGGGTACTGAAAGATATTACACAAATTACCCAAATTAATTTCGGGTAATCAAAATCTATCCGAATTTAGGTCGGGTATCTCGGGTTCGGGTAATTCGGTCCGGGTACCGGGTATTTTGCCCCGGCTTAGTTACTTCATGCGTGCGTGCATTCTAGCTGCTGCTTCCACTCATCACACTTGCATGGGTTGTGGACTCCTAAGTAATAACATACTCCCTCCGTCTATAAATATCTACTATTTTTATTTCCTTAAAGAAATAACTTTGACTAATTATATATAAAAATCCATTAATATTTATGGTAGTATATACATATTTTAATAAATTTATTAATATTTTAATAAATTTATTCAGAGATACAAACGTCAATGATCAATTAGGACAGAGGGACTAGCATGCAAGCACCAACCAACAGCAACCAACAGGATCGGAGACCGGTTCAGCCAAGCACCGTGATGCACGGCCACTTTGCTACTTTTCCTCCATGAAGAGAGGACTGAATCACTGACCGATGACTCGTGAGAGCATGCACATGTTCCCCCGGGCACTAACTGGTGAGAGCAAACTAAACTAAAGCCGGTGGTCAACTGGAATAACGCAGTACTAAATCAAAGAGCACTACTAGCTGTGTGTACGCGCCTCCTAATCCTAATAATAATGCGCTATATATGTTCCTGCCGAAACGACGACGACTATGACGACGACTAGCTTTTTATTTGAGTTAGCAAGGATTACAGTTTATGATGATGGTGATCCATGCATACCACTAGCGAGGTTAATTAGTGCATATGCTAATAACGACAGCTTCCAGAATTCTTTTACTGATCAAGGATCTAAAATGGGCCACGATTGCATTGACGACGACACGACGGCCAACTTACCTACCGGTCGTCGTCCACCGATCGGAGTATGTACTCGTCTACACTAGTTGATTTTTTACTGCAGCAGCTAAATTAGAGGCCGGTCGACGTGAGGTTCACTCATTTGAGCCCAGCCATTACGACCAAGTCGCTCACGGCGGAATGTATGGATCTGATTCTGTAAGCATGATCTAATCCGGACGTAGCTAAGCAGATTGGAATTTGGTAATATATATGTCTACATGTATACTCTATATATGTATACGTTCATCGTACGCCATGCATCTAGATCGATGCTGACAAGTCGCTTAAATGGAGATGGAACCAAAATGATTCCAGCAAATGCATGCATACATGGATGCCTGCACACGCAGCACCAGAGAGTCATCTCACAAATCATGACCACGCCGCTACATTTTTTTAGATTTTATTTGCGGCAAACATATATGCCGTGTTTCGGAGTATTTGCACAAGACCTGGTTGTAGATTAAGCGGCGACCGTGCAGTAGTGCATAACACGGAATTAATTCTCAACTAATGTTCGCAGGCCAACTTCTAGCTACACTCTCATTTCTAAAACGGTATTATTGTCCATTTCTCAAACTATCACTGCCCCAGATTTGCATATCACTGCCGGTTCCAGACCCCCCGAACTCTGTCGGAATTTGAACCGGCACAACCATATCGTCAGTGATAGGGAGTCAGCATCAGTGCCGGATATTACCAACCGGCACAGATGTCGAACCACCACTGCCGGGTCTTGTTTCAACACGGTAGTGTTCCACGTAGCTAACACTGTCGGGTCGTGGTACAACCCGGCAGTGTTACATACAAGAACACTGCCGGGTCGATAAAGAAACCGGCCGTGTTTGCTAAGTGGAACACTGCCGGGTCGTTAAACAAACCGACAGTGTTTACTAAGTGGAACACCGCCGAGTCATTAAACAAACCAGTAGTGTTAGCTAAGTGGAACAATGTCGGGTCGTTCTAACAACCGGCAGTGTTTTCTTAGTGAAACACTGGCGGATTGTAACACGAGCCGGCACTGGTGGTGAGGACAACACCACCGGCGTGTTGATGAAGCCAGCAGTGATATCTCGAGAATCAGTGCCGGCTTATTTTTTCGTTCCGGTAGTGATAGGATTTTTGCAGTTTATTATTAATGAATATTAATATTGTTATTTTTGGAATCCAGTTTCGCTTTAATTAGAACCCTAATTGTCGGTGAGAGTATTCAACATTACAAAATGACAAATATGAACAAATGTCAGGTTACAATAGAGTAGCAAAACCCCCGAGCGATGACCATCAGACTCTACTCGGCATCAACCTTTCTTTGTAGGCTTTTGCAAGGGCCTTGTTCTCCGGCGTTGTGGCACGGGTGATTGTGAATATCCCTTTTTGCGTGAACACCTCATCTAGGAGGAAGCCTGCTATCGCTTCTTGGAATCCTCTGATCTCGGGCTCTAGCAGCCAGTGGCGTTCAATCTTCTTGCGCTGTAGTTCAAGCAAGATAATGTGTCAAAAACATATAAATGGTACATAAGAAGGGAACTAGGCATACACACTAAACCCTAAACCCTAAATTAAAACATACATGAGAAGGGAAGCATACTCACCATCTCATCAGAGGTCTCAGTTTTGCCACCGACGTAATGGTACATAGCCCACATTACGTAGAACCCGCATTCGTTGTTCCCCTGTGGCTGCTGCAGACTGTACATTTCCATACGATAAGCTTTGAATGGGGGCGTTGAGGGCAACACATTTTTCTTGACCCTATCATATATAATGTTTAAAATATAAAATATTAGAGTATGCTATATATGAGATTAATAAAAAATAATATGCTAATCTACTTACTCATTTAGAACTAGGCGTAGTGGCTCAACACACTCAAGTTTTTTGTTCTTGGAGTCCCAAACCTCGATACGTGATTCTTTGATCTTGATATCCACGAAAACAAAATACCCCCTGCAAATAAAAAACAAATATCCAACTTCATCAAATTCTTATGAAAACAGTAAACGATGATAGGTAGAACATACCTGCAGTTGTAGGCTAGCAGAATGTTGGTTTTCCCCTGTGCCAAGAAACCCCGAAAAACTTTGCTCACCTCTTCTATCGTATGGCGCATGTCACGGTTGCAACCTGCATGGTAAAGCAAGATTGGGTCTAGGAATCCAACGTGAAATAATTGTTTTTTGTCGCAAAAAGCTACCATATACCTGCAAAAGCATGGGGACATGGGAAATGTATATATGTTACAGTGTGAATAATAGTCTATTAATTATAACAATGATAAACTAGGTATATATAGGGTATTTACAGTGTCCATATCATTAAAATAGAGTTGTCGAGGTCGTGCCTTTGGTAGAGCAGGAATAAGTCCTCATATTCGACAAAATGACATATTTCGTTGGGATTGCCAAGCCAGGGTACATTGGGCACTATAAGGACTACGAAACCTGTGTACTGCTCCGCAGTGTCTAAAGTGTAATATTCATGGAGTTGCCTCATATTTCTTGGCAGATCACTAATTTCACCGGTGGTTTCCATCAAAGGCGGCCCATTATTGAACTTGTATATGACTTTTGCCTTCTCAAATTCTCGTTCCTCCAAATACATCAGCTCAGCCATCTCTTCGGTTAGGCTACCATCTCCTTCGATGAACTCGTTTACAGCTAACGTCTTAGCCATTAACTTGTCCATGACTTTTTCTTTATTTAACAAGCTTTTGCCTTGCCTGTCGATGTCGGAGACAAACATCCACCTGGGAAACCCGGCAATCCTTTTAAGCCAAACACTGCACGGCTTCCCACATTGTTCACTGTGAGGGGAGGGCTATTTCTTATTTCCGAGCAACCCCGTGATGCTCACATCCACATGCCTCTTCCGTTTATTATTATCCATTTTGGAAACATTATCTTCTGAGGCAGACGATGTTCTCTGGATGCCTCTCCTTGTGTTGGGACCTTTTGGTGATCGAGGCGGGGATTGACGACATGTACTCTGATGTGGATTTTTTTGTGGTGGAGCATTTTGGGAAGGAGGATGTGAATGCGAAGTGTTCCTAGTTGGAGGTCGTTTTGGCGATGGAGGTGGCAGTGGCAGTGGTGGTGGTCGTGCCGATGTTGCAACATGAGGAGGGGGATTATCTTTGCGCGGGGGTAAGGGAGTTTAGGGATCTGCATGAGCAAGACAGTCGATCATCTTCGTCCCGCGCTGATGGTGACCATTGGCCATCGTCATCTTCATCCGAGGACACTTGGTGATCAAGCTTAATTAAGCTCTTGCGCCAGGCCACATGACATCCCTTGGTATGAACAAGATACGGCCTATCTGCCGATACAGGGTACTCAAGCATTATCTTGTTATACTTCTTATCAAGTATAGTATCAATGCTCACATGGGCATACCCTTCAGTGGCGGAGCATGACACAAAATCAAGGGGGACCACGACACATAAGTGAAATATAGTCGACATTAGAAAAAAAAACAATATGTACTGTAATACTATTTAAAATATGTAAATAGTCACATATCAAGTGACAATAGACTGTCAGAAATCTTAACCAAGTTTTAGACTAAAACTATCTAGATATTTAAATAGTTATAATTGGGTCACATTTCATAAAATACAAGTGACCACAAACTATTAACCAAGCCTCTACTGCACGGTGAGGTTACTGAAACCTAATATTTGCTATGGCACGATGGCCAACCATCACACACGCATGTATATATATCACTCAGGGACGCGAGGGCCTACCTTGTGCGATGGCAGGGTCGATGGCGCAGCGTGGGGCGGGCTCCAGTAGCGCCGGGCAAGGGTCGGGCGACGGACTGGGACGATGGCGGCCTCCTTCTCCTTCTCTTCCCCTTCCACCTCTTCTTCCTCCTTCTTTTCCTTCTTCTCTTCCTCCTTGTGGCTGTGCGGGTCCGACGGAGGAGGGGCGGGCCACGGCTGGCGGGGCGGCGATGCAGGCACGGCGGCGGCCAAGGGTGGGAGGGGCGGGGGGCCGGGGAAAGCGATATGAAAAGGTAGGGGTGGGTGGGAGTATACAATAGGGGTGGATTGGTAGCTTCTGTGCCGGTTTTTAATTGGAACCGGCAGTGATGTGTCTCCTGCAACGCAACAGGAGCTGATCAAGCTTTTCCTCTTAAAAGCCATGTCACTGTCGGTTCTAAGCATGAACCGACAGTGATATAGTCAAGTTGTTTTTTTAATAAAAGCTGTATACTTTGTCAAATAATAGTTTCGTGAAGCCGGCAGTGATAACTCGGCGAGATAAACGGTTAAGTAATTCTACTCTCGCCTAGGTGTCTCTGGTTCGAAACCCATGGCTCCACCATTTTTTTCTTTTACAACTCTTTGGTTTTTTTAGTTTTAAGAAATATTTGGTGTCTATTTACCTTAAATAGCAAATGTTATATATTTAAAATATTTGCTAACAAATAAGTTGAAAGTTCAGAACCAAATTTCTTACATATAGGACAATAATTAAACACAAGACGTACAAATTGAAATTAAAACCAAATTAAACTACAACCTTGCAAACCTAGCTAAATAAACACTAATCACTATCAGAACCATTGTCGCTAGGGATTGGGCTATTCACATGGATCCACTCCTGTAGCCATATATTATAGTTGATGCCTCCGATCGTGTATCCCCTCTCAGTATCAATGTACTCTAGTGCATGTATGATTGCACTCTCCCGTGCCACGTGAGACACAAAGTTAGCTTGACCGTACACGTAACCTACTGAAGCATCATTGTCTGTTTGGGTGAAACTTATGCAGAATTGTTTGCCTGCTGCAGTATCTTGGCCAAGGTTCTCAATCCAATCCCAATCGTACCCAAAATAATCCGTAGCTTCATTTAGAATTGCCATCAAGCCACATGCAGCATGTGTAAGATCATGGAGCATAAGCTGCAAGTGGAGAAATAGAGATAATATTGCTTAACAAAGAGCAAATAATATGAACAACTTATTAATTATTGTCAATATAATATATGTTGACTTTATGACATCAAGAGTGTTGTTCATCGCATTCCATTCGCTAATTGCCGGGACAGTGTGACCACTGTTTGTAGTATGAGAAATCAAGCACATTATAGCAAACTTGTCAAAGTGACTCTAAACAGATTTTGACGACACTGAGCTGGGCGCTCCTCATGGATGCGCTTTGTACCCCACTTCGGTGGATAGTGTGCGAGGGAGGATTTGGGCCATGGCTCCTCCAAGGGATGGTAAACCTAAGGTCAAACAACTAGAGCCGACTATTAGGAACAAGTACCGTGTTCACTTCGAGGAACTCGGCATGGAACCAGCTAAGTGATGAACGTAGCCAATCCACTGGAGATATTAACTGCGAAATACAAATGCCATGCAACAATGGTGTTAAACTAATTATACTTTGTTGTTAGCATATATAAAACAAAAAACTGTTGGAAAATATTTCATACAATAGCTGGTCGAGGGAATGGTGGAACGTCCATATCAGGAGCGAATGGCTCATCTCCTGGGTGGTAACCCAGTTGTTGTGGTGGGGGAGGGGGAGGTCCATTGTTCATGAAACCTGATCGATAAAATTTAACCATAAATATACGCAGAAAAATACCACCCAACTAAGTATGAATATAAATATAGATCGAATGGATATATATAAGTATATATATCAAATAATAGAGAATTATGAATAATACCAAAGAAATATCCGGGAGCCATTGACATATATAAATCACGTAGAGGGAGATAGTGATTTGACAAGTGAGAATGAAACAAGAAAAATGAAATGGAACTCTGAGTGTTCGGTGCGTGTGTGGGGTGGGGGACATGTTCCTCTATTTATATTGTGGTGGGGGAACATCACTGCCGGTTTTATGAATGGTCCGGCAGTGATAACAAACATCACTGCATGAATTCCAATTACCAATCCGGCATGGAAGATGGCGTGCAATTCTCCATGGCATGCCAAGGCTGCGGTTTTGGCATGCATGCGCAATAGGCAGCAAGTTTTGGCATGCATGCAAGACCAATAAATGCTAATCACATGCATGCAGCTCACTGATGAGTGGTTGAAATTTTTATTAATAAACTGTATTTGTTATTTTAGTAATTGAAATTTAATTTTACACCTTCAATACAAGTACAGATAATGGATCATAGAGAGGTTTCAACATAAGAAATTTTTTATTTAGATAGAGTACATGAATACAACAACACAGAACAAATAGAAATCATAAAAATAAATTGCATACATATACGATGATAAAAACCTTACACTAAAATTACATATACGGTAACAAAGACCTATTTTCGTACAAGTCAATATTATGATCCGTGGGTGTCAACACATTAAAATTTAACCACCTCAGTAGCATGCTTCTAGCATCTAATGCAAAGATGCCCCGAGGTAGTCTCCAGCTTTGCCTGGTTCGAGATGATCAGGGAGGCGCGGCAAAGAACTCATGCATGAGTGCGCCTCCTGAACCTTTTCCTTGGTCTGGCCTGTGTTGTGTCAGCGGGGAGAAAGAACCCTTTCCTTCTCCTGAGGAAACCGCTGCCTATGGACCTGCAAGCATAGTCCAGAGCACAGTCCCCATCGACGAACACAGCACCAACACCACCCAAGGAGACCCTAACATTCTCGGGATAGCTGGCTTCATCAGTAGCATCCTTCTAGCACCATAAACCCTGAACCATAACCCCTAATCTGAATCCTAACCATATGTATGTGGAGGGCTTTCTCCCACAAATAGGCCATGAAGTGTGGAAACTAGCAAGCACACAACCAACTTAACTGGAGGAGCAAGCGGAACCGAAGTGTGAAAATAAACACAAGTACTAGCAATGCAGACCCTCCCTTGCTCGTCACCATATTTATAGGCGAGCTGTGTCGTGGTAGGTGGCAGCAGTTCTCGTGAGAATTAAAAAAAGGGGGAAAAACTATCACTGCCGGGTCCAACAAAAAACCGACACATATTACAAGCTTTTGTGCCGATTCTGAATTGGAGCCGGCAGTGATGTGCAATGCAACAATAAACTCAACTTTTCCTCTCTTAAAAGCAGTGTCACTGTATGCATTTTTTGTGAGATCAACAGTTGTGTACCCTTCTGGCTCGTTGGTTACTGCCTCGAGCCGGACCCATTGACAGCGAAAAAGAGCGGGCTTCAATTGACCGTAGTCTAACTCCCATATCTCCTCTATGAAACCATAGTACGTATTCTGCATGTTGCCTGCTTCGTCCTGGGCATCGAATCGAACACCACTGTTCTGGTACGTGCTCTTTCCATCTTGCTTTATCGTGTAAAATTTAAATACATTGATTTCATACCCCTGATACTTATGCAACGTACTTGTAGGTCCCCTGGCTAAGATGTCCAATTGAGAAGTGGACGTGGACGTTGTTCCAACAAATCGGCAGCGCAACCAGTCTACAAATTCCGTCTTATGTTTTTTGTCAAGCCAAACCGGCGTCCTCCCCGGGTTAGAATCTTGTAGCTCTTGCCTGTGCTCGTTAATGTATGACATCACATCTTGGGCTTGTTGGAGAACAGCGAATTGTGCCTATCGGAAAGAAATGGGGTCGTCTACTCTGTTACATGTCTCACCGATCATTCCTTTGCCCCCTAGTCTCCCGTGATGAGATTGGGGAAGTCCGATCCTATTAATGTCCATATAATATGTGCAGAACTCGATGGCCTCCTCCGTTGACCATCCTTCTACCATGCCCCCTTCCGGTCTGTATTTGTTCCGAACATACCTCCGAAAAACTTTCATCAAACCTTCGAATGGGAACATCTGATGTACGTACATTGGGCTAAGGGCTTTAATTTGATCAACCAGATGGACGAGCAGATGCACTAAGATATCAAAGAAGGTCGGTGGGAAATGCATCTCAAGCCTACAGAGAGTGTCGACAATGTCCTCCTGAAGTTTGCCTAGCTTGGACACATCAATGACCTTTCGTGAGATCGCGTTGAAGAATGAGCATAACTTTATGATTGGGTCCCGAACCTTTGGCGGAAGGATACCATGCAGAGCAACAGGGAGCAACTGGGTCATAATGACATGGCAATCATGGGCCTTCATACAACCGTAGTTAAACTTGCATTCTTTCATGTTAACTAGCCTGCTCGGTCTCACAGAATAGCCCGTTGGGACTTTGAGTTCATCCAAGAAGGAAATAAGCGTATCCTATTCTGCCTTCTTCAAAGTCTATGAAGCAACGGGAAGTTTCAGGTGGCCATTTTCTTGTAGGACAAGATGTAGCTCCGGCCTTAGTCCCAACAATTGCATGTCCTTGCGTGTGTTTAGCGTATCCTTCTCTGTCCGTCCGGTGTTCATCAAGGTGTTAAGCAAGCTGAAGCACAAATTTTTAGTAATGTGCATGGGATCAAGACAGTGGCGCACATTCAGCAGTAACCAGTAAGGTAGTTTCCAAAAAATAGATTTTTTCTTCCAGATACTATCTTCAGGAGCTGCTATTGCCCCATCCCCCTTCCCAAGTCTAAAGTTGATAGTGCTTACTTCTTTAAGTATCTGTTTCCCATCTCGATATGTTGGAGGCGGACGCATCTCAACTTTCCCATTGAAATCAGTCTTGTTCCTTCGGTAAGGGTGATTCCTTCGTAGGAATCTACGGTGTGCCATATAAACCATCTTACGTTTATGCTTTAGATGTACGGCATCTGTCTCGTCCAAGCACTCGACAAACCCGTAGTACCCTTTTGTCTTCTCTCCAGACAAGTTACCTCGCCCTGGCAGGTCGGTGATTGTACCGATAAGTATTGCACTGATCGTTACATGTTCCTTTTTGTACTCATCCCAAACGTCCTTCACACCCGTCTCAAACATCTGTACTAGTTCATCGATCACTGGTTCCAGGAACGTATCGATGTCATTCCCAGGCTGTCTCAGCCCTTGGATCAGCAGTGGCATTTGGATGAACGAGCGCTTCATACAAACCCAAGGCGGAAGGTTGTATATACAGAGCGTCACTGGCCAAGTGCTGTGTTTGCTTCTCACCTGATCGAAAGGATTCATCCCATCTGTGCTCAAAGAAAACAAAAGGTGCCTTACCTCTCCTCCGATTTTGTCATAGCACATAGTATTGATAGTCCTCCAATCCTTTCCATCGGCGGGGCGCCGCGACAATCTATCCTTCTTGCTCTCTTTGCCATGCCAGCGCAACAGCTTGGCTGACTTTTCACATGCAAACAACCTGTGCACCTGAGGAGCTATAGGGAAATACCAAACTACCTTTACTGGCCCTCCTCTGGTCTTGGTACCCTTAGTTGATGGCCCTTCCTTGTATCGTGCAGCTTTGCACACGGGACACTTGTCCAACTTTTCGTAGTTCTCTCCACGGTACAATATGCAATCGTTGGTACAAGCGTGGATTTACTCAACCTCTAGACCTAGTGGGCAGATCATTTTCTTGGCCTTGTATGTATTTTCTGCCAATTCATTTTTCGCTGGTAGCAGTTTTCTTATTTTTTATAGCAAGTTATCGAAGCCTTGATCGCTCAACCCGTTCGTGGATTTGAACTCTAATAGCATGATATTGGCTTCGAGTTTGGATATCGGACAATTCCCATAGAGTGGTATCTTGGCATCTTTTCTCATTGCCTGTAGCTTTTTGAACTGTTTTTCACTGAGACATCCGTGCTCTGCATTATTTATCATCTGAGAAATCGCATCATCATGAACAATGTCGTTAGCTAACGTATTCACGAACACAGGAGGAACGAATTGCTCGTTCCTAACAGCAGCCACATTGTCACCACCTTCTGCCATGTTGACATCATTTAGTGCGATGTTGACATCATCAACGTTTTCTAGCGGCGCAGTGCCACCAACAACCTCTCCATGCTTAGTCCATAATGTATAGTTTGGCATGAAACCTCTGCGAATCAAGTGCGATCGTATAGGCTCAACATTTGTCTATTTCCTAATATTCTTACAATCTACGCATGGGCAGAAAATTGGCTCTCCATCCCCAGCATCGGCTTTGGCAACGGTGAGAAAATCACGGACGCCACTCAAGTAGGCTTCGTGCGTTCGCGTGGAACCATACATCCACCCTCGATCCATCTGTATATATACAAAAATAATATTTAGAATTTAATCGCCAAACAAAAAATGGGCAGAGTAATTACAGATAAATTAATTGAAATTATTGGTCCTTCATGAATAACAATTGTAGCTCGAAAATGTTACTAATTATTAGAACACCTAAATTATTAGTGAGCTATATCATCAAATCCACCATGCATGTAATGAGCAACCAAATTTAATTGGTACATAGAAACCGACCTTATTTAGGAAAGTGCTTGATGTCTACAATGAAAAGTTCCTTCCTCAAAATCAATTGGAAAGTGCTTGATGTCTACAATGGAAATTAACAAACCACAAGAATCATGAAATAAAATAAGCAAGCCATCATAAATAAAATAAGCAAGCGATCATAACAACACTACTTAAGCAACAAAATCAATGTAGGTAATGCATTCTTAGTTGCTCCTAACCTTAAAGCAAAGTAGGTCATGCCGATGCTTGCAAATCCCATGTGCTTCACGACGAAGAGCGGCCGCAACAATGGAGGAGTGAAGCACGCGCGAGCCCTCCCTGGCTGTGTGCTATGAACTGGAGAGTGAGGGGAGCTTGTATATGTAGGACCAAAGATCACTGGCGGTTTATAATACAACCCAACAGTAGGCTACAAATAATGGGCAGAGTAATTACAGAGAAATTAATAAAAATTATTGGTCCTTCATAAATATCAATTGTAGTTCGAAAATATGACTAATTATTGGAACACTTAAATTATTAGTGAGTTATATCATCAAATCCACTGTACATGTAATGAGCAACCAAATTCAATTGGTACATAGAAACCGACCTTTAGGAAAGTGCTTGATGTTTACAATGGAAAGTTTCTTCCTCAAAAATAATTGGAAAGTACTTGATGTCTACAATGGAAAGTGCCTTCCTCAAAATCAATTGGAAAGTGCTTGATGTCTACAATGAAAATTAACAAACCACAAAAATCATGAAATAAAATAAGCAAGTCATCATAACAACACTACTTAAGCAACAAAATCAATGTAGTTAATGCATTGTTAGTTGCTCCTAACCTTAAAGCAAAGTAGGTCATGCCGATGCTTGCAAATCCAAGTGCTTCACGGCGAAGAGCGGCCGCAACAATGGAGGAGTGAAGCACGCGCAAGCCCTCCCTGGCTGCGTGCTCTGAACTGGAGAGTGAGGGGAGCTCATATATGTAGGACCAAAGATCACTGGCGGTTTGTAAAATTAGCCCGACATGAAAGCCCAACACTAACGGTTGGCGAAACGGGCCTGCAGTGAACTAACCTATCACTGCCGGGTCGCAAAACCAACCGGCACTGATAGGAAGCTTCACTACCGGGTCGAAAAACCAACCGGCGCTAATAGGTGCCTTCAATACCGGCGCGCGCAACCGGCAGTATTAACTGTTGGGCAGTTCTTTGGAATTTAAAGCGCTTCTTTCGAATTCCAACCGCCGATCGTGGGAATGCATCGCCAGCGGTTCCTTGGAACTGAAGAGTCGTGAGTCACCACTATTTATACACGCCCTCCTGATCATGGCCCAGTCTGTGCTATCATCTCGATCATCTTCCTCATCGTCTCTCTCTCGACCTCTACCCCACCGAAGATCATCACCATGGTGGAGCCCTCTGCGAAGTGCGCGAGGGTGGAGGAGGAGGAGGTGGTGGCTAGGGCGGCGGAGGAGGTTCAGAGGGCGGCGGTGGACTCCTCCGACTTCTCCGACTCCGACGAGGAGGCGCCGCCGCCGCGAGGCCCCCTCGACAAGCTTGCCGGCAGGCTGACAGCGGCGGGCGACGACCCCCTAGGCTCAGCTTAAGGTGGAGAAGGCCTTCCCCGTCGACCGTCTGGCGGCCGCCTTCGGCAAGCTCAATGAGCTCGCCGGCGCCATTGGCCTTCCCACGGTCAATAACACCTTGGCCAAAAAGCCTAACTTCTACGTCTTCCTCCTTGATCAGTTGGCCGATATCCTCAGTGAGGGGGTACCGGCCAAGATCAAGGGTAAGGACAAGAAGGGCGACGGCGCCAAGAAGGACTAGTCGGCCTTATTTTTTTATTTTCAGTATTATATTTTTATGTTTTAATAGATACCTATCTATGTTTTTTTCTTTCTATGTTTAATATATATATAGTATCAGCTATCTTAATTATGTTCGCCGATGTCTTGCTTGATGATTACCGTGAGTTTTTTTATCACGGATGATTACCATGATTTGGTCTTGATTGATTTACTTCATTAACCGATCGGTAGTGCATTTGCCATGGTAACGCTACAGTAAACACAAAACCAGATAAAATTTATAAAAAAAAATCAACAATCACATTCATTAAGACTCACGTGTCTTATTACGATCTAGGGATTGAACCAGTTAGATGCCAAACCATTACGTACTAGGATTGAACTAGTTAGTGACTTAGATGCCAAACCAAGTTAAGGGATTCAACCATGTCGCAAAGAAAAAGTTAGGGGATTGAACCGCCATGAACCTATAGCAGCTATGATCACTGGCGGGTTAGAACATAAACCGGCAGTGATAATGCAACGTGCCGGGTGGCAAACTGGGCCGATAGTAATAAACCCTTATCAGTGCCGGCTTGTAACATCAACCGGCACTGATAGATCAACACACAATCACTGCCGGTTCATGTTACGCTCTGGCAGTGATAAGTTTCTTCTTTGCCGGTTCTTTGGCAGCCATAGTCATTTCCTAATTTTGAAGTCCAGAACCGGCAGTGAAGAGTCATCAGTAGCGGTTCAATAGAATCAGACACTGATGGGCTCGGCACGGATGTACGAATCTATAGTAGTGTATAGAACTTACAATGTAGTCCCATTTTCAGTTCTAAACTATACGATGCCAGGTACTAGCTATAGACGTCCTTTATCAATTTTAGTTACCTGACAGCAGGTTTCAAAAGTGGTTTTCTATTTTCTAAAAAAATAAAAAAAATATATGGTTAATCTCTAAAATATTCATAACTTATTTGTTTTACATAAGAAAACATGAAACTAGTGCCATTATTTGTCTAAAAACTAGTGTCATTATTTGTTTTACATAAGAAACATGAAACTTGTGATTTATTTAGAGTATTTATAAATTTATAGCTGTATTTAAATGTTTATTACCCATACTCATTTTGTACAGCAAATAGTATGTTAATATTCGATTGGGCTGTAGTCCCGTCATTTTTTTTTGTGTTCGGGACTAAAGAGACCTCTTTAGTCCTGGTTCTATCCACCAACCGGGACTAAAGGTCTCTGGCCAATGGATATTGGTATTCCCTACTGTGTCAGAGGATCTTTAGTCTCGGTTTGGGGCTACAACCGGGACTAAAGGTTACTCTTTAGTCCCGGGCTGTATCCATTCCCGGTTGGAGATGCTGTCCGGGACAAAAAACGATCATATAGTCTCGGTTAGTAATCCCAACCGAGACTACAACCCCTCGTATATAATTGAAGCGTCATTTGTTCCTCCTCTGGAACGGCGGCGTAGCTCTGTCCTTCCACTCGCTTGTGTGTTCTTGCATCGTTCTTCAGCCGTCACACGATTTCTTGCGGTCTACGTCGATTTTTTAAGGTAACTATCTTTATTTTCACACATCACTACTATATGTCATTGCATTGTATGTAACATATTATCTTTTGTGGTGTATTTCTTGATTGTTCTTGTTTCGTTCTTCAGCCGTCACAGGATTTCTTGCGGTCTACATCGTTTTTTTAAGGTAACTAACTTTATTTTCACACCTCACTACTATATATGATTGCATTGTCTAAAAATAGCCAAGGATGTAACATATTGTTTTTTGTGGCTCATTTCTTGATTTGTGGCCATTTAAGTTTATATTCTCTTGATAGTTTGTATTTTTAGATGAAGAAAGCTTATAGTTGTTGTTTTTAACTAGAATGCACCTTTTATTGGATGAAGAAAGGTTGTATTTTCATATATAGCTTATCTAATGGTTATGAGAAATAGAGGAATTTAGTGGTTTTTGGAAATATCCTTGTTTAGAAACTGATAAAAAATTAAAATAACACCAGCAGTGTTTTAAAAAAGAATTTATGGGTTGACATTGTTTTGTTTGTGATTGTGCATGACAATTGTCGTTGGGGCCCCAATCGGTGTACCTCGGCAACCCAAAGATGGTGGACCGCACCTACATGACAATCTTTGACGCACATGAGGTCAACTTGCATACTTCTGATATGCTAGGCCGCTTAATACTTATCAAGGTCCCCGTGCAAGCTATCCCTGATGACCACCCGTATTTCATGAATCGCGCCGTGATACAAAAAGCAGTGGTGCAGCAGTGTCAAGTCTTTGTCCCGCTAAGCAGTATCTGTACCATATATCGAAGTTGGTGGTCATGAGCTTATCATCCTTTCATGGACATCCGACTATGGTGCCACTACAGTTGGCTTGGATCTCATCTTACCCACCTCCATGGTACAAGCAGCAGAACCATTATCACCACCAGGATGTTTCGAACCACTCGAGCTTGTCATTTATTGAATGCCACCGTATCTTTTTGTGCAACCTTTCGTAGTACCTAAAATGTTCACGAACCTATGTCAAGTTCGCGACGTCCAGTACAATAGAAATGATCTCACAATCCACATGCGCACATATGCTCAGAGATCAACTATACCCAGGGTTGCACATATAGGAGTCCGCAAACAGTCACCTTCGGGGGATTCCATGTTGCACATATGGACAGTTTGGATTATTGTAGACTCACTACCACCGGGTGATCAACCGGAGGTCCGTCGTCCCGTGACTGGTAGGTGCACTTACAACAAAACCATGTTGCGTGTATGTTACATTGTTCCTTCTAACAATTGTCCCTCTTACTATAGTCCTGTCTCCGTATCGAATCCAATACACACTGTACCCACACGTGGATCGCAGAGCAGGGACTTCTGGACATGGAGGTGCACAAGGAATAGGTCATCGGCAAGCAGGTTTAGGTACAAACAGTTCATACATCTCCATTACCTACATACGTGGGGATTACATATATACAAAAACTAGAATTATGGTATGCACAAGTTACTTAATTGGGGGACCCTGCGATTCTTCATCAGAAGAAGGTTCGCCTGCACGCATCACAAGGGAAGCACCGGGAGACACCACAGAAGTTCCAGAGACACCACCTTCTTTAGAAGATGGTTCACTGCTTCTAGAACCGGGTGTTGGATCACAGGAAGCAGCCCCACAGGGTGACCTCGAAGGTTCGACCAAACCACTTTCACGAGAATGGTACATTTATAGTTCAGCTACAATTGTTATTTATGCAACTGGTAAATTATATATGTAAATTATACCTATAACACAACTCATTTAAATATGTAGGTACGAAGAATACTGAATCCAAGGATACTTCATCCAAACATGACGAGGCACATGTGGCAAAGAAAGCGTGAACCACTGAATCCAAGGATACTTCATCCAAGGATGACGACGCTTGATGCATATGTGATCCTTCGTTCAGTTTGTCATGAAACTTAATTATTGTTCTGAATTATGGTTGTCAAATTTGTGAACTTGGTGTGTATTTGAACTTTTTGTTGTGAACTTGTATTTGTGAACTCATGAATTTCGATGAACAATTTGTGAACTTGCTGCGGTATTTGTAAACCTCTTTTGTTCTAAGTTATGGGTCTGTGAACTCAGTTGTTGCGGTTGCATGGGCGGGAAACGAAACTGCTGCTAGGAACCGACTTTTGTAGGGCGCCAAATCGACTTTAGTCCCGGTCCCAGCTAGGAACCGGGACTAAAGACCACCTTTAGTTCCGGTTTGTAGCGTGAACTGGGACTAAAGTTGGCCTTTAGTCCCGGTTGAAAGGTCCTAAATGGCTAGAGGGGGTGAATAGCCTATAAAAATTCTACAAACAATACTTAAGACAAGCGGTTAGTAAATTGAATGACGAAAAGAATTTTGCGCTAGCCTACACAAAGTGATGCAAACCACCTAACCATTCTAGGTTAATGTTTCTAAGATCACAAACAAAAAGCTAAGTCACTACTTTAGTCTACTCCTAGGTGAGCAACTACTACAAGTACACTAGAACAAAAAGTAAATGCTCAAATGTAAAGGAGAGGGAGATGAACTTTATACCGCCGGTGATGAGAAGATGAATACCAATACAGTCAATCACAATAGACAAGAGAAATCCTCAGTAGAGAGATGACACAAGATTTTTTACTGAGGTTCACTTGCTTGCCGGCAAGCTACTCCTCGTTGTAGCGATACACCCACTTGGAGGTTCACGTGCTAATTGGCATCACACGCCAAACCCTTCTCAAGGGTACCGCACAACCAACACAAGATGGGGATCCACAAGCTATGCACAATCCACTAGAGTAGCCAATTGCGATCTCCCGCATGGAAGGCTCAAAACCCCTTACACTTCACCGATCGGAGGCAGATACAATCACCAACTCCTCTCAACGATCCTCGCAGCTCCAAGCCATTTAGGAGTCGGCAAACTCCAAGAGTAACAAGAGAATCCGTTGTGAAATCCAATCACCAAGTGCCTCTAGATGATCACACTCATGCAATGCACTTGATGCTCTCTAATCTCACCAAATGATGATCTCAATCAAGTGGAATGTGTGAGAGGGGAGTGGAGAGGCTCACTAGCATGTAGAGTCAATGGAAATGTGCAAGAGAGAGCACAAGCTGGCCACTCCACTACTTATAGCCCCCACTCAAAATCCAAACGTTAATCATTGTTTTTGGGGGCACTGGACGCGTAGTTAGTTCACACCGGACGCGTCCGGTGCAGCATCCGGTGTATCACCCAGTGACACGTGTACTAGCCGTTTGAATTCACCTGCTACGCGCGCTCACACCAGACGTGGAGCCATCACACCGGACGCTCCGACGCCCATGTCCGGTGTCCACGCAGAGAGCATCTAGAGAGCTCAAAGTGACACCGGACGCGTCCGGTGCATGGTCACCGGACGCTCCTTAGCGTCCGCTGCTCCAATGGCTAACTGCAGCTCACTCGGTCAAAGGCACCGGACGCTTGGAACATTGTTCCTAGCGCGTCCGGTGAGAAGTTTCGCGCGTCCGATGAAAACTTCACCGAACCGACCCGAGAGCACAGGGATCACACCGGACGCTCCCAGTGTTCGGTGCACACGTTTTTGCACCTCCTCAAAGAGTTAGCCACCGGGATACTTTGGCAAGTTTCCGGTGCATTTTTCTACTAAGGAATATCACCGAAGAGACGACCCAAACTCCCCTCTAACTCTCAAACTTCACCCCGTTTCCAAAGTTGCTAACACTCCAAAGTGTCTCTTACTTTAGTGCATGTGTATTAGCAATTTTCAAAGAGTTTTCCACGGGTTTTGTTAGTGTCACTAGCATCTATATGCATATGCAACAAGAATGAACACCTAGTGGCACTTTGATAACCGCATTTCACAAATGATTTCTCCCCTCTTGATAGTATGGCTATCTATCCTAAATGTGATCAGTCTCTCTATAGAGTCTTGATCACTAAAAGCAAAAGAGCTCCTATTGGTTATACCTTTGCCTTGAGCTCATAGCTTTTCTCCATCTTCCTTCTCTTCTCTTGATGAAGCTTATGGACACCTTTGATGATGGACTTATACCATTTGCATGGATGCCGTCATTGCCCTTCACTTGTGACCTCCACCGACCCGGTCCTTTGCTCCATCTTGTTGTTTGCTAATTAATCTCATGAAACACTTACAGCAAACATTAGCAAAATAGGTTTCATCAATTACCCAAAACCAAACAAGGGCTTTCACCGGTCCCGACTACGAACCGGGCTAAAGGTGACCATTAGCCCCGGTTCATAGTTGGACTGGGACTAAAATCGCACGCGTATATATTGCGTCACCCTCCCAATATTTTTTGTTCGGACGTTTCGTTTCATTTCAATCCTCGCCCACCGCCGCGCGTCTCTGGCTTCGCGCTTGCACTCGCGCGTCCTTGCCTCCAGCCCCGACCTCACCGCTGTCTCCGACCTCTGTACCGAGTCCGCGCCCGCTCGCGCCCGGACACAACCCCGCCGCCTTCTGCTCGGACCCCGCCGCTCCCTTCTCCGATCTGACTCCGCCACCTTCTCCTCGGACCCCGCTGTATCCGATTGTGGCCGCCGCTCCCGTCTCCGACCCACCGGCCGCGCCCGTCTCCGACCCCGGCCGCAACGTTCCCCACTGCGCCCAGGTGATATACATTAATTTTTTTATATTTTGCCTACGGCTTTGCTGATCATGTCTTGTAGATCTTTAAACATATCTTAGTGGATTCGGATGAATAGAGCAAGAAATTTTATATTTTGACATGAAGTTTTTGAACAGTTTGTTTAGGGTTACGATATATTATTTAGGGTTCTAGATATTTTTTTTGTTCCATATATATTGTTGGCCAACTTATATGAATTTTGAGGCGTATGGTATGTATATATATGAATTTTGATATATGTGGTATATATGTATGAATTAGAGATGGCTGGACGTCGTCTTCTGAACTAGAAAGGATTGGCCACAGCGGCTATGTAAATGCTTTTGGATTCGATCCAGAGGTTGTTAAAGCAAATTGGCCATATCCAACCATTGTAAGCAATTAAATAAGTTTGTGTAATTATATTGTCCAATATGTGTATATGTTTATAATGTAAAGATTAACACCTTATAGGTAATTGACCCAATTATTTGGCTGAAAGAAACACTGTCCAAATTTGGTGTTCAGACAGTTAATGTCGAAACCTTTCAAGTAAACAATGGCTAATTAACACAATGTCAGATTGGCTTTTCCATCACCGCCAGGCGTGGTAGAGGAGTTGTACAAACCTCAGAGGTTTGTCAAACGGCACCCCAGCCGAGCGTTGCACAAAAATATGCTACCATGGCATGTGTGACTAAACTTGCGAACATTGGGTACACCTTACCTACACTATGCTCGTTGCTCGTACAATGTATGAATGCAAACATGAATCAGGACCCGCAGGGATTTTGTGCATGGATCACCGCAGCCAATCAAAATGATGTGGTAAGTCAAATTTAAATTCTTCATACCTAGCTCATATATAGGATATAACATACATTAATTTGTGAACAATTACAGGTTCAGGAGTATGACTTAACATACAAAGGGTGCAGTTTTGAAGCTATCCTAAAGCAGACAATGTATCAATTGGGGTATGAATGGGACTACGCTCATGCAAAGCCAACACGTACAAGCGACGGGTTCTAGGACAAGCTGGTTGCGAATAAGAGACCAGGATGCCGTCCTGCTCGAGCACCGTTTACTGTGGTCAGTAGACCTTGTGCTCGTAGTTGTGAAGCAAGAGAGAGTGCACTGCTCAATGCTTTACTCTACATCAATGACATATGCCTATACCACATCGGTGACCTACACTTCACTCAGCTGCTTGTGGCACATAATGAACATCTCAGAAATGTATAGGTAGTAGTTGTGTCTTGTATCGTTTATTTGAGAGCACTTGAACATGTTATGTGTGTAATAACTTCTAAATCATTATATGGTCCATGTATGTCACGGTTTACTTGAACATGTGGTTTAAATTGTATGTCTAAGTTTCATACTTTATTTTTGTTATTTGTAATTTGAAACTGTACTTTTGACATGCATACATATTCATATATTAGCAGCGTAGAACGTATTTGTTGATGGTGGATAACGTCAACTTTTATTCAAACTTTAGACACCAAAGGATATATGAATACACACTAGTCTAGGCTTTTAACTGACAATTTCCACGAGTTTTGCATACTTTGTATTTTCTAGGGGTCATTCCAGAAATAAGTAAAAGAGGGATTAAAGTGCATAAAAGACACGAAACATAACCGCAAAGGCAACATCGTCATCAGGACCCTAGAAGCATCTAGAGAACACCCGAAGCAACCGGGGCCCCACCACCTGACAGGTAGGGCCGGCCGGCGCCAAGGGGGGCCGGGTGCCCCCTAGGGTTTCACCCTCCATCTTCTGGAGTCTTCTTCCACCGCCTTTGAGGAGTCATCTCGGCCCTTGGTTAAGTCGGTTTGAACCTACAGTGCACGTTCATCCCACCGGGCCATAAATAAAGGGGCAGACCCCCCTGGAGGCACCCCATCATTCATCCAATGCATCAAGTCTTCGGTCAAGCCATCAAGAGTCTTCTAGTTCATCAAGAGCCTTCTAGTTCATACTTCTAGCCTAGTTAGATTAGAAGTAGAGGAGTTCTAGTTTTTTAGCGGGATCTGGAGCCCCAGCGTCTATCTGGAGCGCGGAGTTTGGTATAGTTCTAGTTCTTTCTCTATTATTGTATCCTTCATTATGATTAGGGAACCATTGTTCTTAATAGTTCATATGTTCTTAATTACAATAGTCATTGTCTACTTTGATTATATGTCTAGTATAATTGGTTTGATCTTATTGAATTCATGTAATTGCTCGTATTGCGTTTATCCAAACGATCGTTGGGTAGATGATGAACAATATGTGGACGTGATGTCTAGATATTCTGTTTATCTGCGAGTGCACCTGATGTGCCGGGTCGTGTGATAGATCGCGTAGGTGACAGCTACGTTGAGTCCTCTGTAGTCTACCCCCCATATGTAGGCAAGCAGGCACGGTCGCGAAGTTGGGTGATGACTCTATTTCACATCCTTCCTAGATGATGCCCTTTACATGTGATCATGATATAGGACTAATCTAACAATAATTGCTAGATGTAATTGCACTAATTAGAGTAATTTATTGGCGTAGTTATAGAATTACCTTAGATATTAATTTCTTTGTTTATCCATTGGCTAGCTATTACTATGACTAGAAAGTACTCTGATGTTTATCCATTAATTATGATGCTTGATCATACTTATCACCTTATTTATCTTTATTATCTTGTGACCTCTACCTGTTTTGTGCAGAGTAAATGACATTGATAACACCGCTTATCCATTGTATATAATTAATATCAATATAATAGAGTAAAGTTTATCCAGTCCTTCCCAGTAGTATAAATATAAATCGACAACCTGGTAGACTCTAGATAAAATGCTACGATGGTATAATTATCTATCCGCTTGCAGAATTGTTCTTAGTTTATATTTATATATTTCTGCCTAGTCACATTGAATAGTATATGGAACCTTTATTTATTCTAGCATATATAATTAGGGATGACAACCTAGTTCATGCATAAGAATGTTGGTAATAGATAAGTGACTAGTTGCTAATGAACAGTTAATTAATTACTGTACATCTCTAATCTCGTCTCTAGTATTAAAAGTTATATAGTTATATTTGGCGACGTTAGTAGATGTCAACAAGCATTTTTGGTGCCGTTGCCGGGGAAGGCACATTAAACTTAAGAAATATTGATAATATATATACATAATGGATAAGATTGTGTTACCGATTGATCTCTAACTCAAACAGGCACACCCTTGTTTTTTATCATTTCCTTATCTTATACAGGGTGATGAATGGATGGTTTTTCTCTTCCAAACAACTTCACTGACGATCCAGAGAAACTTCTTAGAAGAAAGAAGGTTGTAGAGGCGAGGGACAATTTCGAGTCACTATCAAGAATACCCATCGCTGCTCAAGCTAGTCCATCAGAGGAGGCAGCTCTAACATTAGAAGAAGAACACTCAGGAGAAGATTTAACTTTCGTGTTTGAAGACATGGCTGAGAAGACACTGTACGAGTTCTCTGCCCCAACAACAGAAAACATCCGAACTGGACCAGCAGTCAACATTGGGGAGAATGGATTCGAGCTCAAACCTGCTTTTATCACCATAGTTCAAGCCAGTCGATTTTGTGGAAAAGCTCATAAAGATGCAAGTCCACACTTACAACACTTTCTAGAGATCTGCAGCACCTTCACGATCAGAGGAGTACCAAGAGATGCTATTTTACTCCTTATTTTCCCATTTTCACTTTTAGGGAAGGCTAAGCAGTGGTTCTACGCCAACAAATAAAAGAACACTACATGGGACCGATGCTCAACTGCTTTCCTGACAAAGTTCTTTCCTACAGGCAAGATGAATGCTCTGCGTGGAAAAATTTGAAGCTTTCAACAGCAACATGACGAATCATTCACTGAAGCATGGGAAATATTTCAAGATTATATTGAAGACTATCCTCATCATAAGATAGAGGATTGGATATTAATGCAGACCTTATACCACGGGCTCATCTCTAGCACCCGTGAGTCCATAGATGCTGCAGCAGGAGGAGCTTTCCTGTCACTTAAGCTTCCAGAAGCTAAAGCACTTGTTGAGAAGATGGCCTCAAATCCAAGCTGTAATGAAGAACGTATTCAACCTCGCAAGAGAGGAGGAGGCATCCATCATCTTAAGAAAACTGACATGGTCACTGCCAAGTTAGACCTCATGATGAAGAAGCTCGATATAGAGAAGAAGAAAGTCATGCATATTAATGATTCTCGCATGACCTATGAAGAATGTCGAGATTACGGGCATTCAGCTGTCAACTGCCCTATGTTGCAAGAGGATGTGAACTTCATCAACAATAACACCTACTATCGTCCTCAGCAAGGTCAACGATGGAATCAGCAACCTCGACAAGGTAACTGTGAAGGTAACAACCATGGTAATAATTACAATCTTTCACCTTTAAGAGATTTAGTTGCTGGTCAATCTAAATTGTTAGATCAAAAGTCTAGAAAGGTAGCCTCTAATGATAAAGCTTTAGAAAACATTAATACTAGAATGGATACCTTTGCTTCTGCTATAAAGAATCAGCACAGCTTTAATAAAATGTTAGAATCACAATTAACTCAGCTAGCTGCTGCTATCCCTCCATTTGAGAAAGGTTAGATTCTGGGCCAGCCAAAAGATTTAGAAACTACTAACCTTGTTGATATTCACAATGCAACCCAATACCATATTGAGCCTGCAGATATACAGTGGATTGATCACTCACTACCTGAGAAGATGGGAGACCCTGGGAGACCTATCATTCCTATCTCTATAGGATATCACAGCTTTCCAGAAGCTATCTGCGATTTCGCCGCAAGTGTCAACATAATGCCCAAGATAATTTATGAAAAAATATTATGTGATCATTTGTTGTACACAGATATGCGTTTGCAGCGTGCAGATCAGTCCATTTGCTACCCCGAGGGAGTGCTAGAAGAAGCTATCATCAGAGTGGGGCAATCTTATGTCCCAGTTGACTTCGTGATCATGGAGACAGGAGGAGATGAGAAGGCACCCATTATTTTGGGACAACCTTTCCCAGTTGACTTCGTGATCATGGAGATAGGAGGAGATGAGAAGGCACCCATTATTTTAGGATGACCTTTTTTATGCACAACCAAAGCCATCATCTATGCGGAACATGCCAATATTGTCCTCTCCATCAAGGACAAGAAAGAAAGATTCCCGTTCAAGAACCGCATCTTAAAGACTCCTGCAGTCCCGAAGCAATTCCATCAACAAGAAGAGCATCAACAACCAGCACCCAAAAAGAAGAACAATAGAAGATGGAGGAAGAACAAGCCCCAGCATGTTACTGAAAAACTGCTCAACTAATTACTGCTCTCAACATAGAAAATGATCATATGCTCCCCCAACCATTTCCAACGAAGAAAGGTGACCTACGTGTACCAATCATTGAATGCACAATCAGAGACACCACTTTTGCCGACACCATCTGCGACACTGGATCAGGCGTCAACGTAATGTCCAAAAAGGTATATGATGATTTATTTAATGAATTACCTCTATACCCAACATATATTCAGTTGCAGATGGCAGACCAATCACTAAGATTCCCTGAAGGCATGGTTAAGGACGTTATGGTAAGAATTCAAGATAAATATATACCCGTAGATTTTCTAGTTCTTGACATGCAGGGAGATGATGAATCACCTAATCTTTTGGGAAGACCGTTCCTTTACACCGCCAACACTATTATCTACATCGGGTCTGGACAGATCCACTTCAACCTACCCACAGGAAAGGTACGCTGTCAATTTAGAACACTTGTTAACCATGAGCAGATCAGAAAGCAACACAACAGGAGAAGATGCCAAGCTCGCCGTCAGGCTGCCCAGCCTCACTGTGGATGAGAGGAATTCCCTAGCAAGATTGTGAAGTATGAAGACTGCTACAAGGGGCAAGAGGAAGCCGTACAAGCACCATGCTGAAGTGAGTGGGAAGCGGAACCTGAGAGGATGGATCAGATTGCTAAGGCAGAAAAGGAAGAGATCCATGCACAATTAGAAGAATGGATAAAGAGAGATGAAGAATCAAAAGAAGCACACCTGAGGTAGTGTAACAAGGAAGAGCTGAAGCTAGAAAAGAGAGAAGCAGAAGAGACAGAAATGAGATGCAAGGAGAAAGAAGAAGCACCTACTACACCACCGCAAAATGGGGAATTGACTGAGGTAACCTCAGACGATGAACCTACTGAGTAAGTACTCTCCTCTATCTAAGTCCTGTCGGTAGACTTTAAATTCCGTACCCTAGCCATAAGGTCAGAATGGTAGTTATCTAATTAAGTTAGCATTTATTAGTAATTTTGCTTTAATACATTAGTACAATCACTTTTGCCCATTAAATATAAAACAACAAAATATATAATTACTGCTTTATTTACTGCATTATGAAAATCCTAAGCCCCATGAGAATAAATATTCTCCGTGGTGGCATAGAAATATAGCATGCATACATATTTGATTGCTATATAAAAATTAGAAAACCCAAAAAGAGAATCCTGTTAGAATCCTGCTAGAATTTGTCAATTAAAATCAATCGAGAGAATAATCAATTGCTCATTGACTAATCGCTAACCCCTTGTTAAATTCAAGTCTCGAGTTTTAGTTTTCTTGTTGGAGTATAATTATGCAGGAACAATATTATGACCAAGGAAAGAGTCTATCAGTGGCACCCACCAGGACTACTACTGGCTAGCTCACTCTGAAGATCATTCAACACCAAGTATTGCAAACATAAAGCTTGGGGGAGGAGCAAGATCATTCAACACCAAGTATTACAAACATAAAGCTTGGGGGGAGGAGCATCCCCTAGTTATCAGGTAATTATACCTAGGCGATTATTGAGTCTGTTCTACATAGTCATAAAATACCAAAAATATGTGAGCACATGAAGGTTCACCATAGTATCATTGGAAAATCTAAAAAATACCAAAAATATGTGGGCACATGAAGGTCCACAAATCATAGAGTCTTTTTGAGTTCAATCAAAAATAATTAGAAAGATGTATAATCATTAAAATCAAATAAACACTTAGCTATATATTAGAATATGTTCAGAGTCAGTCTAGGCTAGAATCAATTAAAATTGATGAAAACTAAAATTTTATCTTAGAGATGATGAATAGTTGCTCTGTTGTCATTCCTTTCAAGTACCCAGTTTTCAACCTTAAATTCTCCTGAGTTTTGGATATTGCTGTTTTAATTTGAGAATTTACTCTGAACCTGAAACTTGTGGAGGCATATGCTTGAGCTAAGTCTAGATGATTGATTTATATGATTCATAAAGGTTGAGCTGCTATTTATCTTATTCCTAGCATCACTAAGTTCTGGAGATTCATTTTGAAAACTTAAAATCTACATGATGAGCTCTTGTATGACAAAGTGTGAATTCCTACCAAAGCCATATATGATACATTTAGATAGAAAACCTTTGCACATTTATACTGCTTGCTTTGCATTGAGTTTAGTCAACCTTTGTTGTATACCTCATTAGAGTCTTGTCAGGCTTTTAAAACCAAGATTACTTACACACTCTAGCCACATATGCATTATTCCTACCCTGAGAGTAATCGCAACCATTTCCACTTCCATCTATGTTCATCATAAAAATGCTTTTCTCCTACACTGAGAGTAAACACCAAAAATATACCCCATAGGACAGCCCTGTTATAGATGCTCTAAAATTTACCATTATTTTCTCTCCAAATCATTTATTGGATACATGCGGCTATGCAAAAGTATGAAAAGAAAAGGGAGTAAAAGATGGACTGGGTAAGTTTCCCAGCAATTAAAACAATGGGTACTAGATGCCCGCCTCCCTAATGAAAAAAAAAGAGAAAAGAAGAGAGAAGAAGAAGGAAGAATAAAGATAGCCCATGTTTTCCTGCGAATCCTAAGAGAGATTTATTTTCAAAAGAGCAAAAGTAGAATTAGAATTAGCCATTAAATACCACATATAAACCTATCCACCATATTCCATACACATGCACATCTTGGTTTGATTGTATGCATCGATTCTCTGTGGATCCATTGTTTGACTTTACAATATATGAACTGCAAGTATGCTCATCCTTGTTATTGCCACTCCTATGAGCTCCACTATATATTCTTAGCTATAGGGAGGCATGACATCGTTAATGCCTAAGTAAGATCCATAAATACCACATATATCGAGAGACTTGAGGGTGTCATACAATTAAGCTCTGAGTTTTATTTCAAAAACTTATAAAAACTCCGGAATATTGGTACTGTGAAGAATTTGCTACATAGTGCTTGACTTGATTGTTCTATCTTTCAATTGCTCAAGACTTCTGCAAAAGCTGTAAAGCTCCATAGTTAAAGGTAAAATGGGTAAGTCTGAAGGTTAGAGCAGTTATTGTCTAATCCGGAGGGAAATCTCTGTTTGAAAGCATGTGTACTCGGAAAATATGAAAGCATTGTAGCAACTCCTGATCCAAATACTTTGGTAATTAGGTTTAGTTTGTTTGCCAAGGGACTGGCAAAAAGGTAAGCTTGGGGGTGTTGTTGACGGTGGATAACATCAAATTTATTAGAACTTTAAACACCAAAGGATATATGAATACACACTAGTCTAGGGTTTTAACTGATAATTTCCACGAGTTTTGCATACTCTGTATTTTTCAGGGGTCATTCCAGAAAAGCGTAAAAGAGGGATTAAAGTCATTCATCTAAGGCATCAAGTCTTCGGTCAAGCCATCAAGAGCCTTCTAGTTCATCAAGAGCCTTCTAGTTCATAGTTCTAGCCTAGTTAGATTAGAAGTAGAGGTGTTCTAGTTCTTCAGCGGGATCTAAAGCCCCGGCGTCTGTCTGGAGCGCGGAGTTCGGTATAGTTCTAGTTCTTTCTATATTATTGTATCCTTCATTACGATTAGGGAACCATTGTTCTTAATAGTTCATATGTTCTTAATTACAATAGTCATTGTCTACTTTGATTATATGTCTAGTATAGTAGGTTTGATCTTATTGAATTCATGTAATTGCTCGTATAGCGTTTATTCAAACGATCGTTGGGTAGATGATGAACAATATGTGGACGTGGTGTCTAGATATTCTGTTTATCTGCGAGTGCACACTGATGTGCCAGGTCGTGTGGTAGATCGCGTAGGTGACAGTTATGTTGAGTCCTCTGTAGTCCACCCTCTGTATATAGGCAAGCAGGCATGCTCGTGAAGTTGGGTGATGAGTCTGTTTCACATCCTTGCTAGATAATGCCCTTTACATATGATCATGATAGAGGACTAATCTAACAATGATTGCTAGATGTAATTGCACTAATTAGAGTTATTCATTGGCGTAGTTATAGAATTACCTTTAATATTAATTCCTTCGTTTATCTATTGGCTAGCTATTAGTATGACTAAAAAGTGCTCTGATGTTTATCCATTAATTATGATGCTTGATCATACTTATCACCTTTATTTATCTTTATTATCTTGTGACCTCTACCTGTTTTGAGTAGAGTAAATGACATCGATAACACCGCTTATCCATTGTATATAATTACTATCAATATAATAGAGTAAAGTTTATCCAGTCCTTCCCAGTGGTATAAATATAAATCGACAACCTAGTAGACTCTAGGTAAAATGCTACAATGGTATAATTATTTATCCGCTTGCAAAATTGTTCTTAGTTTATATTTATATATTTATGCTTAGTCACATTGAATAGTATATAGAACCTTTATTTATTTTAGCATATATAATTAGGGATGACAACCTAGTTCATGCATAAGAATGTTGGTAATAGATAAGTGACTAGTTGCTAATGACCAGTTAATTAATTACCATACATCTCTAATCTCGTCTCTAGTATTAAAAGTTATATAGTTATATTTGACGACGTTAGTAGATGTTAATAGTATTCAATCAAAAACCTAATTTCGAACACCGACAACAAAAGAACAGAAAAGAACCAAAATAAAGAAAAAAGAAACACTTTAGTCTTGGTCTAAAATGCAAAGCGGGATTAAAGACTGTAAGCTCGTGGCTCGGCTGGACAGCCTTTTAGTCCCGGTTCATGTTACAGACCGGGACTAAAGGTCTCTCTTTAGTCCCGGTTGATGAACCGGGACTTTAGTCCCGCATTCACCATCCCGGTTGGAAAACTAGGAGCAAAGAGGTTTCCCAACCGGGACAAAATCCCTACTCTGTACTAGGGACACTATCACAGTGTGTGAAAGAAGAAAAAGAAGAAGAAGAAGATGAAGAAGAAAAAGAAGAAGAGAACAATAGAGATCACATGGAACAATATGAGATAAACATATTTATTTGTAGGCTTTCGAGAAGAAGCAAATTTAAGTGTTTGAATAGCAATGGGAAGAATATTGCCCTGTTTAGATACACTTCTAAATTCTAAAATCCCCATCACACCGAATATTTAGACACATGCATAGAACATTAAATGTAGATGCATCTTTTATATATTTGCATAGTTTGTGTAAAACTCACGAAACGAATCTTTTGAACCTACTTTAGGCCATAATTGAACACTTATTACAAAAGTTGGCACACGTTCCAAAATCCAAAACTCCAAAATTTTTGGCATCAGTTCCCCTTCATAATGCTAACTTTTCCGCACATCGCTTCACTTGCATCAAATATTTGACGCATGCATGGAGCATTAAATATATATAAAAAAACTAATTTGCATGTAAATCGCAAAACGAATTTTTTAAGTCTATTTAATCCATGTTTAGACGCTTATTGCAAAAGTTAGCATATACATGTTACAGTATCCAAAATTATGGCACTTTCCTTTTGATTTTCCTGATCAGTACTGGAAATGAACATCAGTACTGGGAATGAAACCTGAAAAAAATACAGTCGATGACTACGACATTAGTACTAAAAGCCAAATTAATGTCCCTGCATTCTAGGGGAAAAAAAAAACTACTGTAGGGTTGTACTACGCTTGAGAGCTCGCTCAGAGCTGGTGGCGATGAGAGAGGATGTAGGGTTGGACAGCCAGCGGCGCAGGTGCAAGTACAGGTCTCTACAGGCAACCCGTGGAAAGAGAGAAACCAAGGAACCGCAAATCTCTACTGCCCCTATACGGTCGAATTTAAGAGTAGTAGGTGAATGATTTAATGAGTATGTACACGTACACGTACTGCACCGACCTCTGTGTATAGTAGTATGTACTACTAATAATAATAATATTAGCTGATGCGTTGCATACTCCTTCAAGGAAGCCACCATGGCCATGGCCACAGTCAAATGCAAATTAAAAGCTAACCATGCATTTGCATGCATTTCCCCAACCAAATGGTGCAGCAGAGCCACCAAAGGTTCCGGCTAATCAATTTCTGCCGTATCTGCGTACTGCCGGGCGACAACCCAGCAGCACTCGTTCTCTTCTCCCCCGTAACGGCGTTAACCAGGTTCCATATATAGCCCCCATTTCGATTGCAAGCTTGCAAGATAGGGCGCCGGCAAGCTGCTGGGTTCTATAGCAATAAGGCTTGTTTGGATCGCTGGTTTAACTCTAGCCTGACTAGAATTTATATTATGGTTAACGTACTGTGCCTCTTCTCAAGCGCGCTCATTCCTAAAAAGAAAAAAAAAAAACTCCTTCCGGACACAACTCAAGAGGCCTTGTCTCTAGGATAAGATTTGGCTCAAACCTTATAAACTACACATTCAATAACTGCCCATACATCATTTGCTTTGAAAATACTAAGTTACGTCAATCTCAAAGTTTAATAGGATGAAATGAATTTTGTGTGAATGAAACTCAGTCTCGAAAATAGAGATGAAACTCTTCACAGAGACTAGTGTGTACATTTCTACTAAAAATATATTGTAAGAGAAACTAGGTCATATTTAGATACCCTAATATTATATTAATCAAATTATATAATTAAAATTTTGATCCAAACAAGATTGATTATATAAGGAATATTATAATAAAGATTGTTTGACTACCGTCCAATTAACCCCTTTGCATAATTGTCAAACTCGCCAAACTATAAAGTACTCCCTCCGTATATGATTTAGAAGTCGTTTAGGACAACATTACGGTCTTCAAAGCATAACTTTGATTTCATATTTCTACAAAAATATTTATTAAAAAGTGATATATGCATACTGTTATGAAAGTATATTTGGCAAATCTATTTATATAACTTTGATATTTTCAAACTTAATAATGTAAAAGTTATTCATGATTTATATTCCTAATATTTGACCAAAATCTTGTACAAAACGACTTCTTTTTTCGATATGGAGGGAGAGGGGAGTATAATAAGATATAAATTTCACATTGACGAACCATAATCAATCAATCAACATAATCCAAGGGTAAATTGGAAATGATAAATATCGTGTGTTGTAGATTTGTAATAGCAGACAACTGACATAAGAGTCAGCAATGCAAAACAAGCAAGGGCGATCACCAAGGTTTTCTTGCCTCTTCGGTCATCATCCTGCGACCCCTTAATTGGGGACGCTACTTTCGGGTCAATACTCAGCAGACTGAAGGAGACAGTAAGCAGAATAAAAGGTGACTGACTAGATGATCGATCATCTGTGTCGTGGTGGTGTCTACTGGTACTCCATTATCGTCTTCCATCCACAACGTCTGACGTTTTTTTTTTTTTTTCTATAACAAACGCTCCCCATTGTGATCCCGTGCCTACGTCCGGTGTAACGAACGATCGATAAAAAGGCCATGGCACGAACATGCAAACTTAACACTTCCCGTACCTATGAACCATTTAAAGACGGCCACCACGGTTTGTTGGCGCGCCATAAAGTGCTGCTGTGCATGCTGATCCACAGGGATGAAAACGGACTAGATAGGAACGGATACCATTGATATCATATTTGTTTTCATATTTCTAGTCGGATTCGGATTCGAATACAGATAGTATCAGTCATGCCGGATAGCATACGATTGGATATCGACTATCATAAATATACGATTTGAGTATTTGAATACGGATACGGTGTCAGATATTGAACATCCAGACTCGGATACGGACAGATCTAAACACCTCTAAACGGATTCGGTCGAACGGACGATCAGATAAATATCCGTACCATTTTCATCCCATACTCATCCACCCCCGAACTGACGCTAAAAATTGAATTGGCTGTCGATGTTTTCTTGCAATAATCCGATCCTAAGCCTGCGACCAGGGTTTTGTTGAACCACCGGGGCCGTACTTGCCTCTGCTTGAATGGTTTGGATCATGCATGAGGCCCCCGTACCATCTCCCCTTTAGCTGTGTCTCAACTGTCCGTCCGGTCGATTAGCAATTCAATGGCCGAAATTAAAGTGGTACGTAATTATGGGATGGGAGGCATCCAATCTTCTCGTACGCCATGTCGCCTTGTGTATGCGAGCGTGTGTTCTTTAGTGATTTTTACCAATCGCCAAATTAAAGATTAGCACTGAAGATATGAAGCTTCACTGAAGATATTCCTTCAGTGATTGGATACATGCACGTCCATCGGGAGGTCGGATTGAGAACTCTTGAAGTTTGTTTTCTATTTTTGCTAAAGATAGTCCATTTTTTTCTTCCTATAGGATGAGTTGTGAGCAGGCAGTTCGTCATCTGAGCCCTTCTGGCCTGTACTGTATCACGGCCGTTGATCCAGATATATAATGAGATTCTGAGAGGTAATCTCTTCTCTGGATAATAATAATAATATTCCTAATTAGCAGTTAATACTAGTAGTATAGTAAAAGAAAAAGGAAACAAGATGATGGTGGGCCCACCAAGGACGAGGCCGAGTCAATCCAAAGCGATAGCGACGAGGGCAGGGCAGGGCAGGGAGGAGCGATTGGCGCCAATAAATAGGCGCCCGGGTCATCAGCCAACCCCCATCTTCATCTATCGCCCCCCTGCTCATCTCTAGTTCATCTCTGCAGTCTCCACTGCTCCGTGCTCATTCATCACTGCCTTCCCAACCCTTGAGGCTAGCTTGAGAGATCGAGATCGAGCCTCCCAGGGAACAGGAAGAAGAAGAAGAAGAAGAAGAAGAAGCAGAGGAGACGACATATACACACGGCTGCTGAGAGTGAGAGATGGCCGGCGGCGACCACACGCAGACGAACGGAGAGCAGAGGGCCATGGAGGAGGGCAGGAAGGCGGAGGAGTACGCTGACCAGGGCTGCGCCGCCATGGTCGTCTCCGGTCCCATTCATCCAGAAGGTAATACTGCAGCTACGGTGTGGATTTACTGCTTGTGAGAAGAGATGAACGACGCATCGAGTCGAGAGATGAGATCTCTGCCAAACCTTCTCCGTGTTCTTCGCCTCTTAATTAACCCGGCCCGGCCGCCGCTAATATCAACACTCGATCGTCGTATCTCGGTCAAATTACCTTTCGTTTTCGACCCCGGATCTTGAGTTTTGCGGTTTGTGCTGCATGCATTTCGTAATTTCGTCAATGCTACACTTGTTCTTCATGCATCACATGTATAAAATAATAATAAGGTGTGTTTCTTTTATATATCTCAGGATCCTACCGTACCTGTTCCTAGTAGTATGTGGTAACTAATTAAAAAAACGTCGACGTTCCTAGTTCAGGTTCAAAAGGATGGATGGATATGATGTCGGTGTGCAAATAAAAGTGGCACATGCATGTTTACATCTATCCTTAAACGAGTTTAATTAGTCTGTCTGTATCTGCCACACCACCCAAGATAGATGTGTTAGCTAGCATCCACCTACTAGTGGCTACTCAAACACGCACCTAGCGAGAGTACGTACTCCCCTTGTCCGCATCTCATGTGTCTTGACAAAAAGTATGTCTATCTATACATATGACAGTGGTAATACATAAGTATCCAGCAGAATAGAATAGAATTAGTTAAAATAAGATTATTGTGGATCATCATGCATCATTCATATAACACTGAACAATTAAACAAAAATGATGCATGCATGGTTGGCCATGCACTATCCAGATCATCGCGGAGATCTTCGGCACCTACTTCCTGATGTTCGCGGGGTGCGGCGCGGTGACGATCAACGCGAGCAAGGACGGGCAGATCACGTTCCCGGGGGTGGCCATCGTGTGGGGGCTGGCCGTGATGGTGATGGTGTACGCCGTGGGCCACATCTCCGGCGCGCACTTCAACCCGGCGGTGACGCTGGCGTTCGCCACCACGGGGCGGTTCCCGTGGCGGCAGCTCCCGGCGTACGTGCTGGCGCAGATGCTCGGCGCCACGCTCGCCGCCGGCACGCTCCGCCTCATGTTCGGCGGCCGCCACGAGCACTTCCCCGGCACCCTCCCCACCGGGTCCGAGGTGCAGTCGCTCGTCATCGAGATCATCATCACCTTCTACCTCATGTTCGTCATCTCCGGCGTCGCAACGGACAACAGAGCAGTAAGTTGATTTGATTTGATTTGATTTGATGATCTTTTCTTTTGTTTTCCTACTTTTCATGCATGCATATGCAACTGATGATCGATGAATCGACTGTGCCATGCAGATCGGGGAGCTGGCAGGACTGGCCGTGGGCGCAACCATCCTGCTTAACGTGCTCATCGCCGGGTAATTAAGTACTCTTCACTTCATGATGTAGATAGTAGAAGTAATAGGACAATTGCATGAACTAGTGTGCATGACATCAGCGAGGTTGTCATGACAAGAATAACTTGAAGCTTTTTAACTTTTCACACTGCGGGCACAAAGTGACAAACTATCGACCAGACAGTAGTATTTTTTCCAAAGTCAAAAAAAAAACCCCTCAAATACGGAAAGAGATCACTGTAATACTATTATATTTAGTAGGGCTTTATTGTTGTTGTGGCTGTCTCTGGTAGCAGGGTTTTATGGAGCCATAAAGACCGTCACATGTGAGTAGGATGGCGAGCTTTGAGTGTGGTTGGTGGAACACCGGTGCAATGCCATTAATGTGAACGTAATACCACGGCTGTCCTCCTGCTAGATGGAGCGTGGTGTGTGCAGAGCTGCACTCTCTTCTCTTGTGAACACTGACCTGCCCAATAGGCAATAGACCGAGCCGCTTCTGACTTATGTGCCGGAAGGGGAATAGTAATTCTAGCATCATACTCATATCAAATCATAGGGTCAAAAGCTGGGTACTATATTAAGGGCCCCCGTTGGCAGAGCCCTAGCTTCTGATTCTTTGGATTCACTCCTGATTCTCCTGTGAAGTGATTCTGATGGCTGAAAGTGATTCTCTTTGATTCTCTAGCATAAATTCTTAGAATCAGGACAGAGAATCACTTCACAGAATCAGGAGAACCTACTTTTTTCAGCTCTCAGCCCCTTAGTTCATTTCAAAGAATCACTTCACAGAATCAGACAAGAATCACTTCTCCTGAAAAACAGTGTTTGGCAGAGCTCCCCTAATTCTGCCTGAGAATCAGGAGCTGGGAGCTCTGCCAAAAGGGCCCTAATACTACTAGCACAGTATTTATTTATTTTATTTACTTGTTAGTGTAACAATAGTTCTGAAAACTAATTATTACATGGAAAGCACCCCTCTTTTATGCTTGACTTGCAACTATCCAAAAATGGAGTGGAAAATAAGAAGGAAAACAAAGGAACAACCACAAGCTTTTGCATTGACAGCCGCATCATCATCCATGTCTCTTGTCTTTGTGGCAACGAACAGGCCCGTCTCTGGCGCGTCGATGAACCCGGCTCGGAGCGTGGGCCCAGCGCTGGTGAGCGGGGAGTACCGGTCCATCTGGGTGTACGTGGTGGGCCCTGTGGTGGGGGCCGTGGCCGGGGCGTGGGCCTACAACCTCATCCGCTTCACTAACAAGCCCCTCCGCGAGATCACCAAGAGCACCTCCTTCCTCAAGAGCATGAACAGGATGAACTCCGTCTCCGCCTGATGACCTCTAGCTCATCCATGCCGGCCTGTGTGTCCTGTCCTGTCCTGTGGAGGGCTGCTCGAGATCGATCTGCTAGTAGTAATTCACCTGCTCTGTGTGTGTGTGTGTGTGTGTGTGTGTGTGAGAGAGAGAGAGAGAGAGAGAGAGAGTATAGTAGTGTATATGTGTGTGTGGATGGATGGATGGAAACATATGAAGGAGGAACCTACGTAGTAAGTACTATGGTTTGTTGGAGAATGAATTCATCATGTCGATGATCAATGTGGCACAACTTAAAGGCGGGCGGGCGGGCGATGGACGCAACATCCAGCATGTGATCGATCGAGGGAAATTAAAAGGACGGCTACGTACTGTACTGTGTCTTCGATTCCGGGCAACACTCTGGTTAATTGTACCCCGGCCCGTGAATGTGTAAGCAATTATTGCTGCATTGTCATGAACACGCCGCCTGTTTTGTTAACTCAATTAATGTGCTGGTGAGATGTGCGCATCCCTGTTCTTTGGCATCTTTGTTGTCTCTTGCTCCTATGATACTCTCTCTATCTATAGAATGGGTCAAAGAGGATTGAAAGAGGTTAAGAAGGATTAAATCAATTATTACATGTCAAATTTCCTTCTCTCCAATCCTCTTGGGAAGGGGATGAGCCAAACGATATCTTAAATGGAGAAAACATGGTGTGGAGGCCTTATATGTTCAATATTTTTTTTTCCACACCGGTAAAACCGAATTTCATTACCAAAGCAACAAAATTACAAGGTAGTGCCAACGTCATTTGAGATCAACCAGCCTTTCCATTTTAACTGCTTTTACAAAACTATTCATGCAAACGCTCACAGAGGGAACAAATGCATGAATCACAACAACACCAGGACCAGCAAACAAAAAAGCCTCACAAACAATTTGAGGACAACACAACCACTGACCAGGAAGCGAAACACTACGCTTAACCAGAACAACAGCAACAATTAATCAACCGAAAAGGGCACCAGGTGTCGGTCCTCCTTACATGTTCAATATAAGGAGGTTTAGGTCATCCGCCATTGATATGAAGGCAGAAAGTGGACATGGGTGGGCTTGGCATCCACAATATGGTCATCTTGGGTTGGGCACTTCGAATACTACTGTGTTGTGGTTACAGAAGACCGAACTTGACAGACCGTGGGCAGCCTTCAAGATCTTGGTGCATTCCAATGGTCATAGCCATGGTTGTTATCTCTATGACAACTCTGGTCGGGGATGGAAGGTCAACTCTCTTTAGGGACAAACAAGTGGCTACATGGTAAATCAGTCCTTGATCTTGCTCCGACTCTCTTAGTTTGTGAAGAATAGGGCGTCGACACAAAGATCAATTCATGAAACCTTGAAGGACAGACGTTGGATACAGGACATCGGAGGAGGACTTTCTGTCCCAACAATCACTAAATACCTGTCACTATAGGATGCATTAGAAAACTTTTATTTTCAGAAAGGATAGTCAGATCAGCACTTGTGGAGTCCATATGCTAAAGGGTTATCCTCACGTTTGGCGTAGAGGCGCTTCTTTTTGGGCTCAACAATCTTGAGTCGTACAAGTGCATCTCGAGATCATGGGCACCCTTATGCTACAAGATTTTTCCTTTGGCTAGCAGCACACGATCGTTACTCGACTGCGGACCGCCTAGCGCATGAGGACCGCAGCATCTACCGCAGCATCTAGACATGAACAAATTGAGCCTGAGCCATCCCATAGGCACATCTCGAGCCTGCTAGGTTTCGGCCTGTCCACTAGACTCAGTGGACAAGGCATAGGCATAGTCCTGCTGTCAAAAAAAAAAAAATTCTCGGATCCAAAATCGGCACTAAATATTTATCTTACTTATTTTACACTACAAAATGGCGGGTAGCCCAAACCTGGGCTCCACATGAACCCAATAAAAAAACCGGCTCGACTCGTCCAATGAGATGGTTATGGGTGGGAATTTTTTTTGCCCAAAACAACCAGGCTTTTTGTCCTGGCTCACAAAATACTCAGATCTAGCAGCATCGACCCACCTTTTGTGTCCAGTGAAAATTATATCTCTGAAACATATCTACAACTTTATAGTACATGAATTTTTTATTCGAACCCATTTTATGTGAAATATCCCTCAGATTATCTACCGTTACGTAGCACTTTTTTAAAAAATATATAATCTTGGACGAAGATAAAATTTGTAAATTAATCTTGTTTCTCAATAATATCTACAACCTTTTTGTTCGCAATATTTTTGCTTGAACCCATTTTGGTACGAAAACAATCGATATACTATATAGATCTACAATACATATTTGTATCAATTTTTTCACCTAAAGTGTTTCAAATGAAAAATTCATGTACTACAAAGTTGTAGATATTCTTGAGGACTATTTTTGCTATAACTTTGTCTCTTATTCAAGCTCATATTAAAGTTTTGATATAAATAAAATATAAGCTGCACAAAAAAAAATCCTGTCAACTATCCCTTCTGTCCGTGGACTGGGCTTTAATTGGGCTGCTATTCGCATCTGGGCTAGATGCTAATAAAGTGAATGGCTCTGTAACTTTACTACTGAAACTGCAAGTCTGAGAAAACAGCAGGAGGCCCGCTCCTCTCTTGAACTTACCAGACAGCATCAGCCAACCATTTAGCAGTAGTTTTTCTCTCACAACAACAAATCAGTCAGCCGTACAATCCAGCCAGCCGAACAAAGCCGCCCGAGCGAGGCTAGAATAAGAAGAAAAACAAAGAACCTCTATACACAAGAATCAACAAAGAACCACTATACATATGAATCGACCCAGGAGAAATCCTATGCGCTTGCAGTTTTGTAATGGATAAAACTTATCACCAAACTTTTTCTTCTAATTTTGCTACTGGCAGGACCCATATGGAACGTAGCATGCGTTCGAGAAACAAAAATCGCACAATTTCCATCAACATGCTCAGTACATTTCCATTTAAGGGCAGTATGCTTCACACGTTTTGCATTTCACATTTGCATGTTACACTATTCCTTGGTCTTTTTTTTTTTTAAGAAATGGTTGGCTCCAAAGCAACAGAATAAGGAGCTAGCCAAAATATTTCAATTGCGGTGGAATGTGGACGATATTCTTGAATGACCCTTGACAATCGAGATGAGAAATCAAATAATTGCATTGCAAGCATGAAATATTTGCCTATGTACAACTACAGCATCGGGCCCCCAAAAAATGCCGACACCAATACACCTTCGACTTACCTGGCTAGCTATTCTCGATGCTGAAGTTCACAGCTTCACAGAAAAGGAGCTCGAAGATGGGAGGTAGCCACTGTCCTTGCTGCTATGGGGTAAGACAGAACGATCGCTTGAGGGCGTTTCAGACCAATTTGTTTGGCTGTCATTTACCGAGTGCTGGGACCAGTTTGTTTGGCTGTTGTTTACTGAGTGCTGGGATTGAGAGATGTTGAGTCGTAGATCTTCACTTAGATCATCGTCAGCAGGTACAATCTCGATGGGGATCTCGCCATGAAGCATCTTCACCACTGAAGACATTCTTGGCCGCTGGGTTGGTTGTGTGCTCGTACAGAGAAGAGCTACATTCAGCAGCCTCAGTGCCTCTTCTTGGGAGTAGTCAGAACCGAGACCCTGGTCCACCATTTCCAGCAGTTTCCCTTGCTGCTTCAATCTTTCAGCCTATGGTTTACAAATACAAACAAATTTAGTAAGCCGATTACTTGAACTACGCCACCAGTCCAACTATCAACAAAAGCAACACATCCTCAACAGTGGCTTTATGGAAGACAATTCTAAATAACTTTACCGAGTAAGATGGATTAAACTTTATTATGTTAATTTTGAATATTGTACCTTGAATGACAAAGAAGAAAGAAAGGATATCAAAATATAATACCCAATCAAGAAGATGCAGATATTCTTCATTTGACATGCTATTTGTATTGCTCATTCCACTAACAATCTCTAGAGCAACCACTCCGTAACTGTAGATGTCCGCTTTACGTGTCAAGCAACCTCTTGTGGCATATTCAGGAGCCATATAACCACTAAAATAACAACACCACAAAATAGGATCAGACATACGAAGCATTAACTTCACATGCTAAGTAAGTACAATGAACTTTCATTACAGCAGAAGAAATTGTTATACAGTTGTAGTAGCAATTCCTTTAGAAGGTTAAGCAATTTGACTGCAATAGATAATTAAAGAATCATCAGCAACTAGAGAAATAGCTTACACAGTTCCAGCGATCCGAGTGCTCACACGTCCGCATTCATCATTCAGTTTAGCCAATCCAAAATCTGATATTTTAGGTTGCATCTTTTCATCAAGAAGAATATTTGATGGCTTAATATCTCTGTGGACAATTTTTAATGTAGACTCTTCATGGAGATAGACCAGGCCTTTGGCAGTTCCAAGGCAGATGTTGTATCTTGTTGGCCAATCCAATTTTAACTGATGTTCAGCACGGCCTAAGGAATATCTTTTATTAGAAGAGAATGTACTTACTAGCTTTTGTGTGTTATATTAATTAAGACAAATTCATTCCAGAGCAGGAAGTACAACTTTAGAAATTTATGAAGGCTTACCAAAAAGTGCACGGCCAAGACTATTATTTTCCAAGAATTCATATATAAGAAGAAGCTGATCCCCATCAATACAACAACCAAAGAGCCTCACAAGATTTGGATGCCTTAGAGCAGATATTATTCCTATCTCATTTAAAAACTCTCGGTTTCCTTGGCTCGACTTTGAAGACAGCTTTTTAACTGCAACTATAGTACCATTTGCTAGTGTGCCCTGAAAACAAATTGTATTAATAATATGTGGAATAAGATTACATAAATGCTAACCAAGGGGAGGAAACAAAAAAAGGAACTAAAATTCTTGTTTTTCAGCTAGGCTTGACCCCCCTTAACGGTCACTTCCTAGATTGTCCATCCTTTTGTTTTTTTAGTGGCCGTGCTTTTGTTCTAAAAAAACAAAAAGGATACCAAATGATGCCTTTCAAATGTTAGAAAACTACCAGCAATACAGATTGTCAGGGAACATATTATTCCTTCCACGCTCTATAAATATTTCTATATTATAATGCGGTGTATTTGGCAACCGAAAAAAGTACAGCTCATCATCAGTTTAAGTGAAAATATATCAATATGAAGTAAACTGTTTTCTCCATGCCACCAGAAGAGAGAGGATACTGAAGTTCATAGTTTTTACCTTGTAAACAGGTCCAAAGCCACCCTCACCTATTTTATTTGCAGGATCAAAATGTTTTGTTGCAGATTCGATCTCTTCCAATCTAAAAAAATACTGTGCCCGTGTTTGAAGCTCCGAAGTAGTAGTTTTCCTTTCTTGGTAGAATAACTGTCTACCTATGATGATACACGCAGTAAAATATGAACACTTGGTGACAGAAATACAGCACTGACTAAAGTACCTGACTGAAAGATGAGATTATCTTTCCAAGCTAAGACTTGTTAAAACTGACCCATTGAACATTGCACATAGACGCTACCTTTGAAATCTAAAACTACTTTTTGTAAATATGACACCCCCACAAAATCAAAATGAATTAGGCCATGGCTTAAATTTATAAGCCTGACAAGACTAACCTTAAGCTAGGTAAAACAGCACTTAAACTATCCTTAACGTACACAAAGCAACCCATCATGGATCTTGGTTCATTATACAAATGTGTAGTCACCCCTACTTCATGATCGATCATGTAGAAACATCAAACTGTATTATCAATATCACAAATTTTATAAAGATGGAGCAAGCAAGAGGCATTAATCTTCAGTGCACTGCTATGTGCATAATACCAAGCATGAAGAGTCAAGCCATTTTAACAGCAAGATAAGAACAAATTATGTTATCTGAAGAGTTAAACCAGTACTTTTATATGTTTGTTAGCAGCAAAGCAGCAGGGCAACAACGGCGGCAAGAAGGGCAAGGGTGGCAAGAAGGGTGGCTGGCGCAATGGCGGCGGCTGGCAGCAGGGTGGTGGCAGCAGCAGGCAGCAAGGTGGTGGCGGCTGGCAGCGCCCCATGGGGCCCTGGATCTGCTACAATCCCTGGGGCGGTGTTGCTCCACCTCCCGGCGGCCTTGGATGGCAGCAGGGCGGCGGCCAGGGTGTCTGGCAGCAGCCTGGCAACCAGGGCGGGCGTGGCCAGGGCCTGCTGGGTGCAAACCCACAGGCCAACACCGCTTTCGCACCCGTTCAGCCGTCACCAGTGTGGTGTTTCCCCAATATCCCTATCATTCTACAAGCAACCATTTTGCTGGTGTGAAAAATGGTATGCAAGTAGGAAGAGCTGACAAAAAAATGGCAAGGATGAGAGAGAGAGAACAAGGCATGTTCTCTCCAGACTACTGATGCCACCAGGTGTAACAAATGGAATGTTTATCCATTTTTTTCAACTAATGTGTATTTGATAGTATATGAATGTCACTAATTTTCTGCACGATTAACAACTTATATCCTATTCAGATTCAAATTCTTGCAATAAATATGTAGCCAATGGCCAGGGAGGAGGAACAGGGGCAAGAGGGCAGGGGCTCTCACCGGTGATGTGCTCCCAAGACCAAGGGCAGTGAGACTAATCCTCGCTAGCTATGCTCATAGCCTGAAGTTTGTCCCGTTCAGTCCACAGCGGCACAGCCTGACTAAAGGCGCCAGTATCTCAAATATAGACATATCCGGTTTCTGCTAAGAAGGTTCGCCTCCATGGACTGGCTGTGTGGCAAGGAGTGGCAGCGCAAATTTATCACTTGGGGGGTGTTTAGTTCCTCTTCAAAATCCCAAAACTTCCGTCACATCAATTTTGCGGCACATGTATGGAACATTAAATGTAGACGAAACTTTTGCATGTTTGCACAGTTTGCCTGTAAATCGCGAGACGAATCTTTTGAGTCTACTTAGGCTATAATTGGACACTTATTGCAAAAGATTCCTCGCTGCTACAGTGCCAAAATCCCAAAAATTTTGGGATCTAAACACCCCATTGGTCTAGGACGATTGGCCACATATTCCCTAGGCGACTGGCCTCGGCAGGGTCCAGGAGGTGGCGCTCCAACAAGAGCAGCAGGGGTATCTAATGGACTGCAGCGGCAGGGCAGTGGACGCTGGTGACAGTGGCAAAGCGGATTCAAGGGCTTAGGGTTTTGTTTTTAACCCGAATGAATTTTTAGTGTTTAGATAGGAAAAGTGGAGTACAATTTAAGGTGCATTTTATCCAAAGAAATTCCTGTACATAAGAAAAAGATACATAGTCATTTATACTCCTACATATGTATGCAAAGAAAACAAAACAATCATATCAAAGGTCCATATAGAATCAATCTGTCACTATATTATAGTTCTAGTTGAAGTTGCCAAGTTTTTGAAAAAAGCAACCATGCAAATACAAAATAATGATTAATACTATGAAGCATGTTGAACCTTATATATAGTGAAAATGATGGAAAATTATAATAAGAAGATGGACTCACTGTTTCCTTTTATATTCTTCTTTCGGAAGACTTTGAAATATAAAGCTATCAGAACTATAACAGCCACGCATGTCGCAGCTATTACTATGGCAACCACTACTCCAGTAGAGACACCACGGTGGTTCCTACCCACTGTACCAAAACCAAGTTAGCAAATTACCAAGCATATGAAAATCGAGCATAGAAATTGCCAACAGATATGGAGTGAGTGAACTACTCACTCTTTGTCACTGATATGGCTGAGATCAGTGGACCATACACGCCACGGTAAGGTATCGCTGTGGTGCCTTTGCCTCCCCAGTAGAAGTGGATTTCCAGTGTATTGTCGCTAACATTGGTTGCAAAACTTTTGTTGATTGCACGATGGACACTGCCAATCTCATCTTTGATGTTAAAATCCTCCAAAACTTTGACCCCCTGAAAAGTTATTACAAAGTTCAGGTTACAATACATTAGAAATCAAAGGAATCCTGTATCTATATTTCACAAACTTATCAAGTAGAATCAAACAGATTGACTCAAAGGTTACAACAAAGTCAGGAAGGGATATTAAGAGTAGTTGTTACAGCAATAAGTGAAACCAACAAAATTGAGCTACTCAAACAAAATAGAAACTTTGACATGTGTTATTTGCAATCGCTTATCCAACTTCTGTTGTCCAAAACTTCAGTGCAGTGGTTGACTTTATCAGTACGATTGGAACACAGCATTGTTTCAGACTACAATCGCCTGTCCTTGACAAAGTGCTTATATTTACACGACTTAACTGACCAAAGGCAAGTGTGACAAACTAGAGATGCCAGACTGAATGCGAAAGGTTGGGAACAACAATTGGTAGAGACACATTACCTGGATGAAGACATCGAAAACACGCTTTCCATTGCTAGAATAAGTATGATCTTCTGTGAACACAATTTCAGCAAAGTGAAGTTTTACTGTATATTCACCATTCTCCATGCAAAGGCCATAGTATTTCAGTGACAGAGGAGAGAGGCGAGCTTCAGTGTAAAGCTCCGGGTAAGCCAGATTTAGTTTTGATGTGTTCCTAGCAATGTAGTCAGCATTCTCATTGCCCACAAAATCACCAGTGCTACTATATGCCCATTTCCTATCATCAGACACAGAAAACATTGATGTTCCTATTTGAGACGAGTCATCCTCATAGGTATTCCCATCGACCACAACACTTTTTCCACCACAGTTGATGTACAGGGAGGACTCTGAATATGTTTGAATGAAATATTCAGTAATATTAGATATTTAACAGTTATCAAAATACAGACTGTTGTCAACCTGCTGTATGTAAGCAAACTTACGGCGTGGTCTGGTTGCGCAAGGAAGATTCTTTCTTAAACATGGTTGCAATCTTGCAAAAAACAAATAATCATAGAGCAATTAGAATTCTTTTCTTTCATGGAATCTTGATAATATAAAATAGTGTCTGGACAATTTTTTTTGTGTATGGCCTTACGAATTATTATTTGAAGATGAAAAGCTTGACACCATATTTCTGAAATTACAACATGCAAGTCATGAGCGCCATAAAAACTGAACTTGTGTATGTGAGGATCTTTAAAATTTACATACACATTTGCTTGCTGACATTCAGATGGAGGGTTGCCTGTGAAGTCATTATATGATATATCCCTGCGGAGCATTGATCATTGTCATGGAACAACCAATCCACAAGATAAAAGAAGATTTGAGTGCTTATCATTCTTTAAGAAGTTATGAAGTGCCTTAGTTGGAGAATACACACATGTTTACTTTATTGCTTGCCTTGTTTTTCAACATCCAAGCAGGCAAATCTCCGGTCAGCATATTGTCAGTCAGGTACCTAATATTTTATACAAATTAAAATTAGGTTCCACTCGATGAAACTTAATGCAGGATAGACAGCTATCTGTGTACAACATCCATAAAAATGAGAGGTTTAAAAAAAACAATATTATCCCAGAGCGAATTTCTCACAAATATTGTAGTGCCATCATTGCTCCAAAATTTACTGGAACTTTATCAGTCAACTTGTTGAAGCTTAAATCCCTGAAATTAGTACAATTCACAGAAACTATGTAATCAGGGGGTTTTGTGACAATATGCATCAAAGAGTTATTGATGATCAAGTTACATTCGTGGAAAATAAAATGTGTACCCAATAATAAACAATGCGCTTAAGCATTACTCATGCGATCCCCAGAACTAGCACATGCACCCCATATATATATATATTATATTTCTGTTATACACATATTGATGATTGGACTTTGCAAATGGCAAAAGTTAATGAAGTCGAAGCATAGTACTTACAAGACTTTCAGGTACTGCATTTGGCCAAGGTAAGAAGGAATTTCACCATATATGGAGCAATTTCTTAAGACCCTGTGAACATAAAGGAAATTCTGTATTCTAGTGGAAAGGATTACTGGGTGGCCTGGTAATAAAAATGACAAAAACATAAACTCACACTTCCGTAAGATGTAGTGCATTTTGTAAGGGAGGAAATTTCATTCTTGGTCCACTCAAATCAGTCACCCTCCTGATGATGCATTACCTTTGCTCAATCACACTCTTTTTTAAGTACCAAACTCCCAATACAAGATAAAAACACAAGTGCTAAAAAGATAAGGCAGCAAGTGATTCATACAATTCTGTCAAGTTCTTCAACAAGGAAATTTCTGGAGGAATAGGCCCACTCATCAAGGTACCCTGCATATCGCTGGAAAATGGAGCGATAATGTTAATAAGGAAATGGGAGAAAATGAATGAAATCTTTCTTATTCACTTCAACTGAATAATATTTTTTAATCAGGGAGAAACTAACATTCTGTTGACGCTTTGCCAGTTCTTTATGAAACTAGGTATTTTCCCTGAGATACTGTTCCCATCAACACGACTGCAATTGTTTAAATAACACAAGTTAGAACTTTCTGGGAAGCAAAAACATTAAACGACAAATATGAATGGAACATACAAATCTGTCATGTTTGTCAGCCTGGAAAAGGTTGAGGGCAACTCTCCTGTGATGTTATTCGCAGAAATGAAACTGTAAGAGAGAAATGATTCAAGATACCCTGGACAATAATTAGTGACAAATAAATAATAAATTGCATTTGAAGATGCACTCATGGCATTTGGAAACAATAGAATTAACCAGCATGCAAAGGGAAAGAGAATTAAAGAGGATTCCTTGCATTTTGGTTATACTACCTCCTTACAAGGTTATGCTAACTGACATATAAACTATAGTTGTTGTGTTGTATCAAAGGTAAAACCACCAAATGAGTGTGGAGGAGTCTGTAAGGGATTTATTTCCTCTTTTTTTTTTCTAAATATATGATAACATCTCTCCTGTTTGTTTGAGAAATAAACTAAAACTATTTCTTTTATTAAACATGCAGGAAAGCTGTGCATATCATTTCATTAAGAAAGTAAAAGGGAAACAAAGGGGAAGGACACCCCCCCCCCCCCCCCCCCCCCACACACACACACACACACACACTAACTCACAGCAGGGCACACATAACAACCTCAGCAAGAAACTAAAAAACCCAGGGACAAGAGATAAAAACGACCCATCTAAGAAGGCCATAGCCTTAGAACCAAAATAGATCTGGCCTCTAGTAAATGCCTTAATACGCAACTCCTGAAGACCTTTTGCACCAGCTGTGCACCACAAAATGCATTCATCAGTGATAGTCTGCAGCAAGATCAAGATGTTTGGGCTAGTGCCATTAAAGACAGAGTCATTTTTGGTGCTTCCAGATTTCCCAAGAGACAAGGATGATCTTTTTTTCTGGAATACGCAAGAGAGCTGTGTATCATTGTATTAAGATAGGAAAAAGAAGGCTCAAGTAGCCCAAACAACTCACACCACCCCACACACACCCCTCAAGTTTTTAGACTAATACAAAAGCGCATGTTCAAAACACAAAAGACGACCAAAAGAAAGAAACCACTACTACAGGGGCCACTATCCACCATGACAAACAGCAACCAAGCCTCCAAGCCTCTTGGCGCCTGCCAACATCCAGTGAACAGCCTCATCCTGTGCAAGGAGAAGCGCTCGTTCTAACCGGAGCGAGACACCATTAAGCACGATGTCATTCCTTTCCTTCCAAAGGATCCAAGCCCCTAGCATGACCAGCGAATTAAAGCCCCGCCTATCGACCTTGTTGAAGGCGTTGCCTGCTTGTTGCCACCAAAAGAATCCCACTGTACTTGGTTGGGGTGCAACATTTGGTAAACCAAAACGACGAAGTAGCTGGTACCAGAATTGTCGCGAGAAGACGCATGAACATAGGAGATGTTGAATTGTTTCATCCTCCTGGTCGCAAAAAGGGCAATGCTCTAGATGGGGCAGACCCCGTCGAGCAAGGATGATCAGGCTGTCAATCCCCTTTGGCCCTTTTGGCAGCCTGTTGGCACACCCTTCACAGCTATGCACCACCAGTTTGAGAACTTGTTTGAGGTTGGCTGAGAAGCACCTGAGACCAGGCCGAGCTTCTGTAGGATTTTATATACCAAACCTGATGGGCAAAGATGCAGGAGACTAACAAGTATTGTACAGTTCCATTTTCTTGGTCACAAAGTGGGCAAACATATAGCAGAACATTTACACATCAATGGTGTATTGATGCAACTAAAAGTACAGTGACTTAACCAAATCCATGCCATGCCAAGATTCAAAGTTGCTGCAGGTTTTCTCAAAAAGATTTTTATGAAAAAACTGTCAATTCAAGTATAGGAATCTTAGCTTCAGTTATCACAGATAAACAATGATGTAACAAGAAACCTTCCTCAACGAAGTTCTAGCAATGGATTTTTCAAAAAAGGTCTAAGTACAAGAACATTAACAATTGGAAGCAATGCTTACAATCTCTGCAGACTGATGATGTTACCCAGCTCTGGTGGAATTGAACCCGCAATCTGATTGCCTTCTAGCTGTCTGAGGAAGTTAGTTATTAGGTTACTGTAGTTAGCTCTTTTCTTCTTTCAGTTTTACCTCCACCAAGATGCAGGTACCTGCAAATTGCAATGGATGCACATATGCAACTCACATAGATTTCAACTTGGGCATGTGTCCAAGCTCCTTCGGTAGGGTTCCAGATATGCGATTTCCCTGGAGAGACCTGTAGTCACACAAGAATGCTGAATAAAGTATACATGAATACTTCCAACGAAACTATGGGAGGAGTACAAGGCGTACAAATTAAAAACAGGTAGGTCAGCCCATGATGCTGGAATTCGTCCTTGGATGAAGTTGCGTGACAAGTCACTGCAAGAAATGCAAACTATGTTTTCATGATTTATAGAGAATGTAAAAAAAATTCAGGTAGCTTGGTTAACTTACAGATTTTGCAGATAAGTAAGGTTGACAACTTCATCCGGTAGAACTCCACTAAGGTTCTGCCGCATAAGCTCCCTATAAGCATAAAGCATCATTCAACTTAATAGAATGGAAGACAATAGAACCACACCGAAAGAATCTGGATGAGAACCATTTTAGAGCAAAGAAATTAGCAGAGCAATGCTGCATGTCTTACAAGCTGATAACATGGCACTCGGTGTGGTTGTTGAATGAACAGTCACATGTGACATTACTGCTAAGCAAACCAGTGACATTGATCCAATTTCCTGATCCGCTGCATGGATCCACACTAAAATCCCAATCTGCTTTATTAAGCTTCCTTGCTATACCTTTGAGTGCTTCAACTGGAAAGGCAAAGACACTAAGTTTCAGCCAAATACGAAGCTAGTATGTATGAAATCTAAGCTTCTTAACATAAGGGGTGTTTGTTGGATTGATCTCCCACTAACCTTAGGCCCAACGGCCTATGGGCCTTGTTCTCGCGCCCTGATCGGGGGCGCCCAACCCGTCGCACAGCGCTATATAGGAAAGGTGGGGGCCGGGGCACACGGTACGAGGTTCACCGCGCCGCCATTCACCCCACCGACATCCTAACCCTAATCCGATCCGAGAGGGGCGCTGCAAGCGACGGGAAGTTACACCGACGCCTGCAACGCCACCCCGACATCAACGCCCTCACTGCCGACGCCCGTGACTTCACCGACGAGATGGCGCCGCCCGCAGACGACACCAACGCGTCGGTGACTCCACCACCAGCCGCCTCTACTACTCCCACCAAGGCGGCACCAACTGCAAGCGATGGTTTGCATCCCTACTCCTTCCTACTGTGTTCTTCTCTAGTAGATAATGTATAGGAATCAAGATCTACACTGTTTTCTATTGTATATGTATGAAACACATCCCGATCTGACGAATAAATGATGAATACCATGAACACCGATCCTAACAATGGTATCAGAGCGAGGTTGCGAATAGATTGAGATCGGGAAGTAAGAACGAAGCAACCGATTCAAATCGGGAAGAACGAAACCCTAACCCTAACATGACCGACACAGATCGAGAAGAACGAAACCCTAACATGAACATGCGGGCCTACCTGGGTCCGTCCCCATCACCGCCGGTCGTCTTGCACGCCGGGCGAAAAGAGGAACGAACCGCCGCTCGCCGGCGGGCTTCACCACGGCGCGTTCGCTAGTGAACAGGGCACCACCGAGACACCACTCGACGGGGCCGCGCGCGGTCGCAACCGCACGCGCGCTCCGGCGAGGGGAGCCACGATGGCGCTAGCTCTTTCTCCTCTCTGGTGGCCTCGCGCCACCATCGGCCACCGCCGCTCTCCTGCGAGAGTAGAACAAGCACTGCGTGCGGCTGGTAGAGAGAGAGAAGAGAGAGAAGAGAAAGAAAGGAAATGAGTTAGGGTTCGGGGCGTCTTCATTCGGCCGGGGTTTTTGTTCACCCGAAACGCGTGCGTGACCGTTGGATGGAAATCGACGGCCGCGATTGATCGCTGACCGAACGGGCCACTTTGAGCCCAGGCGGGCGAGTGAATTCCCGGCCCAGGCCCAGGTTGCGGCCTGAACGCGGAGAGGGCCTCCAGCGCGCGTGCGTGCGGCCGGTTGGACCGGGCCGTTTGCCGCTGATGGGCCAAAATCGGCCGATTACACAGTGGCAATCATTTTTTTTTCTTTATCTAATTTCCAGAAGCTGTTTTATTATATATATGAATTGTTTTGAATATGAATTTTGAACTTTTGGACCTCTGTAAATTTTGAACCAACGAGATAAATTTGCAGAGATTAGAGAATCGTAATGTTTTGCTTTTGGAAATTAGATAAATTTGATGAGAATTTCATGTTTCCGCTGCGAATTATTGATGATGATTTTCATTATTAAATTCGAACCAACGGGAGAATTTAATTTTGGAAAAATGAATGAATGATTTTGATGGTATTATAATGTTGTTATTTTCTGACCAACGTTGTTAATAGCAATGTTATAATTTTTTTTTTATCCATGAGGAATTATGCATTGATTTTATTTCTGCCCAACGGTGATCTAAAATTTATGCGTTGGTAAATATGTATATTTTAATTTAAATATTGTTTCTCACTTACTCCGGTGTAATTTCAGGAATCAAAAGCAATGTGAACATCGGTAATATTCCGCTGCTGAATGGGAATAACTACCGTCAGTGGCGGGATAAGTATGAACTGGAACTTGGCTTGAATGAGATCGATTATGCTATCCTCTTACCGTGTCCTATTGAACCAGAGGAACCGGTGAGAGGTGCAGATGAAACTGAAGCTGAGTTCAATGCCCGAAAGGGTGATCATGCTGAGATAAGAATGAAATATGATCTTGAGCATAGGCGATGGACTCAGTCCAACCGCAAGTGCTTGTTGGTGGCGAAAGCCACCATAGAAGAACATTTGGCAAGTTCAATCCCTGAATGTGCCACTGCCACAGAATACCTTAACCATGTCAAGAATCTGTTCACTGGGTCTACCAAGGCCAAAGCAAGTGCACTAATGAAGAAGCTTCTCACTGAGAAGTATACTGGTGGTGGCATTAGAGAGCACATTTGTAAGATGAACTCTACGGCAAACAAGCTTAAGGAGATGAAGCTGAAGGAGGATGACCTCCTGATTCATTTGATCTTTGCTTCTTTGCCAAAAGAATATGAACATTTCATTTTGAACTATAATATCCAGCCTGAGAAGTGGAACTTAGAAACTCTCATGGCTATGTGTGCTCAAGAAGAGGAGAGACTGAAGTCCCTACAGGGTGACACTGCTCACTTTGTGAGGGACAACAAGAGAAAGAACTTTGGTGGTAAGAATTCCAAACCACAAGGGAAACCTCAGTGGGATAAGTCCTCTTCCTCCAAACAACAGGGAAAGAAGCCCCAGAACTTAGAAAATCAGAAGAATCAGCAGAATCCGCAGAACAATCAGTATGGCTCAGCTGAAATTGATCAGTGCAAGTATTGCTTCAAGAGAGGGCACTACAAGAGAGATTGCCCAGATTTCCTGAAGTCTCTGCTAAAGAGAGGTGAGGAATTTATTACATTTGTAGATGAATCCCTGTATTTATGTTATGAAAAATCCACTTGGTGGGTTGATTCTGGAGCAACTACTCATGTTATGAATTCTTTACAGGGATTAAGTGGGACGAGAACCTTGCAAAGAGGAGAAAGAACGATTAAAGTTGCAAATGGAGTACAAGCCAATGTTGAAGCCATTGGAGATTTCTTTTTAGAATTGAATAATGGTTTTGTACTTAGACTTAAAGAAGTACTTTATGTTCCCTCTTTGCGTAGAAATTTAATAAGTGTTTCGAAGCTTGATGATGATGGTATTGCTTGTCTTTTTGGTGATGGCAAGTGTAAGATTTTCGTTAATAATAAATGTGTTGGTCTTGCCCTCCGACAAGACAAGCTTTATTTATTATCTCTCTCTGAGAATGTGAATGATATATGTGATATGAATGTGAATGTTTTCCCGTCTACGAATGTAACTAAGAAGCGGAAGAGAATTGAAAATAACTCTTCGAAATTATGGCATTGTCGATTGGGCCATATTTCGAGGGGGAGAATAGAACGATTAGTTAAAGAATCAATTCTTCCGCACTTAGAATTTTCTGATTTAGAACAATGTATTGATTGTATCAAAGGAAAATATGTTAAGAAAATTAAGAAAGATGCCAAACGAAGCGCAGGAATTTTAGAAATAATCCACACCGATATATGTGGTCCTTTTCCTGTGAAAAGCGTGGATGGTTATGACTCGTTTATAACATTCACAGACGACTACTCTCGTTATGGCTACATTTATCCAATCAAAGAAAGATCAGAAGCATTGGATAAATTCAAGATATTTAAAGCTGAGGTTGAAAACCAGCACAATAAGAAAATAAAGTTAGTACGATCCGACCGAGGTGGAGAGTACTACGGGCGACATACCCCTTATGGCCAAGTTCCTGGACCTTTTGCAAGGTTTCTACAGGAAAATGGCATAGTTGCTCAGTACTCCACACCGGGGGAGCCTCAGCAGAATGGAGTGGCTGAAAGACGAAACCGTACCTTAATGGATATGGTAAGAAGCATGATTAGTTACTCCACATTACCGATTAGTTTGTGGATGGAGGCGCTGAAAACCGCCATTCACATACTTAATCGTGTACCAAGCAAATCGGTGCCTAAAACACCATATGAACTATGGACAGGAAGAGAACCCTCACTTAACCATCTGCGTGTGTGGGGCTGTCCAGCTGAGGCAAAAGTTTTTAACCCGAACATAGGAAAGTTAGACTCCAAGACAGTCAGCTGCCATTTTATTGGCTATCCAGAAAAATCAAAAGGGTATCGCTTCTATTGTCCTGACAGACATACGAAGATTACAGAAACAAGACACGCTGTCTTCTTGGAGGATAACATGATAAGGGGGAGCAAGGTAGCAAGAGAAATCAATCTAGAGGAGAAGCGGGTATTTGTGCCCACTCCGATGGATGAAGAACCATTTTTTGAGCTACCTGTTGCTGCTGTTGGTACATCGACAGTGCAAGCCACCAGTGTGCCAACGCCTGTTGCTAGTTCTCCCATGGCGACAATGAATGAACAAGAGGAACCTATTCCCCAGAATCCTATAGAACCAAATGTCGCTCATGAGGAAGAACAACCACAGCCCATTGTGGAACAAGCGCCAGAGGCCCCAAGAAGGTCTCAAAGAATAAGAAGATCAGCTATTTCTGATGATTATGAGGTTTATGAAACAGAAGAATATCATATGGAGGATGATCCCACCTCATATGAAGAAGCCATGAAAAGCTGCTATTCATCCAAGTGGCTTAAGGCCATGGAAGATGAAATGAAGTCAATGAGTGCCAATAAAGTTTGGGACTTAGAAAACATTCCCAAAGGGGCCAAAACAGTAGGCTGCAAATGGGTCTACAAGACGAAGTATGACTCCCACGGGAAAATAGAAAGATTTAAAGCCCGACTTGTGGCGAAAGGCTTTACGCAAAGAGAAGGGATTGATTATAATGAGACCTTTTCTCCAGTCTCATGTAAGGATTCCTTCAGAATTATAATGGCGCTTGTAGCTCACTATGATTTGGAGTTGCATCAAATGGATGTAAAGACGGCATTCCTTAACGGGGATTTGGAGGAAAATGTTTATATGGCGCAACCGAAAGGTTTCGCCGTAAAAGAAAAAGAAAATATGGGATGCCGCCTGAAGAAATCAATTTACGGATTAAAACAAGCTTCTCGACAGTGGTACTTGAAGTTTGATAGAACAATAAGAGGTTTCGGGTTTAAAGAAAATGTTGAGGACAATTGCGTTTATGCGAAGTTTAAGAATGGAAAGTACATATTTTTGGTCCTGTACGTGGATGATATACTACTTGCAAGTAATGATATGAATCTATTGATGGAAACGAAGAAATTCTTGTCCTCAAATTTTGATATGAAAGATCTTGGTGAGGCCTCGTTCGTTTTGGGAATAGAGATCCATCGAGATAGAAGAAAAGGGGTTCTAGGATTATCGCAAAAGGCGTACATAGAAAAGGTTCTGAAGAAATTCAGTATGCATGCGTGCAGTCCCTCACCTGCTCCTATAGTCAAGGGCGATGTATATGGGGAACACCAGTGTCCCGAGAATGAATATGAAGTTAATCGAATGAAAGCGGTACCGTATGCTTCAGCAGTTGGAAGTTTACAATATGCTCAAGTGTGCACACGCCCTGACTTAGCTTTTGTAACCGGGTTACTTGGCAGATATCAAAAGAATCCAGGATATGAACATTGGAAGTTAGTGAAGAAAGTCCTGCGTTATTTGCAGGGTACGAAAGGCCTCATGCTAACATATAGAAGGACTGATTCCCTGCAGATAGAGGGGTATTCAGATTCTGATTTTGCGGGAGACGAAAGAAAATCCACGTCAGGATACATATTTACTCTCGCAGGAGGGGCTATATCGTGGAAAAGCTCCAAACAAACTGTGACTACATCCTCAACAATGTACGCCGAGTTTGTAGCATGCTATGAGGCAACAGGGCAGGTGAATTGGCTAAAGAAATTCATACCCGGATTGAAAGTGATTGATAAGATAAATGAACCAATGAAGCTGTATTGTGATAACAATCCAGCGGTAGAATATGCTCACAACAATAGGTCAAGTGGTGCTGCCAAACACATTGACATAAAGTACTATGTTGTGAAAGATAAAGTTCGGGATCATGTCATAAATCTTGAGCATATAAGTACACAAAGAATGCTTGCGGATCCGCTCACAAAAGGCTTGCCACCCAACGTGTTCAGAGAGCACGTAGCCGGCATAGGTTTAAAGCAAAGCCTATGATTCCGAACAAACAAAGGGCCCAAAGAGAATTTCATTCCAAAATGGAGAAATGTGTTGTGGCTGTTGGTCCAACGGCACAAATTGCTGTGACGATGAGACAGTTCGATACATTAATCTATGATGGAATAGGATGAAATAAGAAAACCATGAAATGAAAGTTTAAGTAAGAAATTAAAGAACTAAGAAATAATGAGAGATCAAGGGGGAGAATGTTGGATTGATCTCCCACTAACCTTAGGCCCAACGGCCTATGGGCCTTGTTCTCGCGCCCTGATCGGGGGCGCCCAACCCTACATGGTTGGTGGGCCCCCGTCGCACAGCGCTATATAGGAAAGGTGGGGGCCGGGGCACACGGTACGAGGTTCACCGCGCCGCCATTCACCCCACCGACATCCTAACCCTAATCCGATCCGAGAGGGGCGCTGCAAGCGACGGGAAGTTACACCGACGCCTGCAACGCCACCCCGACATCAACGCCCTCACTGCCGACGCCCGTGACTTCACCGACGAGATGGCGCCGCCCGCAGACGACACCAACGCGTCGGTGACTCCACCACCAGCCGCCTCTACTACTCCCACCAAGGCGGCACCAACTGCAAGCGATGGTTTGCATCCCTACTCCTTCCTACTGTGTTCTTCTCTAGTAGATAATGTATAGGAATCAAGATCTACACTGTTTTCTATTGTATATGTATGAAACACATCCCGATCTGACGAATAAATGATGAATACCATGAACACCGATCCTAACAGTGTTTAGTTCCCCGGTCTAAAAAGTATACCATATCACGTCAAATGTTTGGACACATGTATGGAGTATCAAATACAAACTAAAAAATAACTAATTAGTCATAGAAACTAATAATTAACTAGTACAATTCACACCAACGCAATAAGCAGCTGGCGTTCGACTCCTTCTCAGCCATTTCGTCAAACACTTGGCGGGCCCCCACCCGTTGGACCAGAGAGAGCAAGGTGGTCAGCCACCTGCCAACAGCTTTGCTGTTACATGTCGACGCGGCGCGCAAGTTGAGATCTTGAAGGCGAACACTGTAGTCAAACGTCAGAGCCTTAAAGGTGAGAATTTGTCGGCTGACAGGGTTTGTTTACTTGGTTCACCCGGCAAGCGGGAAACTGGCACTGGCCTAATCTTGACGAAGATGGATAAGCTTCGACGTGACGAGTTCATACTTTACAGTGAATTGAAGTTGCTGCTATCTTGCACTAGTAACCATAATAAAGACGGCAATTTAGCAAAGTCTAATCACTGATGAACATTGTAATTTTTCATTACCAGAAAATAGAGTAGTGAGGTACTACTAGTTGAGAGAGAGAGAGATCAGAGAAGCACTAGGGAATTATTTTGATCAGGCCATGCCTGCTCAACTATTTACTGTTCCAAGCGCACGGAAGTTGTGAGTTTTCTTCATCCGCCGCAAGGGAGACAAGAAAACAGATGCGTGACGCGACGGAACAAGACCAGAGCGTTAAAGCAGATTGCAGAACAGATGGCCTCCGACGTGGAGTGGGGAAGATGTGGGAATGGGATTGATGGAAACGGCGAAACGCTAGCCAAGTTATATATGCAGCACAAACTCGGCGCACTTTGTGAAGTGAAATATATAAAGATAAAATAACTTCCGTGTTAAATTCCTATTTTGATCATCGTATCGATCGGCAATTATATGATGTGCTCTGCTGCCCTAGTAGCAGAATTTTTTTTTCTTTTTTGAGACCTCAATCGCTCTCGAAATATATCACAGGTTCACAGATGTATGATGGTGTCGGCAAGGAGATATATATAAATTGTATCGATCGTTTATTTTTTTTGTTGTTGCTGGAAAAATATATTAAAAAAATCATGCATTATCGCAAACAGTATGATTTGACGCTTGCTTGGCTCAGTTGAAGCATTCCCCTCCGTTTGCAATAGTCAGCAGAAGTACTCCAGATCCGAGAACAAGTGCAGAAAGAACTGAGAACTCCAAGAACAGAGAGAGCTAGCTATAATAGATAGATAATTCGGGGTATGTGCTGTGGCGCTCACCTTCTTGCTGCGGCAGCAGTGGCTGCGCCGAGGACCATCGGCCGCCATTGTTGCAGCCGAGTCCCAGGAGGAGGAGCAGGAGCAGCTGGATCAGGAGACGGACGCGGGCGGCGGCACCCATTAGCTAGACAGCTGCTCCCGGCCGGCCGGCCCCTTTGGTCGTCTTTCCAGCCGCAGCCGGCGGGCAACTCCAGGCGACAGCAGCAGGAGGGCGCTCGGTTTCTTCGGTTTGCTCGTGGGCTAGCTCATGCAGTGATGCTCAGCCGCCTCCACCCCTCGGTATTTGACCTCGGATTCTTTTGTGTGCATACTAGTAGTAGTACACAGACGTGGATGGGCACGTGAAATTCTGTGGTGATGACCCGACGTCGACCGACTACGGACTACCTACCAATTCAGTCGAACGCATTCGAGATTTTTTTGAGATTTAACCGATATACTGACTCCTAGCTACAATGCCATGCCGAACGCATTCGAGATTTTTTTGCGGCTTAATAATGATTTCGAGACTCAGTCGTCCTCTTTATTGGCATTGCCCACCGTTGATTAGTAGTACTACAACTTGGCATGGCTGAACCTGAACGTCGCTCGCTCGCTGGTTCGTGGTTGATGCCGCCGTTTAATTCTGTTCAATTTTTATTGTATATACGCGCACGCGGTCTGGGGGAGCCCGGCGGCTGGTCCACTGCTGGTGGCAGCTAGCCTGCCACACTAGCGACGAGCTGCTCGTGTTGCCCATGCCAAAGTAACATGCTCGAACGACTGTCTTTGGCTGGCTTGGCTTGCTCTTGCTGCCGTCACACACACCCCCGTTCTACTACTCTGGGTCTCGTTTTGGCAGTCTATACCGGCTTCGACTTTACTACTGTATCAGTACCGAATCTAAAGCCGGTAAAAACCCTTAAATCCTGGCTGCTTCACACGTTCTCGTAGATATATGTACGTATGTGCTCATTGTGCATTATTTCTGCCCATGCACATCATGTGCGACCCTAGTAGAGCTGAAAACGGGTAATCCACCAGCTGCGGCAAGTACGTACGGAATACGATGGAATAATGCACCAGCTGCCCCCAACCCCCATGCACTTCTTTCCCCGACTTTATTTGCAGCAACAAACTGGTGACCTTTGTTAATTTGGCATCTGACACATTTCGGTGAATTCGGTGCATGCATACACATGCATCCAAGCTTCTTCTGGGCTTACTACCTGTCTTTAGCATGCATTCACGAAACTAGGACTGCTCTATTACTACTGCTACCACTAGCAACGAACATTACTGTTTTCCCTTTGCCTGCTGTGTGATCGTAATTTGGAAAAACATATCCACGTTCTTGCATTGCTTCGCTTGTTCGGTTCCAGTAATATGTGCTCACTTCGTTCAAAATTGTTATTCCAAATTGTAAGTCATTTTAGTTTTTTTTCAGACACATAACATTTCTTGGTTAGGAGATACTAAATGTATGTTCTGTGAATCTTTTGAATCAATATCCCCTTTGTTTTTCAGTTGTTCTGTAGCCAAGGCCATTTGGGAAATTGTTGCTAAATGTTTGTGTGCCCTAAATATACTCCCTCCGTCCCAAATCTTTTGACGTTTTAGCCTTTACTCCGGTACAACAGGCAAACAAGTACATGCATCTAGGTGCATCCAACCAACAATGAACCTAGACGATTTTTAACCTTGCTAGAACGTCAGAAATTTTGGGACAGAGGGAGTACATGGTAATTTTGAGCAATCTTGGCGTTGGTGTAATCGTTGGTTACCAGGAGGGGGTCAGTTTCATGGGGATTGCGGCGATTTGTTGGGGTTTTTGGAAAAGCATAAACATGGCGTGTTTTGAGAAAAAAAATAATCAAAAGCCCTTTAAAAATTATATGTCACACTTGTGCTTTTATGAACTATTGGACAGGTTTATATCCGGAAATGGACAAAGATCAGCTCGCAGAAGGTGCTGCGCTGATGCTTCAAGTGGCGAAAGACGTGTTAGCAGCACAAACTGCACGGCAAGCTAATCAACTCTTGCTTAAGGACGAAGAGCAGGAGAAGGAAGATGAAGCGCAGTGATTTTGCTTGAAGTGGGTTTTGGAATTTTATCTTTGGTGACCCTGTTGGCTAATCTGGGGTAGAACTTTGGGTTCTTTTTGTCAGGTGCAGTGGCGCCTTCTTTTCTGTTGTCAGGGGTTGGTATATCTTTTGATAGCTACCGAGCTTGGGGACTCTTTTCAGTCTGTGTTGTTTCCTGGTAGGTAAAAGCTGTTTCGTGGTAAGGTAGATGGTTTTTCTAGTTGGGTCTACTTAAACTCTACAGCTACTTCTTGTTGGTCTTTTTGTATTGTTCTGAATGCTTGTATTTCCGTTATGAAGTAATGGAAATAGGGGTTCGATTCCCTCGTGTGGAAAAAATTTAGACATAATATACATCTAGATGCATAGCATAAGTAATGTATATATCTAGCTAGAACAAAAAAAACTGCCTAGAAGTATAGCATAAATTATGTACTTCTTGCATCCTAAATTATAATTCATTTGATTTTTTATCTCAAGTTTGACCATTTGTCTTATTTAAAAGTTTGTGTAAAACATCAATTCTTTTGTTGTGGTTTGCTTTATTAATAAAAGTTCTTCAAAAATCACTTAAATTTAACTATGTTTGCATAATTTTTTTTTGATAAAACGATGGACAAATTTAAGGTCTAAAAAGTCAAATGGATTATAATTTGACACAAAGGATGATTATCTAGCTAAAAAAGCCAAAATAACCTACGATTTGGAATCGAGGGAGTATAACAAGAGGAGCATTATGATCGCTCTTGCATTAATATTATTATTTTAACAAATGAGGTAAATGTGCTACCGATTATATTAAAAAAGAGAAAATCTAGACTAAACAAATACAACAGAGCTATAAAATAGAGTTGTAAAAGAGTTAAGCAACCATGACAAGAAAGATAACAAAATAACAAAAGAGAGCAACTATAACTATATGATTGGGATGGGATCACAACCCACACCACACTACTACAACTCGCTCCAATTATGTGTTTGCATAACTGTATCACTCTGAAAGTTGTATGACTACGGTTGCTCCACTAGCACCACGCCACCACCCACCAATAAAATGTTGCGCTACACATCACCCAGAAAACAAAGCTGACGCCATATCGATACACATACAATCATCTTTGCTTGTGTCTTTGTCACCAACATTGCCCCATATGGAACAAACCGCTGCCACACAGGACTGTCCGTTGCGTACGTAAGTCATCACGTCGTCAGTTCCACTTGTGTTGTTTATTTATGGCTGCGTTTAGTTACCAGTTGCGGTTATAATTTTATATTGTACCACTTTCATTTATATTTGACAACTTTTGTCCAATCATGGCCTAAGTAGGCTCAAAAGATTCGTCTCGTAATATACATGCAAAAAGTATAAATATGTAAATATTTCGTCTACATTTAATGCTCCATGCATATGCCACAACGTTAACGTGACTAGTTACAATTACAATTTATTGTGTAATTAAACAGGGCCTATGTTGTCCCAGACGTACCCGCTAAGTAGAGCTAGCCGCCGTAGTCTGCTACAGGCCGTCGTCTACATCCTTTGACATCTGAAGCTCTTGCATTAATATTGCTTTCCGAAACCATGAATACAATTAGATTGAATGTCACTTTTATATCTTGAGTAGTGTTGCATTACTATATATACACACACGTAATATATAAGTCCAACTAGCTCATTAATCGATCACACATCACTATAGAAATTTTTTCCCTGCAACATTTTCATCATTCGTTTGGTCTTCATCGGCAGTTTTGGACACGAACCATAGGCCATAGACACATGCAAAGTTGGCACGACGGTGAAAGATCGGTGATTGACATACAGTACCCACTTGCCAATGTGTCACCTCCTAAGTTACCTCTGTACGAAAGCACAAATTGAAGGCCTCACCACTGCTCTCTCTCTCAATCTCAGTAGAAAGTCTCCAGTCAATCTCACTAGAAGTTTCATGAGAGTTTTATTTACATTTAATAGTATGTCACATATATATTTTTGATAGCATGACGAAAGTAACACAAGTATACAGACTATTTGTAGTGGCGGTCGTGAAGCTATTTATACTGGCATTTTTCGCAACCGCAAGTAGGAGAGGCTAGTGAAAAATCAATTTTTTTACGGGCGGTGACTTGAGAATCGTCAGTGAAAATCGATTTATACTGCTGATTCCCTTGTACGGTCTTTGGTGGTGGCCGCCTCCTTACTCAGGAAGCTGTGGAACTAGAGCGTCGTGATGGGGTGTGCAAGTGGTGATTGGGAGAGCTGCGTGAGGGTTGCGAGCGGGAGCTCCGGCGTGGGGCACGTGCAGGGCATGGCCACGTGGTCGCCGGCAATGATAGGGTGCACGGGTGGGGCTTCGGGGAGCCACGACGAGGGGTTTGAAAGGACCGGATAGGCTAGAGGGGGATGAATAGCCTATTAAAAATCTACAAAGCACTAGACCACAAGTTAACAAATAACAAAGCGAAGCTAAGCACTAGCAAGCCACCTAGCACAAAATGCTACTGTGGGGGTATAAACCCATATACCCGCATGGCTATACATGGGCCGAGTCATCCGACCAGGCCCGGGCTGCTAAGGACGCGTCGTCTGCACGTTCTCAAGAAGATCACGCACATCCGCCGGCTTAGAAGTCTTGGCGGTCAGGGAAATACCTTTCCTAATATCTAGCCGATTAGTTTCCTTGTTCGGTTAGGATTGTAATCTAATATACATGGTAAAACCGACTTGTAACCCTGCCCCCCAGACTATATAAGGCAGGCAGGGGATTCCCTCAAACTCATCTACTAGCAATACAATACAGCAACACACAGGACGTAGGGTATTACGCCTCGCGGCGGTCTGAACCTGTCTAAATCGTTTGTCTCGCGCTTACTGCGCAACTCTTGCTCGTCTCAGGCGTACTTTCACCGCTCAATCTACTACCTTGGGCATACCTCTCGGTAGACTGCCGACGATATCTCGTTGACAGTTGGCACGCCAGGTAGGGGGTGTGCTTCTTGATCCATGGCGAACAAGGTGATTTTTTCGAGCTCCATCAAGCTCCCGACGCCGGGCCGGATCTTTACGGTGGGATCCATCACTTGGATCATCGGTCCCAACGGTGAAGGAAAGATTCTGGATGCGGCCCAGATCGCATCTACTCCGACTCCTCCAGCAACCTTCGCCCTGACAAGAAAGCTGCCATGCTACGTCCGGAAGACCATCGACAACGACGACCTGATCAGATCCATAGATCGGGTCTCCCAAGGCCTGTTCGATAGTCTCCAGATCTTGGAGTCGACTGCAGACCGCCTTCAGCGCCCATCAACGGCGCGACAACCTTCTCCGCCCTGCCAGGATATGACTCTGGCCATCATCGTCACTCCTCAGGGACGCGTTGTCGAACTGCGACCCCGAGCAGTTGCGGCACTGAGATCCTCCGATCATGCCTCCCCCGATCACGTCGGCACCAGCTCCAACTTCATCGTCGCCGACAACGTCCACTCCGACCACGACGACGCGGAAGGCGGTGATCTCACTGATCTGTCTCCTCCCACTGGTCGGTTCATCGGCGGGCCCGTCCTCACCTTCAGCAACGATAGTGCTCCTCCCCCGAATGAAACTGAAGAAGCCCGAGAAGCCCGTGAGGGCAGAAACGCTGACCGAAGACGGTGTCACGAGCAGCGAGCTGAGGCAAGAAAGGGCACCGTGCGGAACTTGGAGCCAGAATTTGATCTGGTCAGAAAACACCAGGTCTACAAGACCCCAAGCGTGAACATCGCCGTCGCAATAGCGGAGGCCAAAAGATTGGCCTTGACTCCTGAAGTAGAGCGCCTCACGGCTTACCTCCAGGCAGCCCAGGTCCAGATCAACGAAGAACGCCAACTACCGCCTCCATCGCATTCCACTGCGTCGGCCAGCGAGATTATTCACGAAGACGGTGGCCACTCCCGTGGCGGCCGGAGACGTCATCGCCAAGATGGAGACCAAGAGGTGAATCAGTCCGACCTCCGTGAAAAGCTGAAGACCAAAGATCTCCGGGGGCGCATCGAAAATCGAAAGAAAGCCAGGCACTCAGCAGAGACTGAGCGCCGCAAGGAGTATGATGAAGCGCACGGCCCTCCGGTCAACAACAAGAGTGCCCCTAGACTTCCGTTCACGACAGAACTCCAAGCGGTGCGCTGGTCGCTGAACTTCAAGGTCGTCGGCGTCGAGACCTATGACGGCACCGCCGCCCCCACCAAGTGGCTTACCATCTATGAGATCGCGGTCAAAGCTGCTGGAAGGAACTCTGACGTCATGGCAAATTACTTACCCATCATGCTCAATGCATTCGCCAATAATTGGCTGCTGAGTCTGAAGCCGAACTCCATCGACACTTGGGACCACCTGAGGGAGCAGTTCATCAGCAACTACAGCGCCACCTGCAAGCAGCCAGGCATGAAGTTCGATCTTGAGAAGCTCCAGCAAGCGTCACGAGAATCTCTGCGGGATTATATTCGGCACTTCTCAGAAACCAGAAATAACATTCCAGGCATCACGGATGCTGAAGCCATCTCCGCTTTCATACGTGGCCTCCGACCTGAGGAGGAGCTCAAGAGGAAACTATACTGCAGCAGACCAAGCTCCATCGCCGAGATGCTGCGCATCGCCAACAAGTGCGCCGAAGGGAATGAGGCAGCCCGCCACTCCATCCATAGCCGCCTCCATTTCCCCGACCGGTCACGCCACGAGGATGCCGACTGCCGATCTGACCGGCGTCACGATGACCAAGGAACCCGAACAGCACCGTGACCACCACCGTGGTGAACGCGACCACCGCAACCAGCACCGCTCCGGTCAATGTCGCTACGACGAGCCAGAAGGCTCCAGAGCTGGAGAGAGGCGTTGCCATTACCAGGTCTACAACACCCGACCAGCTCCGAAGCGCAATTATGAAGAGGCTTATGATAAACTCCTCGACAGTCAATGCCCCGTCCACAAGTTCCACAAGCATACCATGAGAGAATGCTATGGTTTCTCCAGGGCATTTCAAGAGGAAGAAAAGAAGAAGGCTCGCATAGAGTCTGACAAAGACAAGCGTGACGACAATAACGACCCGCCTCCAGGCTACAATGAAGCTCACCGGACGGTCTCCACAATCATTTGCCACCGCATAGCCATGGAATCGAAGAGGGAGCAGAAGCTCGTCGCTAGACGCATCAACTCCGTCGCTAACTATGACGCCTTCGTCACTGACCCGAAATTTCCTCCTTGGTCGCACAAGGTCAGCACCTTCAGTAGAGAGGACCAGTGGACGGAGATCCCATACTTGGGTCTCTTCCCACTGATCCTCGACCCGGTGATACGCAAGACATGCTTCCGCAAGGTGCTGATCGACGGTAGCAGCGGCCTCAACATCCGGTTTTCCGGAGCCGCCAAGGAGCTCGGACTCCGAGCAGAAGACCTGGAGCCGACCACGGCTCCATTTTGGGGAATCGTCCCGGGGCAGCCCTCCTATCCTCGGAGACAGATCAATTTGCCCATTCAGTTCGGAACACCGTAGTGCTTTCGCATTGAGCACATCGACTTCCTGGTGGCCGATTTCGATGCGACGTATCACGCCATACTCTGCCGCCCAAGCTCTGGCTAAGCTTGGGGCCATCCCCAACTACACCTACCTCGTCATGAAGATGCTGACGGAGACCGACATCCTCACGGTCCGTTCCAACCTCCGGGTCGCATATGACTGCGAGAAGGAGGCCATCGCCATGGCAGAAGCCACCGACGTCTCCATCTTGATGAACACGTGTGCAGTAGACGCACAAAAGCTGGCACCTGAAGAACAAGTCAACCCTGAGAAGACCCTGCCCAGAGTTGCTACCAAGAAGCTACTACCAAGAACAAGGAGACAGAGGACGTCGTTCTCGTTCCCGATGACCCGAGTAAGATTACTCGCATCGGGACAGATCTCGACCCCAAATAAGAAGACGCGCTCGTCAGCTTCCTCAGAAAGCACGTCGGCATTTTCGCATGGAAATCTGCGGACATGCCCGACGTACCTAGGAAGCTGATCGAGCACTCCTTGAACGTCTCGAAGACCACCAAGCCCATCAAGCAAAAGCTCCAGCGATTCTCTCCAGACAAGAAGGGGGCTATTAGGGTAGAAATAGCTCAGCTCCTAGCTGCCCGCTTTATCAAAGAGGTGTATCATCCCGATTGGTTAGCCAATCTGGTCCTTATAAGAAAAAAGAATAATGAATGGAGAATGTGCATTGATTACACCGATCTCAACAAACACTGCCCTAAAGACCCCTTCAGTCTCCCCTCACATCGATGAGGTCGTCTACTCCACAGCCTGGCTGCGAGCTACTTAGCTTCCTCGACTGCTACTCCGGCTACCACCAGATCACCTTGAAGGAAGAAGATCAGGAGAAAACCTCCTTCATCACTCTCTTCGGGGCCTACTGCTACAAGACTATGTCCTTCGGCCTGAAGAACGCTGGCGCAACATATCAGTGGGCCATCCAGGCATGCCTCAAGGACCTCATTCCCGACATCGCCGCAGCTTATGTCGACGACGTTTGTATAAAACTCTAAAAGGCTTGAAGACCTCATCTCTAATCTCGAAGCAGTCTTCGAAAAGTTAGATGCTTTTCAATGGAAATTGAATCCTTCCAAGTGCATCTTCGGCGTTCCGTCGGGCAACCTGCTCGGCAACATCGTCAAGCAAACAGGGCATCCTCCCTAATCCAGAGAAGATCGAGGCCGTCATGAGAATGAAGCCCCCGACCAATGTCAAGGATGTTCAAAAGCTCATTGGGTGCATGGCGGCCCTGAGTCGATTCATCTTCAAGCTGCTCAAGGCAGGCGAAAAATTCATCTGGTCGGAAGAAGCCGATCAGGCCTTCAAGGAGCTAAAACAGTTCCTGGTACATCCTCTGCTCGTTACAGCACCTGTAAAGGACGAAACTCTGCTGCTCTACATCGCCGCGACCAGCAACGTTGTTAGCACGGCAATAGTTGTCGAAAGGGACGAAGACGGTCATGCATATCCAATTTAGCGACCAGCCTATTTCATCAGCGAAGTCCTGAACGAGTCCAAAACTCGCTATCCGACGGTGCAGAAGTTGATCTATGCCATCCTCATCATGTCACGCAAGCTCCGTCACTATTTTGAAGCCCATCCAATTGTAGTGGTCACCCAACATCCTCTCGGCAGCATCCTTCGCAACAAATACGCCAATGGCAGAATCATGAAGTGGGCTGTGGAGTTAGGAACTTATTCTCTGGAGTTCCGCAGCCGAACGACGATCAAGTCACAGGTGCTGGCTGATTTCATCGCCGAATGGACGGAAATGCAGGAACAAGTACCCACCGAGTAGGAAGAACACTGGACGATATACTTCGACGGGTCCCTTAGCATCAGGAGGAGTAGGCGCCGGCGTGCTTCTCATATCACCTTCGGGCGAACGCCTCCGCTATGTGCTGAGAATATATTTCAAAGCCTCCAATAACGTTGCTGAATACTGAAGCCGCCATCCATGGCCTACAGATCGCCTCTGAGCTCGGCATCCGACGGCTGATGGTGTATGGGGACTCTGCCTTGGTTATCAACTAGGTGAATAAAGATTGGGACTGTAACAGTGAGAAGATGGACGCCTATGTCACCACGATCAGAAAGCTTGAAGGAAAACTCTTGGGCATTGAGTTTCACCACGTCGTCCGAGCTGAAAACCAGGCTACCGATGAGTTGTCTAAGCTTGGTTCATCACGAGCTGATATCCCTCCCGGCGTCTTCGTTCAGGAATTGGTCTACTCCTCTATCCCAGAAGAAGAAGAGGCTGGAGCACTCCCGTCCGATCAGATGGTGGCCATACATCTCTAATTCTGAAGAGGACTGAAGAGCACCCTTCATCGCTTATCTACTCGAAGCCAAAATCCCCGAAGATAAAATAGAAGCAGAGCATCTCGTGAGACGATTCAAGAATTACGTCCTAGTCGACAACAAGCTCATGCATAAAAAGGCCAAGAGTGAAGTCTTCCAGAAGTGCGTCACACGCGAAAGAGGGCATCGAGATACTCCAAGAAGTGCATGGAGGCATGTGCGGTAACCACGCAGCTCACGTACTCTGGTCGGCAAAGCTTTCCAAGCAGGATTTTATTGGCCTACCGCTGTCCAGGACGCTGAGAAGATTGTGCGCCGCTGCGAGGCGTGCCACTTTTTTGCAAAGTAGATACATGTCCCAGCACAGGAGCTACAGACCATACCTGCATCTGGCCCTTCGCCACATGAGGACTCGACATGATAGGTCCTTTCAAGGTGGCTAAAGGGGGCTACCACTACGTGTACGTCGCCATCGATAAATTCTGCAAATGGATTGAGTACAAGCCATTGGTGAAAGCAACAGCGACCAAAGTTGTGGAGTTCTTCAATGACATCTCTCACCGTTTCGGCCTTCCGAACAGCATCATCACCGACCTCGATACCACCTTCACTGGGAGCGACTTCTGGGATTTCTGCGACGAAAGAAGCATCAGTGGTAAAGTATGTCGCGGTGGCTCACCCTCGAGCTAACGGACAAGTAGAAAGAGCAAACGGAATGTTGCTCGACGCCCTCAAGAAGCGCCTACACGAAATCGTCAAAGGAAGTCCAGGAAACTGGATCAACGAGTTGCCAGCAGTCGTCTGGAGCTTGCGAACCCAGCCTAGCCGGAATACCGGCGTATCTCCATATTTTATGGTCTATAGATCAGAAGCAGTGCTACCAGCCGACATCGCCTTCCGAGCTTCTAGAGTTGAGAACTACAATGAAGAAAGGTCCGACGGCGCACGAGAAGAAGACATCGACAGACTCGAAGAAGAGCAGTCTGGCCTCCTGCGTACGCACGACCAAATACCTGGAAGGGCTATGTTGACATCTACTAACGTCGCCCAATATAACTTTATAACTTTTAACACTAGGGACGAGATTAGAAGATGTATGGTATTTTAATTAACTGATCAATAGCAACTAGCCACTTATCTATTACCAACATTCTTTAGCATGAACTGGGTTGTCAATCCTAATTATATATGCTAAGAATAAATAAAGGTTTTATATATTATTCCATGTGACTAGGCAGAAATATAAATAAATATAAACTAAGAATAATTCTGCAAGCGGACAGATAATTATAACATTGTAGCATTTTACCTAGAGTATCACCAGGCTTGTCGATTTATATGTATACCACTGGGAAGGTCTAGTAGGACTTAAATTATATCTACAACTTATACTGCTAATGCAAAAGATAAACCATAACTATAATCCTACTCATAACAAGGATCAGTCACATGTTAAAGATATATAGGATAAACATGATCAGTCATCATTATAAATAGGTAAATATCAGAGCTCATCTAGTCATAACAATAGCTAGCCAATGGATAGATAAAGGAATTAATATGTAAAGTAATTCTATAACTACATCAATGAATACTATGATTAGTGCAATTACATCTAGCAATCATTGTCTAGCCTCTACCTACATCATGATTAAATGTAAAGGAGCATCATCTAATGAGGATATTAAGACACAAGGGTCACCCCCGTTCGCGACCGCGCTCTGCTCGTCCTACGTACGGGGGGTGGACTACAGAGGACTCAACGCAGCTGTCACCTTACGCGATCTACCACACGACCCGGCACGTCAGGGTGCACTCGCAGATAAGCAAGATATCTAAACACCACGTCTACATACTGCCAATCCTTTATCCATGATATCTCTGGACGAATTCTATACGAGCAATTACATAAATTCAATAGGATCAAACTAACTATGCTAAACATATAATCAAAGTGAACAATGACTATTGCAATTAAAAACATATAAAAGATTAAGAACAATGTTTCCCAAATCATAATGTTGAATGCAATAAGAGAAAAGAACTAGAACTATACCGAACTCCGTGCTCCAGACAGACGCCAGGGGCTCCGGATCCTGTTGAAGAACTAGAACTCCTCTACTTCTAATCTAACTAGGCTAAAGCTATGAACTAGAGAGGCTCTGATGAACTAGAGAGGCTTTGGATGGCTTGATCTCCATATGACTTGATGCTTCAGTGAGGGGGTCTGCCCTATTATTTATAGCCTGGTGGGATGAACGTGCGAAGGGCCGAGATGACTCCACAAAGTAGGCGGAAGAAGACTCCAGAAGGTGGGCCGAAACCCTAGCAGGGGGGCGCCGGCCGGCCCCACCCTGGTGGGTCTCGGGCCCCGGTGCTTCGGGTGTGTTCCAGATGCTTCTAGTGTTCTCGTGATGATGTTTTCTTGGCGGTTAAGTTACGTGGTAATCATGCTCTTTAACCCTTCTTTTATACTTTTCTGGAGTAGCCCCTGGAAAATAAAGAACATGCAAAACTCGTGGAAACTGTCAGTTAAAACCCTAGACTAGTGTGTATTCATGTATCCTTTGGTGTCTAAAGTTCTAATAAAAGTTGACGTTATCTACCGTCAACAGGCTACGTCGATATTATAACAGGAACGTCAACGGCAGGTTCTTCGTGGTCGGTGACCTTGTCCTTCGCCGCAAGCAGAGCAAGGAGGGCATGCATAAGCTTTCTTCTCCATGGGAAGGGCCATACATGGTCAAAGCCGTGACTCGGCCAGGCTCATACAGACTGTGTGACGTCGATGGCGTCGACATCCCCAACTCCTGGAACATCGAACACATCCGTCGCTTCTATCCTTGATAGTGTGTCAAGGCAGGTATGTGTATTTTCGTTTTTTCAATAAAAGTCATACTGCTTCGATACACATGTATGTCCACATTTGCAGATCAGCAAATCAATAACATCCGTCGCCAATGCGTAAGCCCCGCATCTGTTCGGGCAGCACGACTTCGCCAACGCGTAAGCCCCGCATCTGCTCGGGCAGCACGACTTCGCCAACGCGTAAGCCCCGCATATGCTCGGACAGCACAACTTCGCCAATGCGTAAGCCTCGCACCTGCTCGGGCAGCACAACTTCGCCAACTGCTTAAGCCCCGCATCTGCTCGGGCAGCACGACTTCGCCAATGCGTAAGCCCCGTACCTGCTCAGGGCAGCACAACTTCGCCAACGCGTAAGCCCCACACCTGTTCGGGCAGCCTAATTACGTCGACGCATAAGCCCTACATAAGGTAGGCCGCCCTATTTCAGCCACTTTATCGACCGCCCCGATAGATTCGAGAAGCCATCGCCCACGATAAGCGTAAGCCTTGCCAGGCGTAGGCAGCTTCGCCACCACGTAAGCCCCAGGGACGCATGGGCTGTTAAGTCTTCGCTATTACGAAAACCCCGGGGACGCTTGGGCAGTTTTAGCAGCGTCTCCAAAAGCCCTGTCGAAAGGAACGGGCACCGGTCGTCGATCACTCTAATGAGCTGCACGCTCTGGCTTCCCTCCGACCAACAAAAAAAACGTCTCAAGAACGTTCGAGTACTCTATGTCGCGCACGATCGACTACAACAATTCCGAAAACTCGACGAGCGCAATAAGAGCAAAAACAAATTTCCAAGAACTTTCGTTCAGAACAATTTTACATAATATAATCTCTGATCACATTAACCAGTGTTTGTTGCACAAGCAATCCTCAATTCCCTTGTAGGTATATTCAAGTGTTCTCTGTCGGGAACAACTGCATATCTAGCCACCAGGAGTTCCGCTGCGGGCCTCGCCTCCTCTTCAATTGATCCTCCTGCTGCTCGGTGGTGCCATAGGCGTAACCCCCCTTCACCCTGTTGTTGTTCACGCCAGGGTAATGGGAGCGCACCACGCCGAGCACATGAGCTGCAAGTGTTCTCCGCCACTCAGTGCAGAAGGCCTTAAAGTGCCGCAACGCTTCACGACTCTGACGAATAATATCAAAAGGCCCCGACGCCTCTGCTAGGAGGATCGGCGGGAGCATACTCGATGATGTCCAAGACAGGTTTGATACCCTCCGCCACGGCGTCGTAGCGGTTCTCGGCGGCTTCCAGGCGCTGCGACAGATCGTTCATCTGCGCCCGTGTCCTCCGCTCAATATCTGTTCATACCAAGAGGCAAAGATCAGAGATCTCAACACGATGCAATGAAGCATCCTACAAGGCAGAAGAAACTCACCCAAACGTGTCTCTTCGTTCCTCCGAGCAGCTTCCTGTAGCATGGACACTTCATCTTCTAGCTCTTTAACTATACCAAAAAAGACGACGAATCAGCATCCCTAGCAGAGTGAATGAGGCAAGGTTGGAAGTCTGAAGACTGCATATACCTCGGTGCGCGGCACCCTCCAACAAATCGGACAGATCTGCAAGTCAAGACTTCGAAGCTTAGCAGTAAGAAGGAGTTGAGATATAATAACTAACACCACAACAGTCTCTGTACCTCTTTTATCCTGCAGCAGCTTCTGCTCGGACTCCATCAAGTCGTTGCAGTGCAAATGCAACTGTGTCGCGCTACTCGCAGAGGTCTTTGTTGACACTTCTTAGCGCAACCACCAGAGACAGGGTGTTAGGCTATCTCTGATAACGGCGCCAGAAGTGCCCTGAGGGTATTTCTTATGTCTATTGGATAATTCTGTAAGCGCACAGAATATACCGCTGTAGCACTTCACCTGGGAGTATTTCAAGGTATCGTTATTTATTTTTATCCCAAGGGAAAGCGGTTACTAGGAATAATTAATAAAAAGAAAGAGAGATCCTTAAGTCTATACCAACTTAGTACCAGCTAGTGGCAGGGGGGGTAAATCGATAGGTAGAGGAAATGGTAATGACACCAACACACAACAAGTATTAAGATAACTAAAAGATAACTAGTAGAGTATAGCTAGGTGGGAGGACAACGAGTGAGTATAAGACTCCTATGACACTTACTTTACTCTTATGACTTATCCTATCAAATAGATGACTTATACTAAGATAGTACCTTACTACCGGCGTGCAGGGGGTAGTGCGAGACAATAGAGGACAAAACCTCTACCCGAAGCGCCTACACTCTTATGGGAGCCTACCTTTTAAGAACTTGCCTAAAACACATGGAGGGATACTAAGACTAGACAGGGCTGTCACCACCTGCTAGCACCCACAAATAATCCTGTGCGACAAGCGGTAATCAAAGGCAAGATCTAGTCTAAGCACCACGCTTACACTAAGTCTCACTATTCTAGCTTGCGTACCAACAACTAGAACACCCTATGACAGACGATGAACTAACACACGTTGAGTTGGGACAAGATCACTATCAAGTATAAGACAAGTACAAAATAAGACAAGACACAATAATACTATAAAGAATAGTAAAGACTAAGTAAGAACTTAGTGAAGTAAAGTAAAGATTATATATATTGATAAAGATAAAGTCTTACAGAAGAAAGGTACAAGAGCTATACCAGACTCTCCAGCAGACGACTCCGGAGACTCCGAGCGCAGCTCGACTCGACTCTAACTCCCACACTAGACTAATACTACTACTAAAGAGTAGAACTCTTGTAACTTGTGTTGTATGGTGTATGGTGTCCTTGAAAGGGAGTGGGCAGCCTCTATTTATAGTGGAGAGTGGACGGATGCCACGTCAGCGATTCGTGTGCTCCTCAACTCTCCACTCTTGGATCCATCGCCTTGTAACCGCCTCAAGATAGACGGCTGTGGCAATTTGAGCACATGGGAAGTATGTTTGGAGTCGGTGGAGGCCAACCGACCTGGCTGGGCACCAGGGGGGTTCGGCCGACCCCACTCTGACTGGCGGGCCCAGCCAGGAGCTTCTAGAAGGAGTCCCCACCAGTCAGTGATGGTGTAGGTGGCTTGGTTCCCCATCTTGTGGTTCGGCCGACCCACCCATGTCTCCATCTGTCATAGGCTCTTTCTATGTGTTGGTCCTGTCTTGGTTGCTTTGTTTCATGCCTCAATCCGTGTGCCTTTGATCTCCACCGTTGAATGAAAGCACAAGTTGATCCGATGGATGAACTGACTTGGTTGGAGTGTCACACGGATCCTGCCATGTCACCAGAGCCAGGTGGGCCCCATGGACAGTTCGGCCGACCCATGGGTGGGCCCACCCTTGGCTCTCATCTCCTTCATTTGATGTTTTATGCAATGTGTTGAAAGGTGGTGGCCTGGGGTAACATATCATGGTTCGGCCGAACCATGTATTTAGCCCCTGGCTACTCACTTTTGCACTGATTTAGTGTTTCCTGCAATCACAAGCTAAGAGTGCATGTGGAACTAGTTATTGATAAAATATGCTCATGATATGTTTATCTTCCCTTGAATCCGAGGCCTGTTGATGGTGTTTGAATGTGGAAATTTAGGGTAATTCCACCGTCAACAGTCTTCCATCGCTTTCTCCATATGAACATTCTCCTTCTCCAACCTTGTGTTCTCCACCGCGAGTCCAGCAGCGCGTTGAAGAGATTTTCGTCGATCTTCGGCCGTCATGGACAGTCTGATCGACAATAACAGAACATGACAAAGAGCAAGCAGGGAAACTTCAAGCAACCTTAAGAAGGGTGCAGTTACCTGAACTCGTGAAGATAATCGCCTCAGCCGGTGGGGCACTTTTCTTAGGTCGGACATGGGTGTTGGTTATATCTGCCTTCAAGGCCTCCAGCTCTTCGTCGGTCGCTTCATCCTCCACGACGACGGCGTACTGATCATCCGACCCACCTAAAAGTCCTAAGCACCACCGGCGGAGCCTCACCTGCAGCCTGACGAGTGATCTCCTCGACATCGTGCTCCGGAGGAGCAGCGCCTGCAGGTGGTTGCTCGGGAATCTCCTGGCCTGACCCCGGTACTCTCGCCAAAAAAGGGGCCGCTGGTCTGTGCGTTCGCTCCTTGGTCAGAACCAGCGGGCAGGCACTGTCCCATGGGAGTCGTGTCTCGAAGAATGGCCTCCTCTGGTGTCCTCAGGCTGCCGTTCCGCATCTTGGTTTGAGGGCAGGGACGGTGGCGGCGGGGTCGCTTCACTGCGGCTGGTCAGATGGTGGCGGCTGCTCCTGCGAGCCCAAATCTGGCTGCTTCTTCGGCGACTCGTGATCAGAAGACCAACTAGCGGCAACATCCCCTTCATCTCCATCCCTCGCCGACGCATCACCACCAGCTTCTCTACTCACCATCCTCTCGATGTCTTCGGCGGAAGGGTCCCTGGATAATAATACGGACTTCATGACTAAATATAACAGAACATACTGTTCAGCAAGAGGCAGCAGCAAGAAGACACGGATACTCACAACTCCGAGCGGCGACAGTTTCCGTGCGAAGCGTTTTTTCTTACCAGAAGTCCCCTCATCTTCACTAAGGTTCTTGATCGGAGGGACCTCCCCTCTCTGACGTTTCGGCGGTGGTCCTTTGTCGTCACTCAAGCTCGGGAACACCGCCTAGCGGCGGGTTCGCTCCTCAGATAGCTTCACTGGCTTTTCAGGTTTTCGGAGTCCACTCGACAAGCCAGCTTTATCAGGCATGGGCTGCTTACCGCGAGCCACCCTATGGGAAAGGGTCTCATGATCCTCTTCCTCTTCATCGGCTTCAGCTTCATCGTTGGAGTGCTCTGCGAAGTCTTCGTCCTTCGCTACCTGGGCTGGTAGCGGTGTCGAGGGTCAACTCCTTCGGGCCACTCTGTACTGGGCACCTCCGAGAAGTATACCTTCTAGTCCTGGCCATATATCTTCAACAAATCAAATGAGATGTAAGGGATCAACATTATAACAGAGGACACAAAGAAGAAATTTGCAAAAGGCGTACCTCGGGTGGTGGATTCCCAATATGCAGCACCTTCTGCTTTCCTCAGGTTATTGATATGCATCTTGTTATCAAACAACTCCTTCAGCCTTATCATAGCTTCGGAGGACGACATCTGATCGGGGACCTTTCTGGTCGGATCAGTTTCACCAACCCATTCATGCGCAGGATGAACTCTCTCTTTGCAGGGCTGAACTCGGCGCCTCACGAAATTGGTAGCAACTCCAACTCCATTCAGATTCATGCCATTCAGAATTTCCAATAGCTCGTTTACTTGCACCATCTCGTCATGATGTGGGCCTCTTTGACCAGCTCGGTTTCTTCGTGTCAGGAAGCGGCTTTTTCTTTGGCCAAACGGTACTTCGAACTTGGAACGAGACCTCTTATTCCAATTACGAAGACTAGTATTGAGAGGGATAGAAAGATAATGGGCGGACATGCCATCCTGGAGTTTGAGGTACACTCCCCCGACAATTCAAGAGCCTCCGTCCGCTCGATTTCACGAGCATATACAGATGACGAAATAAATTGAAATGGGAAAGAATTCCGGCGAAGGCTTCACAAAAGTGGATGAAAATAGAGATTTAGAAGATGGAGTTGGGATGCAAATGGCACAGGCGAAATCTCATAATAATCAAGGAGCTTGCGAAGAAAGGGATGGCAAGGAACACCAAATACACGGAGGAAATAGTCAGCAAAGACAGTCATCTCATTGGTGTTGGGCATAGGAAAAATGGCTCATCGTTTGATGGCCTCCATCTAGCGGTGGCACGGTCTGGCAATAACCTTTCGCCACCAACCCTAAAATGGTCTTCTCCGTCACCGAGGACCGCTGCCATTCCTGGTCTAGATGGAACTCTCCAGGCTACGGCTCTTTTGCCTTCTTCGGGGGAACCCTCGTGCTCTTCCTGGGCGCCATCTCTACAAAGTAGGCACGGATTGAAGGTGGTGTCAAATCGAATTGATGGAATCTGAGCGGAATTAGATTTTGAATTGGTGGTTGCGGAAACCCTAGGTGATGGCGGCTAGGGTAAGCAGCAGTTGTCTCTTGCTCAAATGACTACCGGGTGAAGACGAACCGTTTTCTTTACTACTCCAGTCTATTATAAAGAAAGACGCGCCGTTTCGAATGCTTTGCATATCGGTTTCTATTTACGTCAGCATTTCTGGACACTTGCCCTGCTCGGGGACTTCGTCATCGCTACGACAGCGCTTCCGAGCACCGGTTCTGCTCGAAGGCTTTGTCGCTTCGCTAATATTTCCGAGCACAGGAGGTGCTCGGGGACTTCGTCAGCGCTACGGAGCACCGGGTCTGCTCGGAGGCTTTGTCGCTTCGCCAATATTTCTGAACACAGGAGGTGCTCGGGGACTTCGTCATCGCTACGTCAACACTTCCGAGCACTGAATCTGCTCGGAGGTTTCGTCGCTGCATCGATATTTCTGAGCATAAGAGGTGCTCGGGGACTTCGCCATCGCTACGTCAGCGCTACCGAGCACCGGGTCTTCTCGGAGGCTTTGTCGCTTCGCCAATATTTCCGAACACAGGAGGTACTCGGGGACTTCTTCATCGCTACGTCAACACTTTCGAGCACTGGATCTGCTCGGAGGTTTCATCGCTGCGTCGATATTTCTGAGTACAGGAGGTGCTCTGGGACTTCATCATCGTCATGTCAGCGCTTTCGAGCACTGAACTGCTCGGAGGCTTCGTCGCTTCATCGATATTTCCGAGCACAGGAGGTGCTCGGGGACTTCGTCATCGTCATGTCAGCACTTCCAAGCACTGAACTGCTCAGAGGCTTCGTCGCTTCGTCGATATTTCCGAGCACAGGAGGTGCTCGGGGACTTCGTCTTCGTCACGTCAGCGCTTCCGAGCACTGAACTGCTCGGAGGCTTCGTCGCTTCGTCAATATTTTCGAGCACAGGAGGTGCTCAGGGACTTCGTCGACACTTCACATGACCACCAAGTATAAAGACTTTGACCCTGACACTACGTGCCTACGTCACCTACTATCAGGCTCAGGGACTAAGTGGATACTACTTCACCTAACGGTGAAGGTATTGTTTCTGAAGAACCAAAAGTGGATACACCTCATCAGAAGAGAAGGCTTTTTCAAATTTTTTCTGAGCTCCTTATATCCGTCTGGTCAAACAACTCCAATGATCTGCACCTCCCTGACGAATGTAAGGTGCTCGGGGACTAGCTGTGGGGTATAAACCCATATACCCGCATGGCTATACATGGGCCGAGTCATCCGACCAGGCCCGGGCTACTAAGGATGTGTCGTCTGCACGTTCTCTAGAAGATCACGCACATCCGCCTGGTTTAGAAGTCTTGGTGGTCAAGAAAATAGCTTTCCTAATATCTAGCCGATTAGTTTCCTTGTTCGGCTAGGATTGTAATCTGATATACATGGTAAAACCGACTTGTAACCCTGACCCCAGACTATATAAGGCGGGCAGGGGATCCCCTCAAACTCATCTACTAGCAATACAATACAGCAACACACAGGACGTAGGGTATTACGCCTCGCAGGCGGCCTGAACCTGTCTAAATCGTTTGTCTCGCGCTTACTGCGCAACTCTTGCTCGTCTCAGGCACACCTTCACCGCTCAATCTACTACCTTGGGTATACCCTCTCGGTAGACCGCCGACGATATCTCGTCGACAGCTACTCATAAGAATAAGCACACAAACGCTAGAAACCAACTCCTCCGAGATCTAAGGAGATGGCACCTAAACAAGACAATAGCGCAATGAGTAGGAATCGAGAAAGATATACCGTCAGTGGAGAGTAGAGATTGATCCAATCACCAAGAGTAGATAACCAACAAGAAATCCAATTGATCAACCAAGAAATCCACTCGATGGTGGAGTAGAGAAGTGCACACTCGATTTTTTTACCGAAGTTCACGTGATCGCCTGTCACGCTACTCCTCGCTTGTGGCACCGGTCTTCCTTGATGGATTGCGAGCTAGGCTTCACACGTCAATCCCTCACCGGGAGCCGCTCATCAACACAAGATAAGTGGCTATCAACCACGAGCAATCCACTAAAGTCGGTTTTGGCACTCCTGCCGAGGAATAACCGCAAGAACCCCTCACAATCAAGCCTTGAACAATCACCAATCAAGCTTACACCTCCTCCTTGCTTCCACAGCCGTCTAGGAACTTGGCAAAGCCCCAAGAGAACAAGAAAACCAAAGTAAATCGCCACCAAGTGCTCTAGGATGCAACACTCAAGCAATCAAGCACTTGGAACAACACTATCTCACAAAGATTTGAGTTAAAGTGTATGAGATTGTGTGTGGAGGGCTTAGGCTAGGACTCACAAGAGATTAGGAAATGATCAAAATACTGCAAGACTTAGTCCCCAAGCCAGCCTAAGCACTACTTATACTCCCCTCACAAAGATTTGCCCGTTACTGTTTTATAGGAGCACCGGACTGCGGGAGCACCGGACGCTCAGTGTCCGGTGGTATTGTCCGGTGCACAGATTAGTGTCACATCGCGCTTGGTTCAAACACGAGCCGTCAGATCCCAACGGTCAAGACAGCTGAAAAACGCGCAAAGTTCACACCGGACGTGGAACATCACACCGGACGCTCCGCCGTCCGTGTCCGGTGCGCGAACAGAGAGCAACCAGAGAGCTCCAAGTCACATCGGACGCGTCCGCTAAAGGCTCCCCGGACGCTCCCGGCGTCCAGTGTACTCTCTGAGTCAGATTTCCAACAGTTTCATCGGACGCTCGAAAAATACCACCGGACGCGCTGGAGTTACTGTTCCAGTGTCCGGTGCTTACGCAGAGAGGTTCCAGAGAGCTCCAAACCACACCGGACGCGTCCGGTGCATGCCCTCCGGACGCTCTCAGCGTTCGGTACACTCTGCACCACTGCGCCACTGCTAGGGTTAGTCACCGGACGCTCCGCCCAGAGTCCGGTGCAGCGTCCGGTGCTTCTTTAAGCACTTTTTCAAGACTAGAAACTAGCCCCTTCTCTCAAGTGCTAACACCCAAGCACGTGTGTTAGCTATTTTTCAAAGCATTTTGAAGGGCTAGTTAGTGTGATCTAGAGTCCTAAGTGTGAATGCCAATGCAATGCAACTCTAGAGCACTTGACAATCCGATTCGAGTTCATTTTTCTCCCCTTGATAGTCAGCTATCTATTCTAAATAGTGATCACACCCTACTTGGTGTCTTGATCACCGAAAGAAAAGTCCTAATGAGTTTATACCTTTAGCCTTTAAACCTTTTCATTTTCACCTTGATCATCTCCACTTGTTTTCACCATCACAAAGTCCATGGTTGAGCCATCTTGATCACCATCTCCTAGGCTCATCACTCCATGGATAGGACCACCTATGCTTAGCCATCACTTAGCAAATAGGTTAGTCTTTAGGGTGTCATCAATTATCAAAATCCAAACTAGGGCTTTCAGGGTGGCCATGGATGGAGCTCGCGTGGGCCAGCGACTGCTACGCCGGGAAGACAGGAGAAAGAGAGAGTCTAGGTGGTTGACAAATTGACACCACTATAGGGGAAAATGGTCATTTTTCGTGCTGTTTGACACTGTTAGATAGAAAAGTTGATTTGGATAACAAAGAAGTTCAGAACAGTGGCACTTGTATGAGATCATTTTTTAATGGCCTACATATAATTACCATCTTTTTTAATGGCACACCATGTAAAAGTCTCTTCAATTTTCATCCTACTAGCGGGAAGTTAGGCCCCGTTTGGTTGCAAGAAACATTTCGGTTTCTTGAGAGAATCAGTAGAATCGTTTTGAAACAAGTACCAGACCTAAGATTCAAAATGGATTTATTTCTCACTTCTTCGTAAAAACGTGAATCCGTGATTACCTTGTTTTGTCGGTTCCGCTCCGCCTTCCGTCCCCTCCGTCTTCATCCTCCTTCCGGGCGCAAGCAAAGCATCCTCGTGTGGGCTCTAGATCCCTCCCGGCGGTGCAAGGCGAGGGAGTGAGTGAGGACACGAAGGTGTGGCGCAGAAGGGCGGGGAAGCGAGGGCTCAAAAGTGAGGTGCTGATGGGCAGGCAAGGTCACAGACTCGCGGCTCAAATGGGCAGACTAAGGTGAGGTCACGGACATGCGGTGTAGGTGGGGGCGTGAGTGCACACACAGGGATGAGGATAGAGTGGCTAACATGGAGTCTGCATACGGGATAGATAATGGATAGAAGGTGAACTAGCTAGTTAAAATCAACCTAACGGGTTCTAAAAGTGATTCCGTTTCTACGGGAAACGTTTAAAAAAAATCATGGAAACGAAATGTTCCAATGAGAATCTAGATCCTGTACATATTCAAGCCGTTAAGAGAAGCTTAGACACATTCATATATTCAACATCTAATAGCGGGCTCGTATCTAAATGCTGGATCAAATCATATATATATTTATAGGTATTTGCTAAAATTCAGGTGCCTGAAATTTAGTTTTTTTTCAGACGACAGTTATATTGCATATACTTTATATTAAAATTGCAGGTTTCATTCGTTGCAATTTATATATACGCAATCTGTATTTTTCGGTACCGATAATAAAAACTCGTTAGCTCAAACCTAACAAACTCTGATTTATATTGACACAAAGACAATTAACAATTTAAAAGTATGGCTCTTTGTTGAAAAATTTCACACTACTAAGATTTGAAGTATCTAAACATACTCAAACATATAAATTAATATACATGCATATACATCAATGTAGTTAATTGAAGGTGGGAGTAACTACTCCCAGATGGTATATAAAATACTCCCTATATATATTTATAATGTTCATAATACCTTAGCTGACACTAGAGAGTAGAGACCGACGCACGGGCCCCACCAAACTGACTCGAAGTCACGGGCCCACAATCCGAATATCAACCCAACCTGACTCCTTCGTTTGTCACCTCGTCGTCTCCCCGACCCGAATTGCGGATCTGACGCGCGCACACCCAAACCCGACCAAAACCTAGCCACCCATCCCTAGCTCTAGGGTTCCGCCGCCGCCGATCCAGCCGGCGTCTCCCCGCCCGCCGGCCACGATGTACAACGGCATCGGGCTGCAGACCGCGCGGGGGTCGGGCACCAACGGTTACGTCCAGACCAACAAGTTCTTCAGTCAAGGCCCGCACCACCTCCGGCGGGGGGCCGGGCAGGCCGCCGCTCCCCGACGCCGCCGCCGCCGGGGCGGATGGCGGCGGGCTCGGCGGGATGCGCAAGCCTAACAAGGAGATCCTCGAGCACGACCGCAAGCGCCAGGTCGAGCTCAAGCTGCTTGTGCTCAGGGACGCGCTCGAGGAAGCAGGGCTACACCGAGGGCGAGATCGAGGAGCGCGTCGAGGAGGCGCGCAAGGCCGCGGAGGTAGAGGCCGCCGCGGCCGCGGCAGCGGAGGAGGCAGGGAACGCTCGCGGCTCCGGCCGACTGCCTCTACCCGGCGGCAGAGGGTATGGGTTTGTTGCCGTCTTGTAGGCTTTGGTCAGTTTGTCAATTTTCGTGTTCGGCTTCAGAGTTATGGTGTCTCATAGGTCTTAGTTGTCTATTTTCGTGTTTTGGTTCAGATTGCCCCAGCAGATAAGGCCACAAGTCATTTATCTACCAAGACTTAGATAAAGTTTTGGGAGACTTCTCCGTATTTGAAGTGTGAAAGCTAGAGCGACATATTCAAATTGTAGTTTCTGTTTATATGTTCTTGCATTTCTCCATCTCTAGAACCGTATAATCATTTATCAGTCTCTAGATTTGCATATTGGGAAGTCTGTTTATAGTGGAACATTCTGTCTATTATAGGTTCGCCACCATAGATTTGCATATTGATGGAGTGGATAGTGGTAAGATTCTTGCAGTTCTTTCATGTAGTTTTTTCTACATAGATGGAGGCCTGCACTTAGGGTGTGTTTAGATCCCAGTTGCAGTTGCAATTTTGCACTGTAGCACATTCGTTTGTATTTGACAACTTTTGTCCAATCATGGCCCAAGTAGACTTAAAAGATTCGTCTCGTGATGTACATGCAAAAAGTACAAACATGCAAACATTTCGTCTACATTTAATGCTTCATGCATATGCCGCAATGTTGATGTGACTATTGTAATTGCAATTTGCAGTGGATCTAAACAGGACCTTAATTTTTCCTGAGTTTGTCATCTTGTAGAAGCAAATTATTGCTTGCACCTGGTTCTGTGTGCGAATTGAATATTAATGGGCTTGCCCTGTGCATTCCTGTGCAGATGTGGGAAAGTCTGTCATTTTGTAGTGGTTGATTTTCTGCCCATCAGACCTATTTCTGTTGGATGGCATATTGATGTAGATGATAGACAATAGAAGCTGACCACACTACTTTCATGTAGCCTTTTCGTTTTAGTTGGATGCCTCCATTTAGTCTGTGAGATTGTATTGCCATTTGAAAATGAAATTAGTGTTACTGATGAACATTTAGTCTCTTGAGTGTTTTTTTAGTATCTAAAAGTTGCCATATTTTTCTCAGGTTTACAGACACACAGAGCCATCATGTTGCTGCAAGGAAGGAGAAACAGCTTGAGACTCTAAGGGCTGCTTTAGGGCTGGATGTTGAAGATGCAAAGAAGAAGGGGGATGCGGAAAGTGATGTAGAATCTGGGGAGCTTGTTCCTGGTAAGTATTATGAGGAACTGGATACTGCTGGACAAAAGGATAGCAAGGATTCAAAGGATGCAAAGAAGAGCAAGAAGAAAAAAGAGAATGACAAAAGGAGTAAACACAGAAGTTCAAGAAAGAGCAAGTACGACTCAGACTCAGATCACGATCATGACACAAAAACAATGAAGAGTTCTCACCATGATTCAGAAGACGGTTCAGAGACTGATTATGATGAGAAGGAAAAGAAACACAAGAAGAAATCTCGTGTTGGTTCTGATGATTCTGAAAATAATCAGAGGAAGGCAAAGCGTGGAAAGAACACTCGTCATGATTCTGAGTCTGATACAGATAGCGACTATGGCAAGAAGAAAAACAAACATAAAAAGAATGATCAGGGTGAGAGAAAAAAGGTGTCATTGAAGAACTCTCGTCATGATTCTGAGTCTGATACAGATAGTGGCTATGGGCATGGCAAGAAGAAAATAGTACATGCAAGGAATGATAGGGGTGAGAGAAAGAAGACACCAGTAAAGAATTCTCTTCATGATTCCGAATCTGATACAGATAGTGGATATAATAAGAAAAAAATGGAACATGCAAAGAGTGAACATGATGAAAGAAAGAAGTTACCGGTGAAGAGCTCTCGCCATGATTCCGAGTCTGATACAGATAGTGGCTATAGCAAAAAGAAAATGGAACATGCAAAGTATGAGCGTGTTGAGAGAAAGAAGGTACCAGTGAAGAGCTCGCGTCATGATTCTGATTCTGATTCTGATACAGATAGTGGCTATGGCAAGAAGAGAATTGAGCATGCAAAGAATGAACGTGACGATGGCAAGAAGAAAATAGAACATGCAAAGAATGAACAGTGATGAGAGAAAGAAGGTATCATTGAAGCGCTCTCGTCATGATTCTGATTCTGATACAGATATTGACTATAGGATGAAGAAAATAGAACATGTGAAGGGCATTCATGATGAGAGAAAGAAGATGCCCGTGAGAAGCTCTCGTCATGATTCTGATTCTGATACAGATAATATTGGGAAAAACAAGATGCCAGTGCAAAGCTCTCGTCATGACTCTGAGGATGAGAAGCTTAGACAAAGAAAGTATGGCTCTCGGGCTTCTGAGGATGAGAAGCCTAGAAAGTACAAGGAAAGCATTCGCCATGATTCAGATTCAGATGGTTCCCTTGATAAGGAGAGACAACTGAATGCTGCAGTGTTGAAAAAGGATGTGCAAGAGAAAAGAAAACTATCTAGTTCAAGTGAGAGTTCAGATTACAGCAGCAGCCTCAGCAGCAGTGATTCTGACATGAGTGCAGATAGCTATGAGGAACAGAAAAGAAGTCAAGCTGGAAGGAGAAGAAATGAGCTGAATACTCAGAGGAAGAAAGAGGAGGAAAGGAAAGAGCTTGAGAAGCAACAGCAGAGAGAGGTAGAGAGGAAAGAGCTGGAGAAGCAAAATCAAAGGGAGGAAGAGAGGAATGGAGATGGGGAAGAGAAGGCAGCGGGAGAGGGAGGAAGAGAGACAGAGGGAGAGAGAGCAATATGGAAGGAAAGGTGGAAATGATGTGGAGAGAGACAACAAAAGGAAACTGATAGATGATCGGTATGATCCACATTCAAGTAGAGTTAGTGAAGAGGGATACAAAGACCGCCAGAACAGAGATGACAATAGATGGCAGGAAGAGCGTGGTCGACACAGTAGATATATGGATAGTCATGATTCAAAGAGGTCCAAGGCGTGACGAGGACTCACATTACCATTCAAAGAGGGATTATGAACCACGCTATTCTAGAGATGAAAATAGAGACAGAAGACGTCACTAAATGTAAGGTATATCAACCACCCCACTGTAACTCCCATTGACCTACCTGTTGCCTTCATTGTTGTAGATAAAACTCGTGTAACTTTTTGTTATATATGTTACCAAATCATACAACCAGTCTACATTGAGCTGTAGGCTGTAGGTTTTAGAAGCTTTAGTTGGGCATATTTGTGTATGTTATGAGCTCCTAATATGTTTTGGATGCTACATGCCTGCATTTTGGTACACCATCCTTTTGTTTGTGTCAAATTACTTGCTTATATTATATTATATGCAAATATATAACTTCTATATGCCTTTTGTGCAGCCATATTGGTAATCCTTGGAAAGCTACAGAGTAACGCATCTTGAAGAATGGCCGTTCTAGGTGGACTTATTCTCAGTTCTCACCCATTTCAGTCCTAGATCTTTTCTGCGGCAGCAAGACCATCCATCAGTACCCCGACTGTAGCATTAAGCTTTGCTTTTGTTTGTATCATACTTTTGTTTTGTTACGCCAAGAGCAAATTCTCCAATATGTAATGTGTCGTGTACATGCATGAATAGAAGATATTTTTGTTGGAAATTGTGGTGCCCATCAATCATTACTGAAAAGTTGTCAATAGCCTACTTATATTTGATGAGTTTTTACAGCTTATTCAAAATTTTTGTGCGCATATTAGGATTATCTCATGTTTCATATGAACTCTCTTCGTCCCTAAATAATTATCGTTTTTGCTTCCTGAAAAACAACTTTGATTAAATATATATTAAATTACATTAATATTCATAGTATATATTTAGTATCATTGGAAAGATTTTTGAATTTAGTTTTTTTTATAAATTTATTTAGAGATATAAATGTTGCATGATTTTTCTACAAATTAAATCAAACTTGTGGCACGTACATCAACGGTGACAATTAAGAGTACTGCACAAGCCTTTTAAGGTTTACATAAGCCTTGATGTTTGCAGGCTACTAGTAGGATTAGAAAAACAACACCAACTTTAATACTGGAGTACGTGTGCTGAAAAGATAATATGTGCACTGCTTCTGCACGATCGATTTTTCTCGATCCCGACTGCATAGTGCGTTATCTTACGGCTGAACCATCATGAATGAACAGCATGGACGCGGTGTGCGGGTATACAATAATAAAATTAAATACCTAAATATGTAACAGCGTAATGTTGTTCTCACTTATCTCCATGCAAACGAGCAACAAAAAATCACCAAAACGAGCACATGGTGTCAAGGCAAGAGCCCAGGCACTTGATCGTACCTCTTCATTCATCTTAAGGAAAGTCAAGTCAACGAGAACGCAAGAAGTGTACACCAGCAAGCTACGACTCGTGACAGTTTTACATTTTAACGGTGTGGTGTTCTCACTGCATTATTACCTATACTTTGACAACAGAAAGCCTAGAACCCCAACCAAGCTAAGCATCTGTGGCCTTCTCAAGCACGAAAGTGGTCGCTGTTTATTGAGAGCGCCCGTGTGTTTATATATGCAGCAGCTATTCTACAGGGCAGAACCAGCACGGCGGCGCCTTGTTGCGTTTGAGGTGGCAATCTGGCCGAGTTCCTCACTCTGGCTTGGCAGCACTCGCTCTCTGACCGGCGTATAATGCCTCAGCCAGATGCCGGTGTATACCTGGAGACATAATAGAACATCAGTCAGCTGTATGGTATGCAAGTAGACAAAAATCTGTTTCAAGCTACTTGTACCACAAACTTTCTTACAACCAGCATGGCAGCATAGATGTTGAGCGAGAATATTCGCTCTAATAATTTGAAATATGTGACAAAAGTAAAGTTAGGTGATGCAGGAATGAGAGTTCACACTGGTTCACAAATATAGAAACAGTAACAGTACTAGATAATATTCTCCCTTTCTAGTTTCTACTGACCTGTTGGGGCCTCATAATCTTAGTGTCGGGATCATCGAGTGACTCTTTCCAATGCGCTAGCCAGCCAGCCATGCGAGGAATGGCAAATAGCACCGGGAAAAATTCTGTTGGGAATCCCATTGCCCTGGAAACCAATACAGTATAGAACAATAAAACTACCATAATACCAAGGGGAGAAAAAGAAAAGAAATTAGGAGTCATTTCCAACCGATGTACCTATAGATTAGCCCAGAGTAGAAATCCACATTTGGATACAGCTTCCTCTTGATAAAATATTCGTCTGACAGTGCTGCCTTTTCTAGAGCAATGGCCACCTGACATGGCATAAGGAAAATAAAATGTAAGACAACCCACTTAGTTTTGCCAAGGGACTCTTGTAGTTCCACAGCCAGATTGTCTATTATCCCCATTTACTAGAATTCTTGGAATTCTCTTTTTCTTGAGCAGAATATATTCTGTTCAGCTGGCTAGATAGATTGTACGGCTGGCCAGTATACTGTTGTGAATTATTCAATGATTTTGAATTCATTACATACAGCATCTATTAGACACTAGGGAAGCTAGGGGAGATAAAATGTTCAACTGTTGTCTATTCAAGAGCTTCAAATGCAAGTAGTTTGCAGTATATCCTACTCATTCTATAAATTCACTTTTCAATTTAGAGAAAAAAGCTTTATATTGCATCATTTGCAATATTACACATGGAAAAGTAACTGTTTACCAACCTATTCATGCTCAGAGACACTCATCCTGGTTACTAAAGATTGCCAGAAAGCTCAAGCCACAATACCAGTAACTCAAAAAGGTTAAATTCAGAAAGCATTTCCTGTCTACGATCAAAGCAAATGGGAAAGCTAACCTCAATAAGTGGATCCCGTCCAACAATTGAGAACACCTCCTCTGCCAATTTCCTGATGACTTTAGCACGAGGGTCATAGTTCTTGTACACACGGTGCCCAAAACCTGACATCTTCCTCTTCCTAGAAAATGAACAGATAAATCTTGTAAGAACAATGTTCAAAGCATATAAAAAGGCAGCAAGCCGACTATCTCCACCTGAATATAGATCAGGCGGGAGGTATATGTTACCTGTTTTTCACTCCTTCAATGAAATCTGGAATATTTTCCACACTTCCAATCTCATTTAACATTTTAAGTACTGCCTGGCATACAGGATAACATTTTCTTAGTGAACGGCTTAAGCAAGAACTCAATCTCTAGAAGCAATGGCTAGTAAGAAATGCCATCCTATTGCTAGGATGTTGGGTCTTTACATCTTGACAAAGGACATAAAAAGAGTATCATGCTTGATTATACAAAAAGTCGGAAAGGTACAAATTAGCACAAAAAGGATAATCGCCCCATTTCAAATTAGTTGTTACTTTAGATTGTCCTAAGTCAAACATTTCTATCTCTGGCCATTAATTCCTAAATTCGTATAGTTTAACAACATTAACTACTTCCCATGATGAATCCAATACATAAATATTATGATGTAAGCTATACAAATTTCTAGTTGATGGTCAAAGATAGAAAGGTTTGATTTTGAATAAAGTAAGAGCAACAACTAATACGAAACAGAGGGAGATTGATCATCCCACTAAAGTTACTCCCTCTTTTCATATTAGTTGTCACCCTTGCTTTGTCCAAAGTCAACCTTTCTATCATTGATGATACGGAAAATTACAAATGAAGTAAATCAAGTATTTTTCGTAACTTTTATGCTCCACTGTGGCTTACCTCATTTGCGCCGCCATGCAGAGGACCATATAGAGCTCCAACACCACCAGATAGAGCAGTAAAGACATCCACACCACTATAGAATAATGAGAGCTCATTAGGAAGTTGTCCCTTACTGTTTGGAGATAAAATTCGCAAGTGATTTACCTTGAAGCAAGGTGCCTAACAGCAGCTGTAGAGCAGTTCATTTCATGTTCAGCATGCAGAATGAATAGGATATCTAGAGCTCGAGCAAGTCGAGGATTTGGTTTATATGATTTATTACCCCTGCGAAATTGATTTTCTTTAGAAAACATAAATCAACGTACAGTCGCATAACTGAGCTGTTTGTTTATTTATGTAGATGAATGAAAGTAATCATACATGGCATAATCAAAACAGAGTTCATAGTGTTCAAGGTGAAACAACTTACAAAGAGTCCAGCATGTACAAGAAATTCTCTGAATAAGATAGAGTATTCGAAGGAAGGATGGGAGGCCTTCCTGCTAATCTCAAGTAGGCAGCTGCTGCTATTGTTGGTGCCTAAACAAGCCAAATGCAAATAAAAATCAATGTACCATCATTTTAAATTTGCAAGATCTCCAGTTGTTTGCTACAAGGATTGGATTATCTCAAGAACTGTAGTATTAACTAAAGGAACTAGATAACCAGGCATACCTTCCCAAGTACTCGCACAATTTGTTTATCCCTCACCTGCTTCGACTTATAAAGATCTTGACCCTACATGAGTAGAAAATGTGTTTAAAACGTTAAATTAAAATATAGAATGTGGCTGAGTTAAAATTTCTGGTTAATTGTATCAAAGAAAGTTGATCAAGTTGAATGTTTATCTGGCTAGATTGGAGCATTTAGATGATACTTACTCTAAGAGCAGGGTTTGCATCTGGATGGAAGACAGAAAGGGTGCTCATTGCACTGGCAAGGACACCCATGGGGTGAGCGTCATGGGGCATTGATTGTATGATATCCTGAACACAGTTAAAAACAATTAGAAAATTTATAAATTTTTAAAACATGCCAAAACTAAAAAAAAAAAAAACTGACTTGATAGGGGAAAATGGTAATAGAGCATACCAACAGTCCTTGAGGCACAGCAGAATGCTGAGAAATAGCGAATTCCCAGGCTGACAATTGACTCTGAGTAGGCAAGTTCCCATACACTGAATTCAATATGTAGGTTAGCCAAACAATTTCAATCGGTTACCAGGATAAATAACAGGACAGCAAGGTCAATATCACTTACTTAAAAGGTACGCCACCTCAACAAACGAACTGCTCTCAGCCAACTCTTCGATTGGATATCCCCTGTAGCGAAGGATTCCCTCATCCCCATCGATGTAGCAGATCGTCGAGCGAACAGGGGCAGTGTTGAGATAACCAGGATCATAAATCTTAAGACCCTTGTCATCCTTTCCTGTCGTAATCTGGAGCATATTTAGGAAAAGATAAACATGTTTAGTTTCTAGCCGGCCGGTCCTCTATCATCGCAAACGAAGCGTCGGGAAAAGTACAGTGTTTTTCCTAGGCTTCCACGTTACAGGCTACAGAGCAACTTCAGGCAGACCTAGAAAAAATTCAGCACCTAATTCAACGAACTTGGGTCATCAATCATGATTCCAACGAAATTGACAATTCACACAGCCTGTCCCGGAAGCAACCCAGCCTACATGACAGCGGCAATCGCATCCTAGAACCGTAGAACGCCAAGACCCCCGCGGATCACGGCACGGCGCGACCGCCGGAGCCGTCAATTCCCCGCTCGCTGCACAGTACCTTCTTGAAGTCCGTGGCGCGCACGGTACCGTCTTCGGAGACCTTGACCTCGTGCCGCTTCCCAGTCCTCCCGTCCACCACGGCGAGCGCGCCGGCGCGGGATCCGGGCGCCGGCGCGGACACCGGCGACCTCACCAGCGCCGCCGCCTCCCCGCCCCCTGCGATGGTGACGAGGTGGGAGGAGAGCACGGCGAGGCGGCCCCGCGCGGGGTCAGCGCGATCCATGGCGCGGCGACGCGGGATCGAGTTGGTCGGTGGGAGCAGCTACCGAGCAGAGGAGTCAAGAGGGGAGGCAGAGCAGAGGTGGTGATTGCTTGGACGCTTTGGTTTCGCGCAATTCGATGTGTTTGCTCGTTTATTGACGTGAGATTTGCGGCCTGGAGTCGTGCGAAGGTGAAACTCGTGCCTATATGGGCTATCCTATCGTGATCCAGCTCGCTTCCACGTCACGAGTGGGTTAGCTTCCAATTCGAATTTTGGTTTTTGAAGGGTTGGTTTCAAATTAGAGTTTTATTATACCCTGTTTGGCACAACTCACATTCACAACTGAAACTATTTTTTTAAAAAAAATAGATTCATGAGTAATTTTTTTTTATGAAGCTGAGCTATTTTTAAGAATATTAATCCTCGGCAAAATAGCTTTACTAAAATAACTTTACGCATGGTTTAAAGAGAAATGAGAGAGAAAGCTAAGAGAAACCATTTTTTTTGCTTAATGCCAACTCATCCCCTTATGAGAGGAGGGAAAAAATAGTTTCACCTATGAAGCTATTTTAGAAAATGAGGTGTTTCATAGAAAAACAGTGCACAACAGCTCATGCAGCTGTTGTGAGTTGTGCCAAATAACCTTTTATTATAAATCTTCCCTCTTTATATATATATATATATATATATACCTCTATGTTTATATTTATATCTATATCTATATATACCTTAATATATATATATATATATATATATATATATATATATAGCTAGAGGCAAAATTTCTCCCCCTAATTTTTCTTCCGGCGCCCGGCCCACTCACTCGCATATCAGCTTTGCCGGCCCACTCGCCCAGTTGCTCGGATCGATCTTGTTCCGCCGGCACAGCTGCCAGCGAAGCCCGTGTTCCTCACCAACGCGGAGCTCGTGCTCGAGCGCCGCCAGGCCGCCGGCGCTGCACCGCGCTCGACCTCCTCCAGTCCCTGCCCTGGCCCCCTCCGACGCCGCCTCCCAGCTGCGCTCCCCCGTCCGGCTCCAACCCCGCTCCTCGCGACTCCTCCGACCACGACCGCGACCACGACCGCGACCGAGACATAGACAGGGAACGCCGCGCCGGTACCCTGCCGACCTTCTCATCCGTCTCCTTCCCGGCCACCTTGCCCACTCACTCCAGTAAAAGCCCACTGGCTACCAGAAGCCCAATCTCCTTCCATCAGCAGCCATAGCTCGTCCGTGATCCGTCGCTCCTCATCCGTTTGCTCTCGTGACCGCCGGCCGCCGCTCTAAAAAAATTGCCCACTCGCACGCAGTGCCGCCGGGCGCCACTCCTCTCCATCGGATCCTGCCGCCGCTCCTCTCCATCTTCTCTGGTCTACGTGGGCGCTGCTTCAACCGTCGCGCCCCGCCCTCCTCGACGACGACGTCCCAACGCTTCCCATGGCCATGGCCGTGCCCGCCTCCTCCCTTCGCGCACCGTCCTCCTCTCGAGCGTTCGCCGCACGACGCCTTGGCGCCGGGGCCCCGTCGCTGCGCAAGCGGAATTGCGTGGTCGCGCCCGCCGCCGCTGCCTGTGGCACCACCGCCGCTTCTGCGTGTCCTTCTCCTGCGGGCGCCGCGCCGTGCGCCACCGGGGATGAAGGGTACCTGCCCCAGCTTGGTCGCCCTGGCCGCCGAGACGCGTGGATGTCGAGAGGGACTTGGATCAGGGGTTCAACCTGGCAGTAGCGTTGCACAGTCGGACTCTACATTGAGAGAGACCTGAGCGGTGATTTCACAACAGGTTGGAAAAAAAAGCAACTCGGATAGAGCTGAGTGGAGCAATGGCATATCTTCTGAATTTATGGCATTCTTGCAATCCCAATTGTGTATTTTATGACAGAGCTGAGTGGAACAAGGGCATATCTTCTGAATTTATGGCCTTCTTGCTGCGTCTGCAGCAAAGCCATTGTGGTCGCCGATGAGTCGAGTCGCGCCATCCTGTCAGTGCACGTCCAGCAGCTACTGCTACTCCAGACTATGACACTCTCTGATCTCCATCTAAAAGGTTAGGAGGGAGGAGACGTCAGTTCAGTGATGAGCCACTTGCCAGGGCAAGAAAGCACACTGAGTTAAATAGCCGATTCAACCTTGATACCATTTGTTCGGGTTAGGAGCCAATTCCTTTTGATTTTGATTAGAGACCGGACATTGCAAACACTATATATAGAATTGCTCCGATGAATGAATCTCCAGCACCTGTTGTAGCTATGAGTTCAACAGGTGGTATGACTTGTGCAAAACCAAGAAGATACTTGCCACTTATATTGAGCATAAACAAGTGGATTTAGAAAATAAACAGTTCTTGAGTAGCTGGTTTGGTGTGTCAGTGAAGGAATAAAACTATGCATATTGCTCGCTTTATTATACTTGCTCCACATTCTAGGTTCATTGAGGTTAGAGAAAATATAGTTTAGAAATCTTTGAGCCAAAAGATTTCATCTCCTCCAAAGCTCTGCATAAAAAAATTCGATCTGAATTTTCATTGTGATACTTTGATTTGTCATATTTAAACTAAAATTTACTGTTGATTATCAAATCGTTCATCCTTTGCCTTTCCCAAACATGTGAAACTCATTTGAAAGATTCTGCACCTCAACGAAATGTTTATATTTTTTCAATATCTAATCTATTGGATTTTGGTTCCTGAAAGGAGTACCATGCCATTTAATTCAAGGGTTAGAGAAAAGTTTCCTTGGAGACTGCAGCAATTCACTACTGGAAACTGGATCTACAGAAGAGCATTCAGTCATTACGGACTTTGATCCACCTAGCACACAGAATTTGCACAAAACACAAAAAAGAGATGCTCTGTGGTGGTGAACCATAATTTTCAACAGGCTATATCAGTGAGAGATCAGTCATAAGTCTTTAATTACATTTGCACAACTAGGTGCCACCAACACTGTTACAAGATGTTTTTGCTACAATAGTACTTGAATTATTTACATTTAAAAGTTAACTAACAGTTTCGTAAGTTCTTGAACTTCATGCTAACTAATTTTTTGCACAATCTATTTTATTGAACAATGCTAACCATGCATGGAAAACTGTAATTTTTTTTTTCCTATTTTTACTGGATTCCGAAATTTGTCAGAAAGTTTAAATTTTTTGGATGGATCAAGTTGGTTTTGGTTTCTTGTGATGGTATGAGGCTGTCATCCAAATTTCAGTTTATAGGATTTTGCTTTGGTGCAGATTAGTTAGCTTATGTTTCATGCGTTATTTCTGGAACGACAATGTTTCATAAACAATAGCACCAGAACTGCATGGATCAGATTTAGTGAAGGAGCAACACACTGATTTTTGTGAGGTTTAGCAGGGTCTTTTCAATATAATCACAGCTTGCTTCTGCTGGTCCACTTGACCAATATGCAGCCCGTGTTTTCATATAGAAATTATTTTCAGCAGCTCGTGCTCATGTCTGCGCCTTTTGTCTATGCTTGTCTTCTACAGGAACAACACAATAGTCCTAGCCTTTTGTCTATGCTTGTCTTCTACAGGAACAACACAATAGTCCTAGCTGCAGCTTGCTTGTCGATCTCTGAAGTACGGTGGATGGTGTTTTTCAGTTTTGCCCTGAGTTCTAGAACAGTTGTTCTGTAGCTACTCTGCATCTTCAATTTCTCTCAGGAGTTGCTCATTCGGTTTTCAGGTGTGCGCTATTAGGTTCGTGTTGCAGTTTCCCATGTCAGTCAGTTTTGACAGTGACTGAAAATGTTTTGCATGAACACTCCCTGCAGCTGTTCTGTTTCTCGGCTTGCTACGGAAGCTCAGCAAAAAGCTTAAGTTTTCCAGTAGTTATCATTACATTGGATTGTATCCATATCAAATAATAGTCTATCAACTATTTAAATCATATTTGGATAACCATTGATTCATTAGAGGAGAGATACAATGTGTTGATAAATTTTAAAAAATAAGAGAACACCCGTAGCGAAGCACAGGCATTTTTACTAGTTAATAATAAAGAGTTAAAAAAAATTTGTCCGCTCATTTTTTTCTTCCGTCCCTCTCCAATAACTGCTAGACAATGGATATATAACCGGTCATCATACGAGTACGAGTTAGAATAAATATTGTATAGCGCGATACATAGTCCAATTCTACAACGTATTGGGTTGTGTATGTAACACCAACTTATAATGAGTGCTCATATATTGTCTAGCGCGACACAGAATCTAATTCTAAAATATTTTGTGTCTTGTATGTAACACCGACTCATAAGTCATGCTCATATATGTTAGAATAACTTGATACAGAAAGAGAAAAATCGTATTATATTTTAGAAAATATTAAATTTTTTAAAAAATAATTAGAGTAAAAAATAATAGAAAAAATAATTAGGAAAAATATAAAAAAGTAATGAGTCATATAGAAAAAAAGAAAAGGAATAAAAAGAATGATAGTTAATGGGTTCCGTTCGGTTTGTAGGGTAAAAAGAAAAAAATAGCAATAGACTCTGTCAGAGACTCCTATGATTTGGATAGTATTTTACTGTTCACTTGAGTGTTCACATTCACACTTATTATCAGCCACATGACAATATTTTTCTCTCGTAATAAATCAGCATCAGCCAATTAGCGATTATTTTTAGCTCAAGAGAGATAGAGAGAGAGAGTTACAGAAGGAAAACCACGCTCTCGAGACGATAAGGAATCCAAGCGAAGCTTGCCTTCTAGTTCTAACCTAGCTAGCTACGCCCTAGAATATGGTGGAGCTCTGAGGAGATGAAGACTTGAGGACTTGATCAAATTACTTGAATTAATTCTTTGAATCAGGGGCCGGGGCCAGCTTATATTGGGGAGAAATGAATGTGAGCCTTCAAATCAAACTGACCTCAATCAATGGTGGAGATGGAAACCTAGGTCGGTGAAGTGCCACCACACGAAGGTGGGGGGCTGATGAGGTGGGGCTAGGCCAATCGGCAAGCAGGTGGGGGCTGGTCGGCTCCCCTATCATCCTCTCACTCCTCGCATTGTCGTGTTGTTTTCTGGTGTTTTCTAGATGCTTCTAGACTTGATTGTCGTGTGGGTGCAATCACTACAAGAGATATGACATTCTGCGATGATATTCTCGTGACAATGGTTAAAGTTGCTGCTAAGTCACTCTGATTTATGACGTTTTTGGTGGGAGTACAACTTTACGACGAGAATTATGTGGGCATCACTAAGTTTAGTCGAAATCGTCGTAAACAGATGGATTTCCATTTATAATGAATTGCAATTCATTATGACATGCCAATTAACAATAATCACACTTTTTAATCTAAATTTTAACATGCTTGTAAATTTCCTATATTGATTTACTAATTTTGTTCTAGTTAACGTGGTATGGATTCTCTACCACTGGAAATACATATTTCAGATAGATCCATTTTTTGATTTGACCATTAATGCTATGTGTGTTTAGGTCGTCTAAATGGCTAGTGAAACCGAAGCAGGGCCTCCCTGTATTGCTTAGCGTGTATACTAGTACTAGCATAAGGTTCTATTATAAATGGCTCTATACGGAGCAAAAGGGGAAAAAAATGATCGAAACAGGTCGCTGGTACTCCCTCCGTCCCACAAATAATTATAAATACTATTCTCCTTTAATCGTTCGTCTTATTTAATATTTTATTTAAATAATAAAATTATTAAATTATTACAAAAATACCAATTATTAAATTATTATAAAAATATCTTCAACGATAGACTAAGTCATAACAAAATAAATAAGATTTATTAATTTTTTTTAAATAATACGGATGGTCAAAAAAATTTTGTTGAAGTAAAACATTTATAATTATTTGTGGGACAAAGGGAGTACCTGTTTACATCGAGCTGAACGGGCTAAACGTGTTCACTAGATTTTTTCTTGGATAAAGTCCACTGGATATACAAACCCAGCGCCAGCGCGGGAGGAAAATTTTGGTTGACAAAAAAAATTTGGAAAAAAGTCTAGATAACTCCCTCAACTATTGAGGGTAGACTATTTTAGCCCCTAAACTATAAAACTAGATTTTCTAACCCCTAAATTTTCTAAAACCGGTCAAATAATCCCCTAGAAGGTTTTGATAGTGGTTTTACTACAGTGATGGTGGTTTTGTATTTTTTATTTATTTTCGTTGAATCTTTGAAAAGTCATACTAAATCATTAAAAATCATAAAATAAAAAATCCAATTTTGTTGAACTCTGCATTAGTAGATCTACGTCGTAAATATATAATATGGTATGTCGCAGTTATGAATTATTCCAGTTAATTACATAAAATCATAGATCTAAAGCTACAGAAAAATTTTTTGTACTAAAGCCTACTATATTACATGTTTACTGTGTAGATATACTCATGTGGAGTCCCATTAAATTAGATTTTCTATTTTATGATTTTTTTTAGTTTACTATGATTTTTCAAATATTTAGCGAAAAAATAAAAGATACAAAAATACAAAACCACCGTTCAAAACCATCTAGGGGGTTATTTGACCGGTTTTGGAAAGTTCAGGGGGTAGAAAATACGATTTTATAGTTTGGGGTGTGAAGTAATCCATCCTCAATAGTTTAGGGGGTTGTATAGACTTTTTCCAGAAAAATTCCTCTCTTACCGGTTTGCTAATAAATTCCTAAAAAAACTTAGATTCACCAAAATCTATATGTTAGTTTAACCCCTAAACCTATGTTGGTAATTAATTTATACCCTTATTCACGTCTTTTGTCGGTTTATAGTAGTTGTTAACTACCGTCAACAATAGTCATCACAAGAAGTCAAAATGTAGTCTTGCTTATCAAATATCTAGATGACAACCCCGATGATGTTCTGTAGGTTAGCTTCACCTGGCAACGCTTCACTGCAGCAACAATACTTCTCCAAAAGCCTATTGGGTCCTTTTGGTGAAAAGATATACTAAAATTAATGGACAAATTCCTTTAGATGGCCAGGTGCACTTCTAACAAAGGCAATCTAGTCCTTTTTTTTTTGGGCATGATAACTAGCTTCAGAACACTGTCAAGCATTCCTTCCCACAACTCTTCAATTACACAAAGAAACCCAAGTGCTCCCTAAGGTTCAGGTTCTTTTGTGATTCTATCCTGGAAAACCTCTTCCATCCGCCCCTTTCCATATTCAAGCTTCCAATTAGCTTACTAAGCTGCAAGGAATTCTTCAAGATGGACTCTAGGATCCCAATGAATAGGATTATTGCTAGACTTATTGACGGGGCTCGAGCAACTACAACACTAGGAGAGCATACACGCTTATACAAGGTAACTTTGAGGCTCCCCTCTTTGGTCGAATGGCAACCTAGGGAAGCATAAGTGTTTCTTTTGTCTACTCCTAAGAGACAGAATCAATAGAAGAAATCTCCTCAATAGAAAAAAAATAAATTCCTAGAAGATTACAATTGTGCTCTCTGCAGTAATTCAGTTGAGGAAACTAGTTTCACCTATTTATTGAGTATACGTTCAATGCAAATTGCTGGAGCTATCTCTCAATCCATTGAAACTTACCTATATATCCCCTTGATATGGTTATCGATGTTCGACTAACCTTTGGCAGTCCTATCTTAAGGGAAATATTTGTCACAACTTGCTGAGTCATTTGTACAACTAGGGATAGAGTCATCTTTGATAATATTGTTGTTTGTGTAAGTGTCTAGAAAGGAGCCTTCAAACATGAACTTGGTTTGGTTTTCATCAAGCCATGAGTAGTATTAATGCCCCTCTTAGTTTACGGAGATAGAGTCTCTTGTAGTGTTTTCCTATTTTCTTTTTGGTCCTTAATGCCTTATACTTTGTTCAGTTTATGCAGTGAAAAAAATTAAGTCATTAGTCATTAGTCATTACTTTAAAAAACCATTTTAATCTAACATCAAGCCCCTAGAAGCATTTCAATTATACAATATGAACCATCAATTCAAAAGCTTAGAGAGACGAGCTTCGTCAAATTGAAGAGAACCTACAATCTCCGTGATATTAATTAATGTACCCAATCACATTCCTGCACCATCTAGAGCTTCCAGACCCACACACATCCTAGGCACCCATAGACATCATGATCAAATGGGATAAACAATAAAGACAACGCATATGAACATCATTTGACGCCGACTAAAGGTGGGACAATTGCAGTTGACAGACACATTTATTTCGAGTGACTCGGGCCAGACATGCTTTGCCATGCATGGGTCCTCCATTGCCACCTCGCTCTCCAATCACCATTGCCAAAACCGGTGTGTGGGCCACCTGTTGCAGGAACGCAAGATCCACGAGTCATTAGCTATCAACTTTCTCATCTCCATTACACTTCAAACACCACAAAAGGGGTGATAAATCAATAGTTCAATACCGTCAGACGGATTGGTGAGCGGCTGGAAGGGCTATTGACCCTGCACCGGATATAGGGTGAGGAGCACAAAAATGAAGAGAAAGATGGCGGTGAGAGCTAGTGGCCAGTCGATTGCTGGATCTAGCGGGAGTGTGGATGTGGCTAGCCTAGGGCTCTGTGGGCTGGCCATCCGGCTAGAGGAGAAGGAGCAGGGACGATCGACTAGGAGAGTAGTTAAACCAGAGCTGACTAGTGGCGTTGGCTAGCCGATGATCTTCTCTAGCAGTGGAACCCTAGTTGCGCGCCATGGATAGGATAGAAAGGAAAAATCGACTCATTTTTTCATAATCAGTGGCAGGTGGGTGATTTCATTGAATTTTCCAGCAACCGTAGTAGGTGAAAGCAAGATGGAACCTTGGGGGGTTTCTAATACTGAGAAAGTAGCTAGCACGTTGGTTTTCACACCTCTTTGGTTGTCTTTTGGCTTTTTTAAGCTAAAGTAGGTTGAGATGCCCAAATAAAGAGGCCTAATAATGTTGGATGGAGATAAAGTCAACGCCAAAGTGGCGGTAATTGACGAGATCTATAACTTTGCAGTCAACTTTTTTTTATGGGAGATTGTTTTGTGTTAAATTTATAATAACATCACATGTGTCAAGTGAAAGTTGAGGTCTCAAATTTCATTCGAGAAAAATAGTGATTGGTTTAGGACAGTGGTTGGAGGCATTCGGTCCATGGCTCATGGCAACTATGGAGGCGACGGGCCAGGTTGGGGCAGGGCCACCATGGCCAAAGCTCGTCGCGGAGGGAGGGTCGGACGGGAAGAAGGTGGTTGCCGCGGGCGCGCTAGGATTTCAGCAGAGCACCTTAGTGAGGTGATGGTTGGTGGCGGAGACAAGGATGATGAGGATGGTGAGGTTGAGGTGGCATGGTGGGAGGTGGGTGGCGCGGCCACGAAGCCGCCGCTGCTAGCTGGTGTGGCGAGGAAGAGGCGGGGGTAGAGGGAGGAAGGGCGTGTGGATGCGAGCCAAGGGAAAAAAAAGAAGACGGAGAGGGGAGTAAGAAATGTGGAGCCAAGTCGTGCGTGACAAGTCATGGCTTAACGCCATCCTTATAAGATACTGCAAAATTTTCTAATGGTGGGCCCACCTAAAAGCAAATCCCCTACTATTTTAGTTTTTTTTTTACAAAATTGAAACCATATAATTCTACTCACTCTGTCCGAAAATAAATGCTCCATCTTGTTCTCAAGGAGTCGTAACCTTTTAAAGTTTAACGAAGTATATACAAAGTATTCTAACACTTATGATGAATAATAAATATTATTAGATTGAATATGAAATATAAACTTTCATAGTATACTTTTTTGGGATACAAATGTTGATACTATATTTTATATTTGTAGCAAACTTAAAAAAGTGTGACTCCTCGTGAAGCAAGTTGTGCATTTATTTTGGGACTAAGGGAGTAGTTCTTTTAGGCCAAGGAATTATTGAGTTAAAGGTACTCATAAATATTTTCTTTAGAATTTGCTAAGCCTATGTTTGGATCCACGGTACTAAAATTTAGCTAACTAAAATTTTAAACCTTAACTTTAGGCAGTCAAATATTCTCCCAGCTGGGATGTTTGATCCCCCATCTAATAGACTCTACCTAAACTTGTAGTTGTGTTTAGCTTGGTTGCAACAGCTAAACTCAACAAACTTATACTATTTAGATCCCTAGCAGCTAGCAGCTTAATTTAGCCATAGTTGATGGATCCAAACAGGCCCTAACATATTTCTAACCTTATTAGTTTTAACCGTGCCTTCAGAGTCGTGTAGATAAAAAATGAGGTATGATATTGTGTGACTACAAATACCCATGAGGAATTTCACTGTAGTTCAATGTCACAGAAAAAACACAGAAATTTCCTTCATTGTAAACGGGGTGAGTTGCCTAAAAGTGAGCGATGACGTCGCGATGTGGAAGCATTATTGGTAGTGTACCTATCATGAGAGGAATGGAGGATATGATTGGCGCCACTCTCGAGGAGTTAGCAACCATGCAGGTTACAGTTAGACTTTTTTGTTTTGAATCAACAGGGTTACACATGTATATATGTTGCTTAATTGTAATATATTGCACCGGAGACCGGCCGTAATCAGTTGGCGAGCTGCGAGGCACTAACACAGATATGAAGAGCATGATTTATGCGTGGTTACCAACAAAATGTGAATCTTCAAGAGTTTGACCATTCTACCTACAGAGCTCACGTATTGTTATTATTTTTATTTAAAAAGGTTTTGCAGGTTTCGACATATTTCTGGTAGGCATGGTTAGTTGGTCAGGCTAGCCTACGGGATACTCATCTTGTAACTCAAGTTGTAATAGGATAGATCATATCTCTAGTCTGATTAAAATCTTTTTTTGTTGTACAACACTAGTGCAAAAAAGCTCTACCTTACGCCTAGTTTTTTTTTTACACGAGGTTTCGATTGACGGCCGCCACTAGAAATCAGCGCTATTTTTATAGACGGTTTCTTAAAAAAACTAGTGACGGTTTCTTAAGTGACCCGCCTGTAAAAATGAGCCATTTCTACATGCGGGTCACTTAAGGAATCGCCATGAGAAATTGATTTCTAGTGGCGGTTCCTTAAGTGACCCGTCTATAAAAATAATCTGAATTTTAATTTTTTGAGTATTTCAAATGACCTCGTATGAAAAAACTGTCTAAATAAAAGTTGTAGATCTTGAAAGTTTATGAAACTTTATAGTTGACAACTTTTTCATTTGAAATTATCTTGTCAGCAAAAAATACATTTGAATTTATCAAATTTGAAATTCAAACTTTATAAACGACCTCGGATGGATAAACTTTCAATATGTTGTAGATCTTAAAAAATTAAAAAATTATGCAAGTCACGCCGGAGCTGTTCCCGTGTCTGTATAACACACGCATCCGAGACCCAGAGCAGGGCATCTCGTTCCACCAAATTTCACATGGTATTCAGAGCTGCACTCCTAGCGGAGATTTTCAATGGCATTCCATCATCTCGCAACTTCTTCCGTTGCATCTGCCGCGCCATATCTCATTTTTCGTGTGACCGAGAAACTGACTTGGAACAATCATGCGATATGGAAGATGCAAGTCCTCTCAGCCTTGGGGGGCGCCCAAGCTGCGTTCTACCTCAACGAATCAACCCTTCGGCCGCTGCAATTTTTGGAATCGGCAAAGGAAGATGACAAGAAGGAACCGCCAACCCTAAACCCAGAATATGATCCGTGGATTGCCAAGGATCAATAGGCTTAGCTTCCTCCTAGCTCACCTCCCTGTCCAAAGAGATTCTTGGGCAGATCCCCATGACAGTGAAGTCAGCAAAAGAGGCATGGGAAGCCATTGAGAGAATGTTTACATCCCAATCTCGTGCTTGCATCATCAGCATGAGGACGATGGCACTGGTGCTGATGTCCAAGGGGGCGTCCACTATCAACGAGTACTTCGTCAAGATGAAGAGACTTGGGGGATGACGTGGCATCCACGCAAAGGAAGCTGGAGGACGAAGAACTTGTCTCATACATCTTGATCGGTCTCGACCTCGACTACAACCCAGTGGTATTTGCAGTTGGCGCCAGGGTTGAGCCTATTTCGGTGAGCGAATGGTATACTTAGCTCACCAGTTTTGAACAACGTATGGATATGCATGGTGGAGGGTCCAACCCTTTTGCAAACGTGGCAACCCACGGAGGTCGCGGTGGAGGAAACTAGTCGCGTGGACGTGGTATAGCGGTTGGCGCAATAGTGGCGGCCGTGGAGGCTTCAGCCGCGGCGACGGTGGTCGTGGCGATGGTGGGGATTCAACTTCTAGGCTGATGTGTTCTGCCAACTCTGCGGCAAGGAAGGTCACGCCGTCATTCGTTGTTTCAAGAGGTTTGATGCCTCGTTCTCCGGCCCTCTTCAGAAAAGGGTATCGTTGGCAACCACTTCGTACGGTGTAGGTACAAACTGGTACATGGCTGGAGTCGGGAGCTGCAGATTATGTTACGGGTGAGCTTGAAAAGCTCACGGTATGTGACAAATATGGTGGTCATGAGCAGGTTCAGGTCCATATGTCATGTTGGATCCAGTATCTTCCACTCCCCAAATAGTAGAACTATCAATCTAATTAAAGAACATCCTTCATGTTCAAAAAGCACAGAAAAGTCTTGTTTGCTAGTATATATATATAATTTCATGATTTGGACACACATTTCCGATCGTTGCTCTGTATATGCGTACAGAAGGCACACCTTACCTTACATATATTTATATTTAATGTGCTAGCTTGTACAACGCACCACCAAGCACACTATATGCCTACTGTAATTAAGGAACACAAACATCCCGTTGGATATATATATATATATATATGTTTTTCGAGGACAGATAATCACCAAACTACGGTATGTAGTTGGCTAAAAGCGACTGATGTACGTGTGTATATAGCATGCATGCATCCTACTTTATTCGTTTCTATATATATAATATAGAGCTATAGAGATATAGTAGCGTCCTCGTCTTATCCGGTTGCTAGCTGTAGTAGAGTAGACGATCGACGGTGTTGTCACACCCGGCCCCATGCTTTCATGCACAACACGTACCTACTGCAAGTGCGTGCAATAAGCTTATTTATATAAATATATGTATATATGTATACTCCGTGTCGTCCTCGGCCGGCGGCGATGGTCATCAATTCAAGCTGCACCACCACCACGTCGGCCGCCGGTGAAAGGCCCGGTGAACCTCCGCCCGCCGGAGCCTGTCTGGCGCTGGCAGTTGAAGAACATGGCTGCGACGGGGGCGCCGAGGTTGTAGCGGCGGGCGAAGGCGCGCGTGCTGAAGTTGTGGCGCCTGGACGGCGCGTACACCGTCTCCCGCCCCAGCTGCCGGAACAGCACCAGCACCATGCGGTGGATGCCAGTCGTCGGGTTAGGGGCCTCGTAGCATATCACCTCCCGCCCTGCAATAATGCAATTTATTATTACAAATATATAATGCATTTAGTTTGATACCACCTGCAATATTATTATTATACTATATGGGATATATAATGGCTAGCTAGCTAGGTAACTGTTTGCTATATGTTTGTAGGTCTGTTTAAATCCAAATAAAGAGCTAATAATCAGATCCTTTAACTCCAAGCAAGTCTTTAGCTAGCTAATACTAAACTCGTAATAGTTATCTCACCAGTAATTAGGAAAAAATGACCTCATAGTATAACGTTTTGACATTTCTAGCTAGTTAGATTCATAGTTTTTCCTATAAATGTTTTGTCTAGATACACATAATAAAAACTTTAAATCTAGAAATACCAAAACTTCTTATATAAGTTGGGATGAAGGAGTAACAGTTAGCTAGCTAATATTAGGTATGTGGTATTTATCTAGCTAAGTATTAGCATCTAATGATCCAAACATGGTCTACATATATAGGGCCTATTTGGATCAGTTAAGGATATTATAGTTAGGACTAAATATTAGTCTAAATTAGGTAGGGTTACCAGCTAATTAGCTAATAACTTACCAGTATTTGGCTAAAAAAATAGCCCATATTTGGATGGCTAGAGTTGGCTCGTAATTATAGAGCCCCCCCCCCCCCCCCCCCCCCCCCACACACACACACATCATCATCATCCAAACAAACCTATAGTACGGTCGTATAGTATATATATTTGTACATATATGCAACGAAAATATCCCAGTGGATACCCGGCCAGCAGGTAAATGCAGAGCTAGCTGATGGAAACCATCAAAACTACAGAGAGACCCACCGTGTGTACGTGCAGGATGTTGAATACATGCATGCACAGCACAGAACAGCACGTGTATACCTACCGTAGGTATCATCTGTTGACGCTGGAATGTCAGTCACCATCCTGCATGCATGCATGGACATGAACGGATCAAAAGTCTGTTATCGTTCGATATGTATATACAACTTGCACATATAACCAAAATGATAATGAAACATGTATATATGTGTATATACGGTGATGATGAACATATGTTTTATGTACGTGTCCCACTTGCATATTGACACGCGTACGTGCTCCATGCACCTCGCTCTAGGTACAGCATGGATCGGAGGTTGCATCGATGATTCTAGCTCAGCATTGTTTGTACACATGGGATCCGAATCAAACAAGCCAATAACGGTAGATATGCTATGAATACAGTGGCATAAAAGCTAGGGCTGCTAGCTCGATCTAGCTCACCAGTGCAGGTACTCCCTCAGGGTTGGGTTGCTCGGGTTTGGAGCATCAGGATCAACCATCACCTACATATACATATGCGGCACAATTTTTATTATTACAGTTGTCATATTGATTGACACACATCGATAGATGTTAATTAATTAATCACACATGCATGCACACAATGCAAAACTAGATCATCGAGCTATAGAGCTTACCAGGGTATATGCAACACGATAATCATCTCCTCCGATCTCAACCCTGGGCCTCTCAGAGACCGTGGGAGAACGCAGCTCCATGCCGCTGACAATGGGCATACCGTTGAACAGCACCATCATATCAATGGAGGTGCAGAAGGGGTCCAACACATCTCCTATCACACCAGCTGTGACCAAGGAATCGTTGGCCATTTTCAGTACTGTCTTTAGTTGCAGTATGTGACGGAATACGTTGTTTTCTGTGTATTATGTATAGGAAGGCTGCAGGGGTGCAATGCAACTGCTAGCGTGCCTATATGCCTTGAAGGCCTTTGAAGGTACTATACGAGCTGCACAGTGGTGTGATATTTATAGTGTGCCGCATGGTGCAAATTAACCACGAGAACCAGTTGTGTATCGAATATGTTGACGAGAGGATATATATGGCCGGACTCTTTGGAAACTTGGATACGGCTAGGGCCGGGGGATATTCTTCGACTCTATCTCCTTTAATTTGAGAGGACCGCCGGCCGGCAGTGAGTAGTGACATGCATATTCTCTCTTGGGAAACTTCAACTTTGACACAAAAGATACTGACGATCTGAAACTTCTAGCTCCATTTAGGACTCAAAGTCAACGAAAAATATTGAAGCACGGGAGGTTATTAGTTCCTACAGAGTATTATTTGCCCCCTTATAATAACGCTTTCTTCCCCCTTCTTCCTTCTTTACAGCATATACAGAAATAGCACACACAATTTCACAATATTCTATCATATATATGGTGTGCAGCAAACAAGTGTGGTGTGGATTTAATAATTGGGGGGGGGGGGGGGGGGGGGAAGCTCAAACTCTTAGTTAGTTTATGATATTAATATATCATCATTTTCTCTTCTAGGAAGAAAATGATTTTCATTAATATGCGTTGAAGGATAGGGCATATTAGTTTATGTGCGTTGAAGGATTCTTAATATGCCCTATGCTTTTCATTTAGTTTAAATTGCCCCTAAAAATATTTAATTTAAATTAATTGAACGGCATCTTATTCAAATTAATGTTGCCATCATATGTCCAGTCCTCCATTAGATCACACGCTGCAGCACATGGAATTGGCATGTGTGCACGTGTATTACGGGTGCATTCCGTAGGGATCCACATTCTCAAAGAAATATTTTGGTTTCAAATTCTCTCAAGAAACGTTTTAGACAATGAATCAAAATCACTTCGTGGCTTTTCGATTAAAAAGGCATTCAAAGTCATGGAATTTTCCAAAGACATGAAACATATGTTTCAAGGGAGAAATCGATGTGAAGTTACTAAAATCATTTATAAAACTTACACAATACTGGTATCTTCCAACATAAATCAGTTGCAGGTCCTCGAATCGAACATTAAAAAACACAAATCTAAAGGATGACTTGGTAAACTTGTGGGTTTTAGATATGGCAATTGATGATTTAATTTTTGGCTTGTTGACATGCATCACACACATAGTCTTTATTAAATTCAAAAGAACAAGGAAGATCAAAGTTTCATAAACAAAAGAGAGTAGCTGAATTACCTTGGTGACTGAACCACCTATCAACATATGGCCAGTATAATTGACTCTGTATGCATGCTTGGTGTGTGGCGTAGGTAGAACAGGATATAGCCCCTTGCTACATGTTCATCCAAGCAGAGTGGACATAATATCCTAATCACCTTCATCAAAAAGAAGTTATGATGAAATAAACTCTAAAAGACATTATTATCAGAAGTATAAACAGAAAAAAGTTCTGTTGTTGGTTTTGGGATCAATTAAGACATTATTATTTAGATGGAGATTGCAATTAGGGGTATGAATATATAGTAGATTTGCTCTCCACGCACGTCATCAATGTATACCTTTAGTCAATTGTTCTATGTAAACAATTGGAGAATAAAATGTATAATTTAGAAAAGTGTCTGCAAATATTTTGGGACTTTGTAATGATAGGTAAACTAAATGTAAATATAGAAAGTCACTCAATTTAGGTTATTTTAAATAATTGGAAAGAAGGACAATTTAGACACAAATCTACGTTGTTTATCCAGATTATTTTTACCATGGCATAGACAGGATGCTTTAGGTTATTTGTTAGTAACATATATGACTAGCTTAGATACAAACTTAGTGATTACTTGTAGATTATTGTGTTTATATTGGCATGGGTAGGTAATTTAGTTGAATATTTGGGGTTATCAGGTTCTTTTTAGTAACATAAGTGGATAGTTTAGTTGAAGAATGAGAGGTTAATTTGGGTTATTTTTTAAAAATGGGTAGTTTTGATGTAGATCTAGGGGTTACTTAATTTATACTATTTTCATAATGATAAAGATGGATAATTTTTTAGAACAAAATAAATCTAATAGTTATTTTTACTTTTGCTAATCAGAGTATTTTGACCGAATATCCATAAACTCCACAACGGAGCGACTTCAAAAGAAAATATGGAGTATCCAGAGCACCTCTTTAGGTATTCTTATATTTTTTCACCTTTTTTTTTACTAGAACAGAGTTGCACATGTTTTGGGGCTAAACTGTCCTAAACATGCTCTAAGGTATGTCTCACGCCATTGATCATATTTCCGCTCCATATCCACGTACAATTCAAAAAATAATAATGTGGCCCTCAATCATATCACTTCACTGCTAGATTGAGGGCACGTTTGGATCTCCACGTGGCAAACTATTGGCTGGCTAGAATTTGGAGATGGAATTAGCCGCGCCCACGAATCGACCTCGCTTAACTTCATCACAGCGGCTCACATCCAAACATAGCGCTTGCCACTTGCCAGTGGTCAATACAACCGAAATTTCGCCGTGTCGGTGCTGGCTTCGATCCAAATAATGTACCAGCTGCTTTGGTGTCAGTGGCTCGAGCCTTGAGTCTTGATCGCATAGATTCGATGTCTTGGGCCGGATCAGTCACACTTTCAGAGAAGTAAAGGAATAGTTGACCCATCGACAACATATCTAGGACGGAGTATACTCCGTGTATTATCTCCAAGGATCTACGTAAACACCCAAATTCAAAATAGATATCCGACAGTACTATTTTAGACTTTAATAGACTGCCTATAATGACAATATATTTTGGCTGCCTAGAGAGGTACAATTCAAATCTAGATATCCTATCACCTAAAAACTTATTTATAGAAATGATTTTCTTTTAGGTATCGTTATTAGAGAAGACTAAAATGAGTATTAAATCTATTTACTGTAGCGTAACCCAAACATAAAATGAGTTTTATATTTTAGAAGTTGTTGTAGGAGATAGTCTTACAATATAAAGGGAATGTTTAGATTCAACATTTTGTAAAATGTTTTGCTATAACAACGTGCTAACTTTCGCAATAAAGTGTTCAATCATGACCTAATTAGACTCAAAATATTCGTCTCACAATTTTTTACAAAACTGTCAAATTAGTTTAAGTTTTCATTAATATTTAATGCTCCATGCATGTGTACAAACATTAATGTGATGGAACTTTTGAGATCTAGAGGTGTATGAAGTCCAACCTCTAGCTACGAGTAGAGAACCAAATACTACAGCCTTGTTTACATTCACCACCAAATACTAAAAGTTCTATCACATTAATATTTACACAGATACATGGAGCATTAAATATTGGTAAAAATTGAAACTAATTTGATAGCTTCGTAAAATGTTATTTCACAAATTTTTTGAGCCTACTTGATCATAATTAAACATTTATTGTAAAAGTTAGCACGTAGCTACAGTCAAAAAAAATTACTAGACAATCTAAACCGGCCATACGTACACGTGCTTTTGCCTTTATAAAGTGAAGTCCGACAGGAGTACTCGTACAGAACTAGAGACTACGTACACTTGCTTTTGCCTTCTTTTCAATTTTCCTCACGCGTATTTGCCATTTGCCTGCCTTTATCTCCCTTTGTTTCTGATACGAGTGGTTCATCAAGGAGGCTCACGTCGACATCGGCTATATTCACAGCAGACTGCGGACTGCAGACCTACAGGCCCGCGGCCGTCCTTTGTTGCTGCAGCGACCTGCGATGACCGGGGAAAACCGACCGTGTGTAACGTAGAACGGGTCGAGACAGCCGTATTTCAGTCCAATTGAACGTGCGTGCAGTGTGCGCTTTAGTGTTTAGCACCGAGTAATTAATGTTAACATACCGATTGGTATACGCGCGTGCCTTCTTCTCTCTCCTATTTCCATTCATCCGTTTATTGAGGCCATGTTTAGATGCACCTCTAAATTTCAAAAGTTCTATCACATTAATGTTTGACACATACATAGAGCATTAAATGTTGATGAAAACTGAAACTAAAAAGTTACTAGACGCATCTTTTGAGTCTAATTAGATTATGATTGGACACTTATTGTAAAAGCTAGCGTGTTACACTTATTACAAAAGTTAGCACGTTATTACAGTAATTCTTTTTTGCAACATATTACATCTAAACACCCCTAATATTCATCATTTACTATGTACTTGTATTTCTCTACTATCTTTATTTTATTTAAATGTTACCCTTCATCGTGCTACACTTTCTCTCCTTTTAACTTGTAATAAATATTTGCGATTGCCTCCTACACAAGTACACTGTTGTCTTTTTTACTCATATATAGTCAATTTAATTGTATTTGTCAGAGATGGTCATCTCTATAAACCCACTTTTAGAGACGAGTATTTATAAGGTCCGTCTCAACAAATCACTTCCAGTTGAACTCCCCGTTCCTGTGGTAGTGCTAGGTCACAGCACAAGACCCACCTTTTAGATATGTAAGGTGGTAGTGGTAGTGATCGGCGTGGCGAAGTCCCGCTTGGCGCTGTTTGGGTTAGGACACTATATGGATGAGGGTGTCAAGAGTAAATTCGGGCATCGGAGGGATAGAGAGATGCTGCGAAGAAGGACGACGGATTTAAAAGTGTCGTTACATAGACGTAGACTGAGAATTGAATGAACACAATCTATCTCATTTCAGCGAAAAATGAACTTTTTTTTTGTCTTTATACATTACTTGCTCTCAATACGTACTCCCTCCGTCCCAGAATACACGTCGTTTGAGCACCGGACACCACTACCAAGTCCCTGTTGCCCCTACGGAGGAGTACTCGAGTAGTACTTCCTCTTTCCTGTTGGTACTAGTAGTACTCTCCTCCGCTCCTGTCGTCCTGGACGAGCATCACCGGGCGCACCTCCTCCCCGCTGCCTCGCGCGCCGCCAGCGGCAACTCCGAGCTCCTCCCTGCCGGCGTGCGGGCCACCGGCCGCACCTCCGCCCTCCTTCCCGCCGGCGTGCAGGCTGCTCGCCACACCTCCACGCTCCTCCCCCGGCGTCGGGCTGGTGGTTGCACTGCTCCTGCTCGCCGGCGTGCGGGCCGCCGGCCGCACCTCCGCGCTCCTCCCCGCGGGCTGCTGCACCGCGCTCCTCCTCGCGCAAGCAGCAGCGCCGAATCGGCCGGACCACCCCTCGGCGGCCGTGCGGATCGGCCATGGCGCATTGCTCTTCCTCTCCCCGTCGGCGGCGGAAGACCACCGGCCATCCTCCGCGCCAGCGTGCGGCGCGCACCTCCGCGGCTCCTCCCCGCCGACGGGCCGCTCCTCCCGCGGCGGCGCGTGTCCTCCGCGCCTCCTCCCCGCCGACGTGCGAGCCGCTCCTCCCCGCCGGCGTGCGGCGCGTGTCCTCCGCGCCTCCTCCCCGCCGGCGTGCAGGCCGCGGGCGTCCTCCGCGGCTCCTCCCCGCCGGCGTGCGGCGGGCGTCCTCCGCGGCCTCCTTCCCGCCGGCGTGCGGGCCGCGCGCGTCCTCCGTGCCTCCTCCCCGCCGGTGTGAGGGCCGCGCGCGTCCTCCGCGGCTCCTCCCCGCCGGCGTCCTCCGCGCGTCCTCCCCGCCGGCGAGCGGGCTGCGCGCGTCCTCCGCAGCTCCTCCCCGCCGGCGTGCCGCGCGCGTCCTCCCAGCCGGCGCCGTTCCTCCCAGGTCTGCCGTCCGCGCCTCCTCTGGGCCGAGGATGGAGAAGTTCGAGAAGACGAGGATGGAGAAGTTCTCGTCTGTTTTTTTATTTTTTTATTTGGGCGATAGGGAGACAGGGAGCTGGTGCTGATCGATGTCGTAGGTGTTAGAAGCTAAAACGACTTCTATTGTGGGACATTATTTGAATTCTAGAACGACATGTATTTTGGGACGGAGGGAGTATAGCAGATTGGAGATGCCTTTGCCTCGATCTTTAGGAATGATTGATGTGACCTTAAGTTTAGGAATGCATGCATGACACATATTTCAGTCTTTATCACTTAAAGTGAGTTCGATGAGGGTAAAACATTTTGGTAATCACCAGAGATGCATGGACGAAGATCTATCATAATTAATTAGAATCACCATACTCCCTCCGTATAGAAAAATGATGTCATTTAAAAAACTGGTTTTTGTCAAATATTAAGAATATAAATCGTGAATAACTTTTAAATTAGTTGAGTTTGGAAAATATAAAAACTATAAAAATAGATTTATCTTCAAATATATATTTTTATAAAAATATACATATATCACTTTTTAATAACTATTTTTATAGAAATATTAAGTCAAAGTCATACTTTCAAGACCGTCTCGCTATCCTGAACGACATCTAAATCCATACAGTGGGAGTAGATTCAATTTGCTTAACTCAAGAGCAGCTACGCGGCTGCAAATCCATTTATGCCTCGTTCGGTTCGGAATGGGCCATTCCGTCCATAGAAACTATTCTGGATAGGTTATAAGAAAACCATTCAAGATGGAAATCGTTCCTAAAGAACCGAATCCGAATGATGCCTTAGCAGGCAACGTAGTAGCAGCTGCTGCCAATTGGCCCGTTTAGATCCCAGTTGCAGTTGCAATTCTGCACTAGTAGCACGTTCGTTTGTATTTGATAACTTTTGTCCAATCGTGGTTCAAGTAGGCTTAAAAGATTCGTCTCGTGATGTATATGCAAAAAGTACAAACATGCAAACATTTCGTCTACATTTAATGCTCCATGCATATGCCGTAACGTTGATGTGACTAGTTGTAGTTGCAATTTGCACTGGATCTAAACAGGGGCTTAGTACAGCCGAATATCCATGGGGTACAACGTCAATCGGTCGTTATCAGATATCGTCGATATCAGCAAAGGAGGCAGCGATACGTTGGATACAGCAACTTCTGACCGTTTTTGAAGGGTCTATATATACTCCCTCCGTCCCATTGAGATTGTCATTTTGGATTTCGTATCATTTTATTTGATTATTCGTCTTATTCAAAATTTTTATATAAATATTATTTATTTTTTATGGTCTATTTAATCGTTAGAGATATTTTAATAATAACTTAATCATTTTATTATTCGTCTAAAAATTTCAAATAAAACGAGTGGTCAAATAATAAATTCAAAAGTCAAAAACGACGGTCCAATGGGACGGAAGGAGTATGTACTATTGTCGTCAAATAAATTTGATGCAACTCAAGTATAAAGTAACTGTAATTTCAATATATACTAGCTGTGACTAATAAGTTATAAACAAACATTCACGTACTGGGGCTATATAAAACACTCAGATTTGGTCCACATATACTCACCATCGTAAACCACAAACCTTGATACAAATCTAAAACATAAAAAGTTCTTGTGTTGAAGCCCTCTAAAACAATAATTAATTTGAGATTTAACTTTTTCATTTGAAATTAAATTTGGCCGTGACGAAACATTAAATATTTACTTTTCTGCTCTAAATCCACAACATTAATTTTGTTTGATATCTAACTTGTTTATTTTTAACCGAGTTCATTGTAATAATATATTAACATCTACGGTGCCGAATAAATGAGATTTCAAGATGTATCGATGGAGAAGCATGTTTTATCATCTCATAATCGCTCCGGTGTGATGACCGGAACATCACAACTTTCTATCTTGTACAAGATTCTACGGGGTGAGGTCAGTATCATCATAATACTTTCAAGGTTCTGCAAGCTGAATGTTCAATGGCTTGGACAGGGAAGGACACTAAAGCAGATTCTAAGGTCGCCGCCGCATTGCCACTGTTGAATAATCATTTGCGGCCGGGTTGCTCTCCCACTCCCAGCACGGTTGCACCGACACATGTACAAGAGCAGGTCGACCCGATCTTAAATGTCCATCTTAGTTTGTTCCAAGTTAAATTCTTTTCAACTTTGACCACCAATATAGTAATATCTAAAATTTATACACAATGATAGCACTAGATTAGAAAATGTCTTCATGCATACGATAGAGACTACTATTTCTTTCCTTTAATAAGATAGACAATATATATAATTTTAAATATATTGTTTCATATTTCAAACAATGTCAATATCATAGCGGATATATATTTACGGTCGGGGAAATACTACATAAATAGTGGACGGAATGGAGATAGTTATTCCCTGTCGTCTCAACAAATTAACATATAGTATGCATGCATGTAGTGTATATAATAGTATTATATATACGTATTTATTCTATTCTAAACAAGTTTAAGATTACATCGATCTAGAACATTTTCTATCTTTGATGATGATAGGTCTGATTCACTTCATAAAGTCAATGCTTTCTCAAACTCTACCACACATCACCGTCATATTTATCTTATTAGTATAGTCAGTACTTATTTGTTTGCGGAGACTACTAAAAAAAATTTTAGGAGATAGGTCTTCTAATTAACAGAGGTGAAACTTCCTCTGTAAATGTAACACCCTAAAATCTGCATTATTAAAAAATATTTAAATTTGAATTATTAAGTCATTTTGTGAAGCATGGAACCTATAGGAATAATATTTATTTATAAAATAAAAATCAAATGTAAGGAATTAGAAACATGTTTGAGCATACGTGCCTCTGCATCGTTTTATATTGAATTGTGTGGTTTTGGTTTGATTCAAAAATCAAATGAATTCAAAACAGATTTGAAAAATGGTTTTGAGATTTGGAAAAAAATAAAAAAATTCCCCTCTCTCTCTCCCCCTTCCTTGGTCGTCGTTGCACTGGCCCGGCCTGCTCCTCCTTCCCTCCCCTTTCCCTCCCCTCTCCTTTCCTTGTGCTGGCCCCACTGGCTAGAAACTGTCACGCCCCTCCTCTCTCAGATGTTGATGCTCCGGCCTATAAATGCATCGTCGCAATGGGTCGCGGTCATGGAGTTTATCTATTGTGAGTATGACATATGAGGTCCACTGTGATAAAGTATTGGACTACTGATACTTTTTGCATGCAAAGTGGGGATGTGACCGAAGCCCAATGTGGATGGACGTGTGAGATAAACTCCACTCTCGCTACTGAATGTGGAATTTTTGGTCTGCGGCCCGCTATGGCCCCATGTGTTAGTCTTCTTTCCCAACCTCCCTCTCTGCTTCACACCACCCGCGGCCCGTGTTGAGCGCAGCAACCGCCCCCACTCCTCGCACGAGCCCCACTCTCCACTCCTCTCCTGCTCTTGCGTGCGCCCAAGAGGCATGGCCTGCTCCTTCTCTTCCCCTTTCTCTGCTCCCCACGGAAACACCAAACCGCAGCAGCCATTGTCGTTGCCCACCGTGCTCATCACCGGCTAGCCCCAGTCCCCGCTAAAATTAAAGTTGTGGAGAGCTTTACCATCTTTCCCTCTCCCTTCCGACCTTCTCCCGTGTCGAATCGTGGTCCCTAGGGCCCTTACTATGTTCACCAGTGAGCTCATGCCGTCGGCCATGGCAGCCACCGCACTGACTGCTCTCCCGACCACATTTTAGGCCTTGGTGAGATAGCCTAGTCCTCCTCTCTCTTCTGGTGCAATTGATTTTCAAAACTGAGGCCCATATTGCTAGTTCTACGCAGGCCGGCAAGCTTTCAGCCACCGGCAATGGTTGTGCCACTGCACTGGAGTTATTGTGCCACTGCGCTGGAGTTACTGTGCCAACCGTCACCGTTTCTCTCCCCCCATCGATCAAACAACCGCCGTCAAGATCCGACGGCTCAAAACGCGGTATTTAGCATTGTCTTTTGATGTGGATATTTGTGAGATTTGACATCCTGAACTCACATACAGCGTGCATTCAATTTTGTCCTTAAAAGCAGGTGCTAGGGTAAATGGTCAAGTGAGTCTCAGGCAAACGCCCAACTCTATTAATTCTATTAATTGTTTATAGATTAGACACCTTTCGGAGACTATCTCAACAAGTTGTGGAGGTGATCACAATAAGATGAATGTCTCAGTTTATTAATCAACAAAGAGGGACTCCTTAAGGCTCTGGTAGACGACGTGCCATAGCGAGTCACCTGTGGCAGCTTTGTCAATTTTGAGATTTGATGGTCCAACTCAATTCTTCAAAGATGCTTATAGGAGTAGGGTGTGCGTGTGTGCGTTTATATAGGTGAGTATGTGCTCGTTTATGTAAGTGTTTGTGTTTATAACTGGGTGTCATGAAAAAAGTGTGCCTTTGAAATTAAATCACTTAGCAGAGGGGGCAGACTCTAAACAAATTCTTATCTAGAAACAGTTGCATAGAAATAATTCATATGAAGTCGAATAAAGATGAATTTATATCAAAGTTGCAGTGATTGACATGATCTAGAACTTTGAAATTTACTAGTTTTTCATTTGAAAGTATTTAGAGTCCCATTTTTTAATTTCTCAAATTTGAAATTTATTTGCTAGAATTTTTGAATGATTGACATCGTCAACACCAAAATTTTAGTACTCAATGTGATATATAACTTTATAGTTGGATATTTTTTATTCAAAGTTATCTAGAATCATAAATAGGTGTCTGTTAAATTCTCTAATTTTGAAATCCAAAATTTAAAATTTCTAAGTGACTAATGCCAAAATTTGTAGTGGTCAATGCTATCTATAGCTTTGTCGTTGACATGTTTTTATTTGAAGTCATTTATAGTTTTAAATGTTCATTTTGAGTTCTTGTTTCTAGATTCATTTTTTATATTTTCTAAACAATTGACAGAGACATGACATATACCAATTTTTTGTAGTGCTTGATGAGCTAAGTTTTGTAGTTGAAACTTACAACATAATAAAATGTTAATAAAAAAAACATTGTTGGCGGTCCTTAACAACACTTTTTACCGTCAATTAGAGACAAAAAGAAGAGAAATAATAAACATTTATACACACATATACAGTTGCTATTGATCAAGTTCCACTTGTATTGGTAGAATCAACACTTTTCAGGAATCAAAGCCAAATACAAGAGAATTGTGTCAAAAAGGCGCCATTTGAGAAAGAGTAAAATGATCAAATCAGGACAAATGGACAAGAAGACCCAACCGGAGTCAAATCTGGGCCAACCCATGGCGCACACAAGATACAAGCCTAGCTAGAAGCCACCAAAGCATGGCGGTGGCGAGGCAGGCTAGGGCCGATGCGCCTACGCCCCTGGTGGCACCGCCTTGGCCCATCTTGCTGAGGTGGTTTGGTCATCAATGCTGGAGGTCGGTCAGGGGGTGTATTTAGGAAATCGACCTCCTCACTTGTATAAGTAGAGGGGAGTGCTCTCACACCCATACTCACACCACTTGGAGCCTCACCTAACTACCCTCTCACTCTGCAGTCTTTAGGTAGTAGGAGTAGAAGTAGAGGAGCTTGGCTAGAGCTACAAGGAGAGCTTGTCTCCAAGGAAGAAGGGATATTTGGTGAGAATCTATTATGCCTTCGTCCTTATTCAAGTTCTCATATCCTTTATATAGTTGTGCATATGAACTAGAGTATAATCATGTTCTTGTTATATTCATCTTATATGAACTAGCACATAGTTTATATGAAATGTTCATAACATGTTAATGCTTGTTATTCATCGTTCATATGATGATATGACCACGCCACCGTGCAACATGATACAACCTCCAAATCAAGTTACACCAACCCAAGTATCACCTACATTAACACCAGCCCAAGTATTTGATGGACCGATTACACGTAGCCAAGCCAAAAAGCTACAACATGAGGTGCACGCGCTACTTTGTGAAATTCATTTAATATTAATGAGAATTATATACTACCTAATTCGTGGACATTGTTATTGCTTAGGTTCACTAAGGACGGAAACAAGAACACTCGAGGAGGACTGCCGACCAGGAACTACACTCGAACCAGTCCAGTCCTGCAGAACCGTCCAAAATAAAAATTCATAACTCATGATTCCCAAAAGTTATGAAGGTGAATGAGCACTTTTTGGAAAGCTTGTGAAGTCTAGGTTTCAGTGGTACTACTCCCGACTAGATAGGATCTTCCATTTGGGCTCCCAACTAGGATTAGTGCTGACTAGTCGGAGCAATAATAGTCAGTCTGATGTCTAACTTGACGAGCAATACTGTACCATTCTACAGTATTTCATGGGGAATGGTATACATGGTATGAAAGCCTATCAATTAAACTTTCCAGCGCAATAAACGGTGCATCATTTGGAGTTTCCAAGATGGAGCTAGTGCCAAAACACTAAAGACTGTACAGAAGGCCAACAGCCACGCGGGAACTCTCTAGGAACTGATTTCGTGGAGGCCCTTTCACATAATTGATCTTTTCACATTCATTCCGTGTTTTCACCTATCTAGCAGGGCTATTGCTAGTATAAATACCCTCTAGACTCATTGTAAACTCAGATTATGATGATGAATATATAGAACCCCTTTTGTTCAGCTATGTGCTAATAAAACCAGAGAGTTGTCTCTACCCCGGCCCTTTACTCTTGTGATTTCCTTCGCGAGATTACAGAAGCGACGGCTTCATCCGCTTCCAATTGGTGCTCCTACTCCCTTCAAGGTTCGCCTTGATTGATTGTAGGCTATGTTTGGTTGGTTCCTTGAGAGTGTGGTTGGACGAATCCTCGATTCAGGTTGCCGGTTAAAGACGGTGGTTGGTTTCAAATTTTATTCGTCAGGTTGCACTAGTTATCGCTGCTTGCAGCAAGTTATCTTAGCTTCTTAAAGCTAGTTATCTGGAGATTGAACCTACGTTGTGAAGATCGGGAATCCATGGTATATCATCTGATATCAAAGCTTTCGTTACCATGGTAGGTTTCATTTATCCCTAACTACATATATATTTGTGTTCGTCCTATCCACCAAAAAGCCACAAAAATATTTTGCCATAACCCTTTGTTTCAATTTGTTATTCTTGTGAGTTTAGTTAAGTTTCACTCCATTAGTGTCTTTGTTTAGTTGCTGATCATTAATCCTTTGCGTGTCCTTTGTGCCTCTTATATTTTTATATATCTGAAAATCCCCACAAAAAAAAATATATAACCTATATCATCATTTGTGTTAACTTTGATCCTATCTACTGGTTGTGTTTGTTTCTATAATAAAGTGTTCAAGTGTTATATCTAGACTTGTTCTTAGTTCCATAAAAAAAGTGTAAAAAAATAGAGAAAGAAAGGTTGCTGAAAAAAAGTTGAGAGAAGTTGTGAAAGAAGAGTTGAAAAGATCATTTTGGTTTATGTGCACAAGTGCTAAAATTTTTATCAAGTTACACACCATATTGTTATCCATCCTTTGGTGCAAAATTTTGCTTGGTTTTGATTGCAACACCTACATCCTAAGCATACTCCTTGTTTGCATCAAATCTGAATTTTCTTTGCGCGTGTGTTTGATCTATTTTCTGCACACATATCTTGTGGTCAGCACTAGGCAGGGAAACTTCTAGTTTGGATTGTTATTTAACATTACAACAAGTAGAATTCAGATTGTTTTCCTTGTTTATTATTCCCCACGAAGCTCCACATACAAGCCATTGTAATCGGTATACTCTGATCTTGTATTCGCTTAACCATCACTTTCTTGTTACCACCACACGTTTGTCTCTGTAATCCGTAAGGAATTCATAAGAGCTTTGGTTGGTAAGAGAGGTGAGGGTTGTGAGATTTCCATATAATATCCTATACCACACATAAGCTTGTTGTTTTGTATATGTAATAACAATGGCAGGTCGAAGATATACCAATCTTCCATTCTATGGAAGTACTGATCTGGAGGAATTCCTTGATTGGCAAGAGCAAATGGAGAATGAACTTGAAGCCCAAAATTTTTTAGAATCCAAGAAGATATCACGAGTTGTACTTGAGTTGGAAGATTATGCTCTTGACTGGTGGAAACAATATCCATATAAGCGCTCCATCAAGAATTGGGAAGATTTGAAGAAGGCCATGAGAAAGGAATTTGTTCCAAGAAAATATGGGTTGATTTTGCTTCGTCGTTTGAAGAATCTCAAGCAAGGTAGTAAATCTGTCCAAGCATATTATGATAAGCTATCTTCTTCTTTGAATCGAGCAAATATTGTTGATGAAATGAATGCAATGGCATATTTCATGAGTGGTCTTAATCATAATATTGCTGCTGCAATTGAGGGAAAATATTTTAGAAGTATGCAAGGTCTTTTAAGTTGTGCAATCAAAGAAGAGAAGAAAATTGTGAAGGTGCATAAAGATAAGATCACAAGGTGCATTAATTTGTGCCAAGACATGTGTGCTAAGCTGCAATCTCTTATATATTCTGTTGTTGGAGAGAAGCAAACATCAAGTTCATGCAAGAAGAGAGAACATGCTGTCCAAAAAATCTCTGCTACTTGATTCTAGTGCTAAAAGAGATGAAGATAAACAATTCAATTCCAATAATATCTTTACTGTGCAGCAAGAAGATAACTCTGTGTCCCTAGTTGACAAGAAAAATAATGTGTTGTGTGACATTGCCTTGAATCATAGTGTTACTCCATCTCTTGATATTTTTTTGTGTAAAACCATCTCTTGATATTGTTGCAGTCCCAAAATGCCATCTACAATCTAAAATTGTAAAGGAAGAAGTTATGAATCCCCTCATCACTAGTTGTCTCAAATTTGAGCGAGATAAAGAAGAAAAATCTGTTGCACATGCCACACAAGTTGAGATAGAAGAAGCTACTTTGCAAACTGTGGAAGATCACCAATCGAGTTGTGGAATTGGAGAACATCTTTCTCCATTGGAGGGATGAATTTTTGAGTAAGGAGTTGAGAGAACATGCTGCAGTTCCAGACCTTGGAAATCTAAATTTTGATGACAAGGATGACATCATTCCTGCTGCCCTTCCTTGTGAAAGTGTCCACTTTATTGGACAAGAAGACCCATCAAAATGCATGAAAACAAGTGTTGTAAATCCTACAAGTCTTGTGCCTTGTTTGAAAACCAATTATGGTGAAGTTACATGTTCATATAATCTGAATTTGAAGGCTGAACATAGTTTCAGTTTGCGGGCTAAATGTGGGAAGGAAGATGCTATTGTGATGCCACCAAGTGCAAGTGAAAAATCTGTCCAAGGTGAAGCTTATCATGGTGCAGCACATCGAGAGTTTCAAACCGATGTTACGTCAAGCTTGAATGTGATGCCACCTCATGCTATATCATCAGCTTCATTGTGTGAGAAAGTATTGGACAGTAGTGCTCTACCATGCCACTTAATGTTCAGATTGAAGACAAGATTAGTATAAATGATTGCACTCAAACTAATGCAAATTTAGAGCCTTCTGAGAAGGTCAAAGAGGATTATTTGACTGAAGCTATTGTTGTCCCAATGCCATTGGAGCAGGCCATGAATGATGGAACATATTCATATGTTGCTGTCCAAGATGTTGAAGTGATTGTGTGAAACGACCTCGATTTCCGCGAAGGGAAATCCACAGGCTCGAATTGTAATTCAACAGATTGCTTGGGACAATCCATAAAATTACCCATATCTCAGTTGACACCAGGATCCATACAACGGTAATTAAGTCTTACATAAACATTTATTACATCGCCACATTGGCGGAATCAACATTCAGAGAAGCTTTAGAAGATGCGGAAGAGATTCATCCTTCACGGCCAACTTGAGTGTAGCACGTGACCCTATTCCTCGTCATCATCTCCCTCGAAGTCGTACTCATTCTCGTCACCTGACAGCAAATTTATCAGTACGATTTGTACTGGCCACGGAGCCCACCTATGCAGCATTTGCTTTGTGGAAAGTGGATGCAAGGCTATACAAGCAGACCTATAGGCTGAGGTTTTCCTATGCAGCTGTAATCAATGTTTAATTAGTCAAGTTTTATCACCAGTTAACACCATCATCCCTTTTCCCATCACCACACCTCACATACCCACACCTCACTCTCATTCGACAGGCCCAACTCCCTCTCGGGCCTATCTCAGCGGCACACTACCACAACGGGTACACTGCCGGAAAACATCATCCAGGGGGAGAAAAGAATATGCTCTCATCTAATAGTGGTTGCAGAAACATTCGGAAAGGTCCATAGCCAACGAGTTGGCTTATGTATCGATCGATCAACCATATACTCTGCAGAGGTTTTACTACTCACAAGATTAGCCATCATCGATGCTGTACAATCATCTAGACAGAATTCCGGGTGCTTGCTTGCCTAGGTCGATGCCACCCTGCCACTCAGCCCTGGGACATTCCGGATCCAACACCATCACACTGAGACTGGGAGACGCAGTACCGGGCCCCATCAGTGGTACTGCGCATCTAGAACGGTACGGGAATCTGCCATCCGTCACCGTCCACCCTTATCACCTCTCAACCTAGCAGTAGTGGCACTGCCCTACCAAGTAGTCCAGCCGTCTCCCGCCCTATCAGAAGCGAGTGAGTAGCAAGGGAATCTAGATGTTTCCGGTCACTAGTCAGATCCTAGGTTGTGACCAAGCAGGCATCTCCACTTAGGGGATACTCTCCCCGTGCCATCACGGCACCTCCGCTCACGGGACTTCAATGCACATCCCGGAACCACCTCATAAGTCATTACCCGCCACAGGTATCTCTCGTGGGGATGCCCAGGTTGCACCCCCGGCACGACTTGCCCCACGGGCTTGTCTCACATCCCACTTGGTCGACATCAACCCTTACCACGCACCCAAGACGCACGCAGCACTCTCTCCCAGTGGTTATAATCAGTTATGCACCGTCCCAATTCCATCACATAGCACATAGCAAGTAGTAAGTAGTGGAAGAATAACAGTAAATTAAGCAGCAGCTAACCTAGCAGCGGATAGCAGGGTAAAGTCTTATCAAGGCAGGGAATTCAAATATACTACCATGCAACCAATCCATACATAATCATAAAGCAATAGCAACAATGTCATTTGCAATGCGTAATTAGGATCTAAGGATTTGGTGGGACGTGGCACCATCGTAGTCGTCTCCTAGCTCCTGAAAGTACTCGTGGTCGTCTTCCTTAGTCAGATCCTCCTCCGGCTCTGAAATCGAACACGAAATAGTCGCGTCAGCGACTCCTATAGAGTATTTCAGAAAAATTCAATAAAATAAAGAGCCAAATGCACACAAACATAGTCTTAGATCGTAGATCTCATTTTTCTGAGAATTTTGATATATGGTGCGCAATTTTTGGACTTCGAATGAATAAGTTATGAATTTCCGAAGATTATCCTATTTTCTGAAAATGGGAAAATTGGTCGGTTAATCAGGGGCAGCTCGGGATTGGTCCACGTGGCGCGCGGGTCCAGTAGTGCGGCATGTGGCGCCTCATCGGAACACAGACCCGATGGTCGCCCACCAGGTGTTCGATGCTGGTTCCCAGAGAGTCGCTGGCGTCGGCGTAGCTCTGCGGAGCTCGGCGTAGCTCGGCGGTTGGTCGGGCGAGCTCGACGTTGGTCGGGGTTGCGTCGGTCGTAGCTCGGCGGTGGTCGGGCGAGCTCGACGGTGGTTCTCAGAGGTCGGGGGGCGTCGGCGTAGCTCGGCGGAGCTCGGCGTAGCTCGGCGGTGGTCGGGGGTAGCTCGGCGGAGCTCGGCGTAGCTCGGCGGAGCTCGGCGGGGCTCGGGCGAATCGGACATTCGGGCGCCGAGGGTGCTGCTCTCTCGAGCTCTCTCGGGGAGGCTCGGGCGAATCGGACATTTGGGCGCCGAGGGCGCTGCTCTCCCGTGCTCTCCCGGGGAGGCTCGGGCGAATCGGAAATTTGGGCGCCGAGGATGCCGCTCTCCCGAGCTCTCCCGGGGAGGCTCGGGCGAATCGGAGATTTGGTGCTAGCAGGGTTCCAGGGCGTCTGTTCAAGGAGGCGGTGTCTCTCCGGTGCGGCGGACGATGACAGGGCGGCGATGACCATATTTCGGCAAGACAGGGCTCGGCTTTCCCCAATTGGCGTGCTCAGGCAGTCGTCCGACCAGATGGTGGCGGGTTAGAGTCGTGGTATGGCCTCCTTCTCTCCCTCGGCATACGGCGGTTCTCCGACGAGGTGGAAGCGCACGTAGCCAAGGCGACAGTCATGATTTCGGGGCTCGGCTATCTAGCGGCGGTGCCGAGGCAGACTTGGCGAACCTCGGCGGCCTTTCTCCGCAGCGCGAGGCGACCGGGGGTACTCGGAACGGATTTTAGGCGAGGCGGAACGTGTCGGCGGCGATGTCACCACGATTGTGAGGTTCCGGCGGGGCTAAGGAGGTCTTCTAGGAGATGTATACGCGTCCAGGGTCTATGGCGATGGTATACCAACTACCAATTTTGGCTACCGAGATTCCCAAGGTGCTCGGTTGTGGCGGCGGCGAGTCGCCGACGACGGCGGAAGGCGGCAACGCGGCTACGACCAAGTATTGGTTCAATCGAATGCGGTCTTGTCAAATTGGTAAGGCCAGAGAAGCATACAACACTCTAGGCATGGCATGACCTTCTTTTGGCGACGGCTCGCGGCGGCGCTCCGGTAAGGTCACGGCGCACGCGGCCAAGGCGATTCAGGCTTCCTCTAGCGCTTAGATCCGCGTAGCTAGCTCAAGGGGTTGTGGCGGTGCTTCACGACGCTCTAACCTATACGGGTGCTAGTCGGATTGCTCGGAACGGGTGATTCGGCGTCGGAACGCGTCGGTGGTGAGCGCGCTCCGCCGAGAACGCGTCGTGCTGCGTTCTCGGTCTAGCAAGCTTGTAGTCCGGGGGTTTCGGCCGGTCGCATGAGTGCATGGTGCAGGTGATCTTCCTGAGCCGGTAAAGGCTCGTGCCTGCGCGTCCCGTGGGCGGAACACCATGGCAAAAGTAGGGCGAGGTTCGGACATAGCGTGCGGTGGCTCACCGTGGTGTCGGTGAAGCTAGGATGGCGGTGCAGTGGCGAGTCAAAGCCGTGCAGAGCGATCGCAGTGCCGTGCCGCTCCTCGTCCGCAGCTCGGGCTTCTCCTCCGTGTCCGGCTCCGGCGTGCTCCGCGGTGGCGGCGCTCCGGCAGCTTCTCCTCCTCTGCTCCGCCCTTCTCCTACGCTCTCTCTCTCTCGGTTTGGTGCAGTGTGCCGGTCTGTGCTGCGGTGGCGGCGAGGGGAAATGAGGGTAGGGCTTCGGGGTGAGCTCCTTTTTATAGGCGAGCTTGGCCAGCTCCAATGGCGAACGGTCCTGATCGCGCTCGACCGATCGAAGGGCCGTGGCTCGAGTGGATCTAGGGCTCCGGATGGGCGCGGGTTCGCTTGGCGGCCAAGAAAGGAGGGGACAGGAGGGGGACAGCGGGGTCAGGGCTCTGCCATGCGTGGCGCTGTCGGTCACGCCATTTGCGTGACCTGGTGGCGTCGTCTTCGTGTGGAAGAGAAACAGTGGAAGGGGAAGGCGGCTGACATGCGGGCCCAGATTGGCAGCGAGCGCGAGCGCGTGTGTGCCGGTCGCGCGCGCGCGCTGCCGAGCCGCAACGTGGGCCGCGCGCGGGTGAGGTGAGGAGAAGAAGGCCAGGCTGGCTTGGGTGGCTTAGCAGACCGGCTGGCCGAATGGCTGGCCTAACTCTCTTTCTCCTTTTCTATTTTCATTTTAGTGTATATATACATATATTGCCCATTTTAAATATTGAGTAAATACAAACATAAATTGCAATGAATCCCAAATGTGATGCATAAGTTATTATTCTATGTGAATGGAATTAAAATGCAAACTACACTCCTTTATTTACCAAATTCATAATGAAACCTATATGCTTGCACAAGAAAAATAGGTTTTCACAATAAATAAATGAAAAATTTTAATTGGTTGGGATTTTTAGATTGTGTGGATTTTTAGAGTTGTTACATTGTGCATCTAATCCCATGTGAGAATGAGAGCCACACAGCCAAATTGAGTGAGAGTGAAATCAAAAGTGAGCTGTGTGATTCCACTAGATGTGAGGTTGAGAGCATAAATAATATGAGTGTGAGAGATACACCACACAAAAAGAGAGAGCTTAATGACAAAACATGTGAGGATGATTTTAACACTAACCCACTGATATCTACTTGTAATGTTGTCTTTGAAAATGTGCAGGTGTGCAAGCAAAACGAGAAAGAGATGGATGCTCATAACACCATACTTGATGAGAATAGTCCATGATTCATCCATCATCATCAAACCTGAAAGGAAATGAAAATAATTTAGACATGAATTTCGAATATAAATTATTGAGCAAATGTGATGAGACACATGTTAGAATTGACCAAACACAAAATCTTTGTGCTGATTTGATAGATTCATTTGTTCATGAAAGAGCTGAAATTTTGATAGTTGATAACCATCTCTTAACCAAGCATGATCCTTACTATGCTTTGGCAGATATATTTGATACTTTACAAGATAATAATGTTGATAATACGAAATTTATTACTCATGCTGAATTTTTAACAAGAATATCTCCTGCTGAATGTGTGTTATGTAGTGCTTGATAAATTTGTTGAGATTGATAAAATGCTTGAAAAAGTTATTGACATATCATCTATGAAATCTTTTAATAGTAAATATGGCTTCAAATTTAGATTCAACTTGATTGGACATTATGCTGTAAATAATTTTTATGTTTGTGCCCTCTGCATAACATGTGACAAGGTTGCTGAACTAAAACTGAATAAACCGAGCAATATGTTTTGTGAACCATATTTTTATAAATTTGTTGTGAATAGATTGTTTAGTGCTTGTTGTTCGGAACAATCAATGTTATATTCTTGTCCATACCTCTCACCGAAAGAAGGAAATCCTATGCAAACATGTCCTTTTCGTTCACCTAATGCTTTTTTGTCCTCATCTAGAAGCATAGAGTTTAAAAGGTACATCCCTAACCCTTTGAATCAATTGTGTAATAAGAATATTTATAATATTTTGAAAGTTTCATTTCCATCTTTTGATATAGTTGATCTTGCTAAAATGAAACAAGATAACATGGATCACATGTGTGGTCTGAAGGAAATTCTTGTGTTGCCATCTTATAACTTATTTTCATCACCAAAACTGAGGAGAATTTTCCTTTAGAAGAATGGAAAAGATGCAAATATTAATGTAGATCACAAATTGAGAAATGAGCAAGGTAAATTATGTGCTCATAACTATTGCCATATACATCCATCCTCTATTTTGCTTATATTGTTTACAGGAAAACAAAAGCCGTGGATGGCTTTTCTTGAAGGAAGGGAGGATGATATGACCATGCCAAGGACATCACCATCCACTCCAAACTCTAAATATCCATTCAAGGTGAAAGCTAAACTTGATTCTAAATTATATTGGTTTCCAACTTCAAGACTACTACTTGGTTTATATGATTATAGATTCAAACACATTGCTATAATGGAAGAAGAAGATTACAATAGAAACATAGCATCCACCCTGGTTGGCCTAGCACAAGTTTTGGGCTTCGACGGATTAGAGTTGAGGATGACTCTTTTTCAAGGGGGGAGGATGATATGACCACGCCTCCAAATCAAGTTACACCAACCCAAGTATCACCTACATCAACACCAGCACAAGTATTTGATGGACCGATTACACGTAGCCAAGCCAAGAAGCTATAACAAGAGGTGCACGCACTACTTTGTGAAATTCATTTTAATATTAATGAGAATTGTATACTACCTAATTCATGGACATTGTTATTGCTCAGGTTCACTAAGGAGGGAAACAAGTACACTTGAGGAGGACTGCCGACCAGGAACTACACTCGAACCAATCCAGTCCTGCAGAACCGTCCAAAAGAAAAATTCATAACTCATGATTTCCTGACTAGGATTAGTGCTGACTGGTCGGAGCAATAATAGTCAGCTTGATGTCCAACTCGATGAGCAATACTGTACCATTCTACAATATTTCAAGGAGAATGGTATACATGGTGTGAAACCTATCAAGTCAACTTTCCAACGCAACAAACGGTGCATCATTTGGAGTTTCCAAGATGGAGCTAGTGCCAAAACACTAAAGACTGCGCAGAAGGCAAACAGCCATGCGGGAACTCTCTAGGAACTGATTTCGTGGAGGCCCTTTCACATAATTGATCTTTTCACATTCATTTCGTGTTTTCACCTATCTAGCAGGGCTGTTGCTAGTATAAAATAAATACACCGTAGACTCATTGTAAACTCAGATTATGATGATGAATATATAGAACCCCTTTTGTTCAGTTGTATGCTAACAAAACCAAAGAGTTATCTCTACCACCCCTTTGCTCTTGTGATTTTCTTCGCGGGATTATAGAAGCGGCAGCTTCATCCGCTCCCAATTGGTGCTCCTACTCCCTTCAAGGTTCGCCTTGATTGATTGTAGGTTGTGTTGGTTGGTTCCTTGAGAGTGTGGTTGGGCAAATCCTCGATTCAGGTTGTCGGTTAAAGACGGTGGTTGGCTTCGAGTTTTATTCGTCAGGTTGCACTAGTTATCGCTACTTGCAGTAAGTTATCTTAGCTTCTTAAAGCTAGTTATCTAGAGAATGAACCTACGTCGTGAAGATCGAGAATCCGTGGCGTATGATATGATTTATATGAGTAGGATTAGGATTAGAGTGATGGTTAGTTGTTCCATTGGGTTTGCCCATATTCTAGCTCATCAATTCGTAGGGTTGGAGTCCTGGGGAATATAGGTAGTTTCAATGTACAAGGGCATGGAGCTCGGGTGCATGGGATCCTGCGAATATGATGATGCTCCACGGTTGAGGGGTATGTGGTAGGTTGTGACAACCCTATCCGTCCCTTGTAATCCCCACGTTCGGGTATTCACGTAGAAGTTCGTAAAATCCCCACGACTTGGCAGACCAGGCCTGAGACCTCCCCATTCATCCTAGCAAGTCTTATTCCTAACCATATAACTTTTATGACTATTAATTATTCATTTCATGGCTATATTAGAACAACAGCCTGCTCACATAGGATTATTCTTTCATTCCTAAATTTCCTTTTATCCTTGTGGTTAGCCCAAGTGTGTGTCCACTATCCACAAATCATATATTGTTTACCCTGCATATACATTGTTTACTTTGCATACATAAAGGTATTGGTGCATATTCATGCTAGCTTTTTATTTACCTTGCCTTCCCTTGGGAAAATAAAAATAATGAGACCCTAATAATACATTCGGGTAAAATGCTACAACTATCTATCAGCGTGCTTATGGATAATATATGTAGACGTTAAGACCTATCGGTTTTCATTTCTTGGTATCGCTATTAGGGCACACCAAATTTTTGTAGTGATGCTAAGAAATACCAACAGGCATTTCTGGCACCATTGCCGGGAATAGATTCTAAGTCTATTTTTGGTGATGATACTAAAAAATGCCAACAAACATCCTATTTTTACTTGCAAGTAATTGTGTATTGCAGTCACTATGATAAAAGTTGAATATTCTGGGGGTAGCAATTTCCTTGATGGGCAAAAGTGAACCCCTAAGGATACATTGGGGCCGTATGAAACCGCCAAAGAATGGATATTCTGGAGTGCTAACCCAAACTATCAAGTTAATTCCATATTTCATTGAGTGCTAGTCTGAACCTCCAAGGTAATTTACATTTCTTTGAGTGTTATTTGAAAATGTCATGGTAATTCACATTGCCTTGTGTGTAACTGGAAACCGCCGAGGAAGTGCTAGTTTCCTTGGGTGCAAACCCTCAAGTTAATTATTGTAGTTGCCAAGAAAAAATTCAGTTTATAGTCATATATTCCTCTTAACCACCAATATATTGGTACAAACCCTCAAGTTAATTATTGTAGTCACCAAGAAAAAAATTTCAGTTTATAGTCATATTCCTCTTAATCACCAATATATTGAACTCATTGCATTCCTGTCAGTTACACATTGCCTTTATGTTTTGTGATAGTGAGTGGTAAAGAAATGTCATTTGAGACAAGAGAGAGATAGCTAGAGAGATGTAATAGGAAATCCTAGAAAGCACTATTTTTTGATGGCATGTCCTTCTTTAAAAATGCTTCTTGTACTATCTCTGTGTAGACGAGAGTCGTGAGGTGGGTCTGAGTAGTATTTGGGCCACACTTTGTTGTATTCAGCTATTGGGTCTTGTACTTCCATCAAAATTCAAAATCGAATAATTGAGGGGTTAAGCGTAAAGGGTGTATCATATATTAGAGACTGTTGGCATTCCTAACATCGCCCCACTAGGTTGTCATCCCCAGCATGACACAAGAAATGCTTTACGTTGCTAATTAATCATGGTTTGATGAGTTTAATCACTAAACACTGACCCAGCGTCTCGTTTAAGGGGTAAACGCTGAATTAGTCGCTGAACGCGGGTAGACGGTCGTGTACGCGTGTGTTGTCGTTTAATCAGCGCGGAATTGAGAGGAAAACGCCTGTAGACGGTTGGAAAACGACCGGCGCGCGAGCAAAAATAGGACGCGGCCCGCGAGCACGAAAGCAGGCGGCGCGTGTGCATGAAAGAGAGCGCGCGAGCACAGGAAGCAGGCGGTGTGTGGGTGGGAAATCAGGTCGCGGGCCTATCGCATTAGGAGGAGCACGCCCGTGAAAGAGAAGAGGCGTCGGTACCATGGTCGCACACTGCCTTCTTCCGCCTCCCGCCCAATTTCCCGCTCCCCCACCCGTGTTCCATGATTTTGCACCATCTGCCGCTCGTTGGAGAGGCGGAGCCCCGCCCACGAGCTCCGCCGAAGATGCGTTGCGACTCGCATGCCCGCCCGGCTGGCGAGGCCGCGTCCTCCGCCTGGTCGGTTCTACGGTTCTGCCTGTAGGCCAGGGAGGAGTTGGAGGCGCAGGGTGGAGTTGTGGGCTGCTCTGCTGCTATTTGATCCTGTTTCTTGTTGGTTCTTGCCTCCTCATCTACAATCCACCTGACTAATCTGCTCGGCTGGCATCTGAAGGTGCATGATTCTTTTTTGCAGCCCGTATTATTTTGGCAACTTTTGGAGTATTGAAAGCTACATTCTTATTCACAGAACTATAGGCCTCCTTGTTTTCTAGTTGGATTTTTTGTTTATAATAATTGTGGAGCTCTGTTTATGATGTATTGATCTGCTTGCCTATGGTCCTTAATATGCTTTGTACTCTTGGATTGGGATTAGGCAGTTAGGATGTCGATATCTGAAGCTGCAGCTGCTGCTAGAACTGCTTGTGGTAGTGGCTCCACAAGTCAGCGATGTTGACAATCACCTAAAGAGGAAGTACTCTGATATAGGCTGGGAGTGGGCGCGCTTGTGTGATCCCAATGACAAGAACAGAGTGAAGTGCCTTCTATGTGGACAAGAGACCACGACATGGATTTATCACATTAAGAAACATCTTGCTCATGTTGGACCCATGGACAGATTTACATGCCCCATTGATCCCAAAGCAAGTAGTGCCCAAGTTAAGAGGCAACAAAATATAAATGAAGCACTTTAGAAAGAGATAATACACCAAGTCCAGCAATATGTTGCTAGATGGATGTGTACACATGGTATGTTCTCTACTTTAGTATTTTCCAATCCTTATTGTTGTAGCCTTCATACTCACTGCTAGAATTTTTATTTTCTGCAAGAATCTATTTTGCAGCTATTCCATTCAATGCCTATGATAATGATGAGTTCAAGGAAATGGTTTAAGCTATTGGTCAATTTGGTCCTAGTTTTTAACCTCCAGCTCAGCATTATCTTCGTGGTAAATTGTTGGAGGAGGTCAGGAGGAGCATGCAAGAACCAAGAGCTTGTTACAAGATCGTGAAGATGAGAAGATTAAGCACAGCTACTCCATCATGACTGATGCTTGGACAGATATGAAGAGAAGAAGTATTATGAACCTGTGGACAAATACTAGTGAGGGAACAACTTTTATCAAGCCAAAGAAGATTTCAGATGTGTCACACACTAGTGAAGTTATATATGAGCTGGTTGACAAGGCAGTTGAGGAAGTTGGTGCTGAAAATGTGGTGCAAATTGTGACAGATAATGCTTCTAACAATATGGGAGCTAAGGCATTGCTGAGCCTTAAGAGACCAAACATATTTTGGACTTCTTATGCAACCCATACTGTCAATTTGATGTTGCAAGGTATTGGCAACCTTCCAAAGTTCAAAAAAACAATTGATCTTGCAAAATCATTCACTATCTTTATCTATGGCCACCACCGAACATTGGCATGCTTGAGGTCCTTCACCTTGAAGAGAGAAATCATTAGGCCAAGAGTAACTTGATTAGCTACAACCTATCTTACTCTACGAAGTATGATGGAAAAGAAAGATTGTCTAAGAAAGATGGTGGTTGATTCTAAGTGGTATGACTTTCCTGATGTAAAGTCCAAGAAGGGCAAAGATGCTACAGACCTAGTGTTGAACATTAATTTTTGGAGAGATGTGTCCCTTTGTTTGAAGGTCTTTGAGCCCTTGGTGAAAGTTATACGCTTAGTTGATCGGGATGTGAAGCCATCTATGGGTTGTGTTTATGGAGAACTTATCAAGGCAAAGAAGGAGATAAAGGAGGCATTTGAAAATGTGAAAAAGAACTACAGAGAAGTCATAGCTATTGTTGACAAGAAAATGAAGGGTAGGCTTGATTCTCCACTCTATGTGCCTACATATATGTTGAATCCCTACTACAGTTACAACAATTCAACAATATTCTCTGATTCAGTTTTGGTTGAAAAGTTCGTGCAATGTGTGGAGACCTTTTATTATGGTGATGTATTATGGTGATGATGATTGTCACACCCCAAAATTTCTATTTTGGGGATGTGAATAGAAAATACTAAATAAAAATAGTTTCAAAAATTTACTAAACTTTACATGGGTCCGCCGTCGCCATTGATGGAGCTCGGCCCGAGCTCCCAGTTCTTCCAGTGAAAGCAACTGCCCACCCTCTTTTATACATCTACAGCATTGCACGGACAAGGCGAGCCATCCCCGTGACTCCGCAGCATCAATCCATGGGCGCAGAGGCTCCACCCCGACGCGCCACTGCCGGCTGTCTGCCTCCGCCATCGACCTGAACTGCTCCGAGCCATTCCCGCCTCCAGAAAAATACCCTAGGTGAAATCTCGACCTCCCCCTCTCTCACCTAGTTCATTTCTCGTTCAAAGACGCGCACCGGAGCGCCTGTCCGGCGTGCTCTGGTGGGAATTCCGGCAAGCAGCCACCGATGTGGCACTATTCCGGCCGGCTGCCACCGCCCCCTCTCTCCTTCCCCTTTTAATCACGACCATTCGTGATTGGGCGGCTCTCAGAAGCCAATACCCCTTCATGTGGAATGTTACATAAAACACCCTGATGTTTTTAATGTATAAACCCGCGCTCCATTGGCTACTATGTGATGTGCCATGAAATTCTTTCCGAGAACCCCCTAGTATTTAAATGATTTAGGCCCTAGTCCACAATTTAAGTTTAATCTGTATTTGATTTATTTTAAAATAGAAAATAGTTTCAGTTAATTACAAAATTGCCACCCAAATTAAAAAGCTCATAATTTCTCCGTTTTAACTCCGTTTCGAACCATTCAAGTTGCGTTAGGTTCATAATTTAATAATCTATATGTTTATACTACTACACAATATGTTTTTAACTAACAAGAATTTATAATTTATTTAATCTATTAGTTTATTAAAGGGAAACCATTTAATTCATATCTTCTCCGATTTGACCCGTTTAAATCATGTTGGATTCGTATCGAGTAGTACTACGCGTTAGAAATACTTTCGTACTATTTTCCCACTATTTGGTGTAATATTTCTTATTATATTTTGTTTGGTCCATGTATGTTGATTATCGCCAGAAGGGTCTCTGAGTGCGTGGATTTTCAGGACCCGGTGTTCGATACCCTCGAACCTACTCCATTTGAAGGCAAGTGTCCTTGACCATCTTGCACCTACTTTGTTTTACTTTTGAGTTAGAGTAGTTAGACCATTAGTTGCATGCAGAGTCTAAATTTGAATCCCATGTTAAGGTTTACTAGTAATTGTTTATATCATCCTTGATTCCCAGGTTGAGACATGGTAGAAGTCATGCTTAGCCCTGCAGTCATGGTTGGGAAAGAGTATAATTTAATACTGATTAATGATCTATGCAACATGTGGAGCTGGTAATCTTTTTAGTAACATGGTGATTAGGCAAACCCAGCAGGATGGAAAGATTTAGTGGGGTTTTGTATGTGCCATGAATTTGGCGGCTGATGTTGGTGGTTTGGCTTTGTGTGAGATATAATCCTGCCTGGATCCCTAGGACCCGGTTCTCGGAGCGAGTAACCCGGCTTTACAGCGCAGCCATGAGGTTGGAATGGGACGGGCCTAGCTAATTAATTAGTCACTCTAAGTTTTGGCTTTATACGGGGACGGTTTTGTGGCTCAAGAGGGGGCTTCTGCAGTGGGTCGTTACCGCTGTTAGCAGTGAAACCTTAGAGGTATGTGTAAACTTGTAGTGTGACCCCGCTGTGCACCTAGGGAGTATTCGGCAAAACGTGGAAAACATGACTCATGGTGAAACTGTGCAGCCTCTGCAGAGTGTAAAACTGATATATCAGTCGTGCTCGCGGTCGAGAGCTGGCTTAGACTTCTTCGAGATTAGTTGGTTACCTGGTTTTGGTTGGGTGGTTCCTGGGTGATGGAACGTGGGTTTGGATGGACTTCCAAGTGATTGGTTGCTTGGATGGATTTCCAAGAGTGGTTGCTCGGATGGGATTTCCGAGTGTTGGTTACTCTGAGGAGATGAGATTTCACCTAGTTAAATATGTGCATAGGGAATTAAGGTGATAGGATTTTGTCGCTCTAGGTGTTGTGTTCAAACCAAGTCAGGCTATCCTTGTTTAAGCCACATATCATATTTTTCTACACTTGCAGAGTACATTTCGATGTACTCATCCTTCCTCTTTGTCCCCCTGCTACCCCACCCAGACGTTGGAGTTGATGAGGAGGACTACTGTTGGAACAAAATGTGGTTCTTGCGTCTCAACACACCAGCGAAGCTGGATATGATCTTAAGAGCGTCGGAGCTTCCAAGATCCAGCTAGCTTCAAACCCGGTCAGAGAGTGCCGATAACCCTCAGGCGTGCCAGTCAATTTGACCTGCAATTGACAAGGAAAAGATAATGATCAGTAATCATAGGGCGAAACTAACCGGTGTGTCCAAGTAGTTCCAACTATGTGGCTCTGAGAGCCGATTCAATCGGAAATCGACTAAAGAGTCGATTCCGGCATATATGCATATTTTATTATAGAAACAGATACTGAACTGATACATAATCGATTGATATGCGTGATCAAATAGAACAATCTACATTAAACAAATTTATGCAGATAGTTGTAACAGATTAAAGCATAATCGGATGCTGTAAACAGGTAAAATCATTCAGTTCAGGCTGTCTGAACGTCAAACAGGCAGAAATCGGCTATTTAGCCGATTTGGTAGAATGCGATTGGTTAATTGGTTTTTCTCGAGAAAGCACAACCGTATCGACTAATTAGCCGATTCGGGGTCCGTGAAGCAGAAAACTTAGCGGTGATTAGTTCCAAGTATAAATCTAGTACTAATACGAAACTGGTCTAGAAGGCCTGCGGCTTTGCACCAGTTTAGATATATTCCCAAAAATAATCACAAGCAAATCTAAAAGGAATACAGAGCTGGTCTAAAAGGCCGGCGGCTCTGTGTTCATTCAGATCGGCTCTTGTCAAGCATCCATAGCACGTACGAGCAAGATTACGATAATACTGGCCGAATCAAGCGATATCATAACAAAGTATAAAATGAACGAGACATAAATGACACTTTTCATGTGGATCTAAGGCCAATACTACGCAATCTTGATCGGACAGAAAGATGTTATATTAATAAATAAACAATAAATGACAAATAACATCTTGATAACTTAATGAATATAACTAAGATGCCAAATTAGTTAGAGCCGATAACTAATCTATGCACATAATCAAGCTTAACCTAAGGCTTCGTCCACCGGATGACGTTAAACATAGATTAAACAAGAAAATAAACATGAACTGATAACTAACCCTTATTTGATCTAAACCCACGTCCACCGGATGACGCTAAACTTATATCAAATAAGAATCAACCCCGATCTACGATGCTCCCATGTCCACCGGATAACATTAAAGAGACAAAGCTTAGCGAGGCATGACGGTACTTACAAGCAAGCCTGCGTCCACCGGATGACACTCAGCCCGATTGAAGAACTCACCGAGATCTACGTTACTCCTACTCCTAAGTTTTGACCGGAGCCGAAAGATGTGTTGTATAGATGTGTGTCGTATTATAATGGCCGGGGCATATATTTATACCCAGGGCTTTGATAGAGTCCTATTTGAGTTACAACTCAAGGTAAATACGGAAACTAACAAACTTTCCTAAATTAAAGGTAACTTGAAGCCCAATCTTTACTTTCCTCAACGGACTCCGAACGTGATCGCTTTCCTAGCCGAAGATCCACGCTGACGTCATCAAATCAGCTATTCGCGCCATCTTCACCTCCAGCCCACAATCGATTTCGGGACCCGATCGACTATCTCTGCCTTGGCCTCTATTTCCGAAAATCGACTATCTGCATCCGGCATCGGTTATCCGCACTCAGTTCAGATTTTGGCATAAACAACTACATAGAATACGGTGAATTCGATCCTGATGACGTGTACTAGGCTAGTGCTGCCCCAGGTCGACGTTCCTGTGGAGATGGCGTCTGAGATTTCCGTTAGAGTTTTTATTTAATAATTGTTTATTTTTCTTTTAGACCCACGGGTCCTTTTGTAATAATATTCGCTATGTATCTCAACATTGTTATGATACTATAATGAAGTCGATATATGTATGATTATTGATCCTGGCATACATATATTGTGCATTCGATTTTATCCTTAAATCAGGTGTGACAATGATAAAGAATATAGGACTGTTAATGAGGACTTGGAGAAATTCCAAAAGAGACAAGGAAACTTCTCAAAAAAGATAGCAAAGAGTTGAGAACGCTTTGATTTCAATTCGGGTAAGCTTATGCATCAATTTTGTCCACATATTTCCTGCAATCAAATCTGTCTAGATTTTTTTGCAATCAATTCTGCACATAATTGATATATTTCACCTCATTTTGTAGCATCTTGGTGGAGGCTTTATGGAGGTGGAGCACCAGATTTGCAAAGAATGGCTATTAGAATCCTTTCACTGACCTCTAGTGCTTCTGGATGTGTAAGGAATTGGAGCACGTTTGAACAGGTCAGTCTGTTGATAGGTCCAGGAGGCTAGAGGGGGTGAATAGCCTATTTAAAACTTCTACAAACAACACTTAATCAAGTGGTTAGTAACAAAAATGGCGAAGCGAGTTTTGCGCTAGCCTACTAAAAAATGTGCAAGCCTCCTAACCATTCTACTTACAATCTCTAGGAGCACACAACAAGCTAGTCTAGATTGAGTTACTCTACTCCTCGGTGGACAAGCAAACTACAAGCACTATCACTACACAAGTAAAGTGCTCAAATGTAAAGGAGAGGAGCAGTGGTGTTATACGCCGAGTAGGGTAGATAGCCAATCACCGAAAGAAATACCAATTCACTCAAAGGTGATGGTCCAATGAAATCCAAAGATCAACAAAAGATGAACACGATTTAACCTTGAGGTTCACGTGCTTGCCGGTACGCTACGTCCTCGTTGTGTCGACCACTACTCGGTGATTTGGTGGCTAATTGACAACCAATGTTAAGTTTAACAAATGAGTGCCACAAGAACCTACCATGAGCAAGGTAACTTAATGACACGAGCAATCCAATAAGCTACCTTATCGCTCTCCGCCGGGGAAGGTGCAAACCCCTCACAAAGACCTTCGAGAGTGGCCGGAGATAATCTCCAACTCCGCCAACACCTCCGCTGCTCCAAAACTGTCTAGGTGACGGCAATCACCAAGAGAATAGATGAAATCCGCAGCAACAACGATCAACAAGTGCCAATGGATGATCTAGATGAACACAATGCACTTGGATCACTCTCTAACTCACTAAGGATGAGAATCAAGCTCAAGAGTGAGTGGGAGAGGCTTGGGAGGCTCAAGAGATGCTTAGCAATGAGTGAAATGCGCAAGAGAGCTCCCAAAGACGGTTGGATCGGCTATTTATAAGTGAGGGTTAAAAACTAACCATTTTGCAATTTCTGCGTGCACACCGGACACTAATTAAGTTGGCACCAGACGCGTCCGGTGGTTGTCCGTTGTACCGCCCGTTGACACGTGTACTAGCCATTTGAAAATTCCCATAGCGCGCCAACTCACTGGATGCGGAGTCATCACACCGCATGCTCCGGCGCCCGTGTCCGGTGCACCAACAGAGAGCATCTAGAGAGCTCAAAGTTGCACCGGACGCTGCCGGTGTCCTGTGCTTTCACTCAGTTAGAAAGCACGAGTTCTCACCGGACACGCGAAAAACATCACCGGACATGCTAGAGTTACTGTTCCAGCATGCGGTGCTCACTCAGAGAGGTTCCAGAGAGGCTCTGGCTGCACCGGACGCGTTCGGTGCTGACCCACCAGACAAGCCCAGCGTCCAGTGCACCTCTGAAAGCTGTTTTCGCCCTCTCTTCAACTATCTGGCTTCTAGGTGCTAACAACCAAGTGTATGAGCACTTAGGCACGCGTGTTAGCTTGATTTTAAGTCACTTTGTAAGGTTTTTGGTTAATGCTCTAGATCTAAATGCATATGCTCAACTAACACATATAGAGGCACTTGATGACCGGGATTGCATCGAATTTCTTCCCTCTTAATAGTACAGGCATATAACCTAAATGTGATCACACTCTCTATAATGTCTTGATCACCAAAATAAAAAGAGCCCTATGAGATTCACCGTTGCCTTGAGCTCCATCCATTTCACCAAGTGTTGAAGCATTTGATCTTCATGTTGATGGACTTACTGTTGATGCTCACTGAATGCACATTTTAATCATCAACATTGATAAAATTGAGCAAGTAAATGGCACATAGAAGGTAGGAATTTGGTTTAAACTAACGGAGTTCCACTTGTACTTGAAGAATTGTGGTTGCAGGTGAAATACAGGTGAAAATGAAGCAAACAAAGGTACATTTGAGCAGTACACGTGACAAGAGCCACGTTGGGCCCAAGTGACAGGGCGCCCGCCCCCCACTTGGCGCCATTTGCACTCCGCCACGTCATGGATCCATGCCCCAACCTCCTAAACAGAGTTTGGCACGTTGATTCAACATCAATGGCTCAAATTCACATCACCTGGATCCGGTAGCCCTGTTGGGCAGGGCGCCCGCCCTGTCCATTTGGCCTGCCACGTCCACAATCCGGCGAAGAGGCATCCAAGCACTTGTGGCCATCCATTTGAAGTCGTTTTTCATCCAAGGGAGATCAAAGGTGGTGACAAGGATTCATGGACCCACTTGTCATCCTCCAAGGGCCACAAATTGCCTCTCCAACCGCCATCACGTGCTCAACCGACCTTGCAACCGTCATTGGGGAGGATCCTGGAGCGTTGGATGGTGAGGCGGTGCAAATCACCGGGCGCCCGCCCTACAAGTCAGGGCCACCGACCTCCGGCCACCTCTACAAGTACTTCAGGGGTCTCCAAGTGCTATAAATACCCCTAGAATGCTTCAGTTGTAATAAGCTTATGAAGAATAGAAAGATTTGGAGTATAGTCCATCCTAGCTCATCTAGTGAGAGTCTCCTAGCAGGGCTAGTAGTGTGAGTTTGAGTGAGGAGAAGCTGAAGAGTTGGAGAGCTCTGCGAAGGTCTCTCTCTCGGGCGCTTACTCTGTAAGGTACTCTTTGTTTCGGTAATATAATTTCCTTTCTAGTACTTACATTTTCCGCATTACTTTCAGTACTTACTTTTAGTATTTACTTCCAAGTATTTACTTTAACTATTACTTTGAGTGCTCTAGTTGCGGTAGTACTAGGGGATTAATTATCGGTTTCCATACACTTAGTGCGGGATCTTCGCCGCATAGTCGGTGCTCTAATCTTAGCGCGAGGTTAGAGTAGTAGCCTGTAGTGTAAGCATGGTGCTTAGACTGGAAGTTACTTTGGATTGCGGCTAGACCCACGGATAATAGTGGTAGGTCTTAGGTGGTGACAGCCCTAAGATCCTCTGGATTCCACCACGTTCGGTCTAGTAGTAGGCGTAGGGCTTTTCTGTTTGTGAGTAATCCCAATCCCTTGGGACCGCGCATTCGCCCCGAAGTGCTAAGTGGAGTTAGCCTACCGTGTTGTCTTGCATCCCACTCTTGAACTCATCACTGTCTACGCCGTTGCTTGGCTCTATCTTAGACTAGATTATTTGGATTAGCTATCACTACACTAGTTCATTCTTATTATAAATTATGATTGTTCTTAGTTTACCATTAGATATCTCTAGCCATTAGAAGCTTCCCTGTGGAAATAAATACGATGCTTGGTTACTCCCAAGTGAAGTGCTGCATCGATAGATTCTGTGCGCTTGCGGAATTCTGCAATAGTCATAGGAATTATCAAAGCATTTCTAACGCCGTTATCAGGAATATCTATTCTTGGTAGTGAGCTTAGAAACGCCAACAATTACTCCAAAGACTTGAATGCCATCATAGCTCCACACTTGATCTTCTAACCATACTTGTAATCAATAGCTTAAGCACAAGGTTAGATGGTAGGTGTCATCAATTAACCAAAACCAAACATAGAGCTTTCAATCTCCCCCTTTTTGGTAATTGATGACAACCTTTTACAAAGATATTCAATAAATTCAATTTGGTAATATTAACTCCCACTACATATGTGCCAAGTGTTTGGATTTGAAAGGCTTTACACATATGCAATAGATTAGTAGTGTGGCAGGGATATTACTACCAATTTGACGCTAAGGTTTATAGAATTGGACCTTTGAAGCGCGATACCATCGGAGTGCATACATAAACCTTCGTTAGCACCATGGATAGCTAGATACCACTTGAAAGAATTCTTGCAACCAAAGACACTAGAATACCTCGTGAGATCAACGTTAGAAACAAGGTTCTAGTACCACTTGGAAGGACCGGGATCTAGCTACCACTTCCTGAGCATGCTAGTACTTCAATTCACCACTCAACTTAAGTCTAGCATACACCAATCAAGCATGAATATTCAATTTAAGTACAAATGCAATGCATCAAACATATGAAAATGCACAATTAAATGCTTGCATTCATGCTTGTAAGCTTGCTCCCACTAAATGTGAAATCCAAATTTTAGAAGTTTGTAATCCCTCTCACTTGGCCTATAGCTCTCCCATCATCAGCCTAATGATGGTTCATTGCTCAACTTCCATATCTTTGTACCATTCTCTCCCCCTTTGTCATCAAAGACCACAAATGGGTAGCATGAGTAGGATAGGATTTGAAATCAATGGAGGGAACTACTAGTTAACTATTTAGATTGTTTCCATTATCTTTCTCTTTTTAAGCATTTAGCTAGATTACTTGCACAAATATATAACTCGGTTTGGCCTTTGACAAGCTTCTTTACGCCACTAGGGGTTACCTTGTCAAAGTTGAATTATATACCATAATGCTCATCTTCTAGTCAAATACTAGGTTCACAAGCCCACAAACTAGTCATATGTCACTACTAGATCAAACAAGACATAGAAGCAATAGTAGTGGCATATGATCTCAAAAACATGTGGTTTGTCATGAATGAGCCTATTTAAAGAGGAAAGTATGTCTATATGATCTACACAAGTCGTAGCAACATATGAATGACATGCCAAACAATAATACATTTGTTTTGTCAGAGTAGAGACAAGTCATATAGTGAGGGTGCTAGCTCAACTCATGTTGGAGAAATCAAGAATGTTCAATTCATTTCTCAATTAAAACCTTACTTTATCAAGTGGCTTGGTTAGAATGTCAGCAAGTTGATCATCGGTGCCCACACTCTCAACTTGAATATCACCTTTGGCATGGTGGTCTCTAATGAAGTGATGCCTCATAACATTATGCTTTGTCCTTGAGTGTTGAACAGGATTGGTGGCAATCTTCACGGCACTTTCATTATCACATAGCAATGGCACATTCTTAAATTTGATTCCATAATCACTCAATGTGGCCTTCATCCATAACAATTGTCCACAATAACTCTCTGTACTAACATACTCGGCTTCGGTGGTAGAGAGTGCAACTGTGTTTTGCTTCTTCGATGACCAAGATACTAGTGATCTTTCCAACAATTGACATGTGCCGAAAGTGCTCTTCCTATTGATCTTGCAACACGCATAGTCGGAGTCCGAATAACCAATCAACTCAAAGTTTGACCCCTTAGGATACAAAAGACTAACATCAGGTGTGTGCTTAAGGTATCTCAAGATCCTCTTAGTTGCCTTCAAATGACTCTCTCTAGGTGAAGCTTGATACCTTGTACACATGCAAACACTAAACATCACATCCGGTCTAGAAGCGGTCACATAGAATAAGTTTCCAATCATAGACCTATACTTCTTTTGATCCACCTTGTTTCCACTCTTGTCTTCATCAAGGTGACCATTTGTGCCCATTGCTATGCTAATAGATTTTGCATCTTGCATCCCAAACTTTTTCAACATGTCCCTAATGTATTTGCCTTGGCTTATGAAAGTTCCATTCTTCATTTGCTTGATATAAAGACCAAGGAAATAACTCAACTCTCCAATCATGGACATCTCAAACTCATTAGCCCATCTTCCCAAACTCCTCACAAAAATCTTGATTGGTTGAACCAAAGATAATGTCATCAACATAGATTTGCAACACAAACAAGTCTGCCGATTCTTTTGGTGAAGAGTGTAGTGTCAACCTTCCCCATTGTGAAATCCTTTGATAGTAAGAAATCTCTCAATCTTTCATACCATGCCCTTGGTGCTTGCTTCAAGTCATGCAAAGCCTTTCTCAATTTGTAGACATGGTTGGGTTTCTTTTCATCTTCAAAACCCAGGGGTTGCTCAATATATACTAGCTTATTGATATAACCATTCAAGAAAGCACTTTTGGCATCCATTTGATAAAGCTTAATATCATGTGTACTTGCATAAGCTAAAAAGATTCTAATTGCTTCCAATCTTGCAACCGGAGCATATGTCTCTTCAAAGTCCAATCCTTCCACTTGAGTGTACCCTTGTGCAACTAGCCTAGCCTTGTTTCTCACCAAAATGCCATTTTGATCTTGCTTGTTCTTGAACACTCATTTGGTGCCAATGACATTGTAGTTCTTGGGCCTCTCAACTAGCTCCCAAACTTGATTTCTCTCAAAGTTGTTGAGCTCTTCATGCATAGCATTTACCCAATCGCTTTCCTTCAAGGACTTTTCAATGTTGGTTAGCTCTTCAAATGACACAAATGAGAAGTGTTCACAAAAGTTTGCTAACTTTGATCTTGTTTGAACACCACTTCTAATATCCCCAACTATTTGATCCAATGGATGATTGTTGACGGTTGCTAACACCCTATTTTACCGTCAACATTCCACCATAATCAAGGTAAAACCACATGAAATGCAAAGAACTCACTTTGAAACTTACCTAGTTCCACATGTCCTTGGAGAAATCTTGTGTACGCAGGAAAAATGGTGAAACAAGGCAAAACTAAAGCATAACAAGATAGCTTGATACCTCAGCTACCACATGGGAGCTAGAGGGGGGGCGCCCGCCCTACCAAGTAGGGCGCCTGCCCTATCAAAAGTGTCAAATGGCACTTGTCACCTCACTGATCCGTGTGTCAATCTCCCAAATGGCCTATGGCACGTTGAAACAATATCAACGGCTCAGATACAAGGCACGAGGAATCCGGTGGCCCAATCAACAGGGTGCCCGCCCTGTCCAAGTTGAGTGACACATCCACAATCAGAGGGAAGGTGTCCAGGAGTCATCCACACCATCAAATGAAGTCGGTTTTCATCCAACGGTGATCAAGTGATGTGCCATGGATTGAAGAACCCACATGTCATCCTCCCAGGGGTTGCAAATCGCCTTTCCAAGGCACCAACCGACTTTGCAACCGCCTATGGGGAGGAAGGAGGGCCGTAGGATGCAAGTCGGTGCATCCAAGGGGGCCCCCGCCCCCTAGGACGGCGCCCGCCTTGCTCCTTCATGCCACCGACCTCCAGGAGCTCTACAAGTACCCCTGGTGCACTCCTACACTATAAATAAGACTAGGATCCTCACTTGTAAGTAGAAACACGCTAGAAAACACTAGAGAATCCACTTGAGATTCAGCTCTTAGTCAGTAATAGCTCCTCTCTCCCTCTAGCGAAACCCTACTCTTAGGAATAGTGCTAGCTAGAGAAGAGTAGAGTGGTGGAGAGAAGTCGGAAGAAGGAGGAATTCTGTGGAGGAGCCGGGCTTGTCGGCGACCTCTTCTGCGGTGTTTTTCACTCTTATCGGTAATAAAGATCCCCTTCTTTATTTACTTATTGTTATACTTTAAGCAGTTGCATACTTGCTCATTGCTTGGTTAGAGTGCTCTAATTCTTAAGCTCGAGTTAGAGTAGTAAGTTTTATAGATTAAGCGCGGTGCTTAGGCTATAGCTTACCCTTGAGTGCCGCTAGGCCCACGGATAGTAATGGTAGGTTCTAGGTGGTGACAGCCCTAACATCTGCTGGATTCCACCACGTTCGGCCTAGTATCCGGTATAAGCATAGGACTTTGGGACGTACGTTGCCTAATCAGTCGAACTCCGGAGAGTTTAGGAGTTTGCGTGTCTCGAGTATAGCAGTCTGTTGACATCTACTAACGTCGTCAAATATAACTTTATAACTTTTAACACTAGGGACGAGATTAGAAGATGTATGGTATTTAATTAACTGATCATTAGCAACTAGCCACTTATCTATTGCCAACATTCTTTAGCATGAACTGGGTTGTCAATACTAATTATATATGCTAAGAATAAATAAAGGTTTTATATATTATTCCATATGACTAGGCAAAAATATAAATAAATATAAACTAAGAACAATTCTGCAAGCGGACAGATAATTATACCATTGTAGCATTTTACCTAGGAGTTCTACCAGGTTGTCGATTTATATTTATACCACTGGGAAGGACTAGGATAAACTACAATCTATTATATTGATAACAACCATATACAATAAATAAGTGAAATTACCAATGTCATATACTCTACTCATAACAGGTACAGGTCACAAGATAATAAAGATAAATAGGGTGATAGGTACGATCAAGCATCATTAATAAAAATAAACATCAGAGCACTTTCTAGTCATAGTAATAGCTAGCCAATGGATAAACTAAGGAATTAATATCTAAGGTAATTCTATAACTACGTCAATGAATAACTCTAACTAGTGCAATTACATCTAACAATCATTATCAGATTAGTCCTATATCATGATCACATACGGGGGGTGGACTACAGAGGAATCAACGTAGCTGTCACCTACGCGAACTACCACACGACCTAGCACATCAGGGTGCACTCGCAGATAAACGAAATATCTAGACACCATGGCTATTCATCATCTACCCAACGATCGATTGGATAAACGCTATATGAGCAATTACATGAATTCAATAAGATCAAACCAACTATACTAGACATATAATTAAAGTAGACAAAGACCAATGTAATCAAGAACATATGAACTATTAAGAACAATGTTTCCCTAATCATAATGAAGAATACAATAATAGAGAAAGAACTAGAATTATACTGAACTCTGTGCTCCAGACGATCGCCGGGGCTCCAGATCCCGTCGAAGAACTAGATCTCCTCTACTCTCTAATCTAAGTAGGCTAGAACTATAAACTAGAAGGCTCTTGATGAACTAGTAGGCTCTTGATGGCTTGAAGACTTGTTGCCTTCGATGAACCATTGATTGATGCCTCCATGGGGGTCTGCCCCTTTATTTATAGCCCGGTGAGATGAACGTGCGTCATAGGATCAAACCGACTTGAAACAAGGACCGAGATGACTCCTAAGAGGCGGTGAAAGAAGACTCCAGAAGGCAGACGAAACCCTAGGGGGCGGCGCCCGGCCCCACCCCAGGGCCGGCCGGCCCCACCTGGCCAGGTGTGGGCCTCCGCTTGCTTCGAGTGTGTTCTACACTCTTCCAGGGTCTTCGTGATGATGTTTCCTTTGCGGTTAAGTTTTATGTCTTTTATGCTCTTTAATCCTTCTTTTATGCTTTTCTGAAATAGTCCCTGGAAAATACAGAATATGCAAAACTCGTGAAAACTGTCAGTTAAAACCTAGACTAGTATGTTTTCATGTATCCTTTTGTGTCTAAAGTTCTAATAAAAGTTGACGTTATCGACCGTCAACAACTCTCCCAAGCTTAACTTTTTCTAGTCTCTTGGCAAACAAACTAAGCCTAATTACTAATGTATTTGGATCAGGAGTTGCTACAATGCTTTCATTCTTTCCAGCTACACATGCTTTCAAACAGAAATTCTCCTCCAGATTATACAATAACTGCTCTAACCTTCAGACTTACTCGTTTTACCTTTAACTATGGAGCTATACAACCCTCGCATAAGTCTTAAGAAATTGAAAGATAGAACAATTAAGTCAAGCACTATGTCTCAAATTCTTCACAGTACCAGTATTCCGGAGTTTTGCAAGTTTTCGAAATAAAACTCAGAGCTTAATTGTATGACACCCTTAAGTCTCTCAATATGTATGGTATTTGTGGATCTCACTTAAGGCATTAATGTTATGCCTTCCTATATCTAAAGATTATAATGGAGCTCATAGGAGTGGCAATAACAAGGTTTAAACATACTTGCAATTCATATGTTGTAAAGTCAAACAATGGATCCACATAGAATCGAGGCATACAATCAAACCAAGATGTGCATGTGTATGAAATATGGTGGATAGGTGTATATAAGGTGGCTAATCCTAATTCTACTTATGCTCTCTTTAGAAATAGATCTATCTTGGAACTTGTAGAAAAACATGGGCTATCTTTATTCTTTCTCTTTCTCTCTCTTTTTTTCATTCGGGAGACGGGCATCTAGTACCCATTATTTTAATGCTGGGACACTTGTCCATCTTTTACTCCCTTTTCTTTTCATACTTTTGCATAGCCACATGCATCCAATACATGATTTGGAGAGATAACAATAGTGAAAACTTAGAGCATTTATAACAGGGCTGTCCTATGGGGTTTATATATTTTTGGCGTTTACTCCCAGTGCAGGAGAAAATATTTTTATGATAAACCTATATGAAAGTGGAAATGGTTGCGATTACTCTCAGGGTAGGGATAATGCTTATGTGCTGAAGTGTGTACGTGATCTTGTTTTTAAAAGCATGACAAGACTCTCATATAGTATTCAACAAAGGTTGACTAAACTCAATGCAAAGCAAGCAGCATGAATGTGCAAAAGTTTCCTATCTCTAAATGTATAATATATGGCTTTGGTAGGAATTCATATTTTGTCATACAAGAGCTCATCATGTAGATTTTAAGTTTTCAAAAATAAATCTTCAGAACTTAGTAATATTAGGAATAAGATAAATAGTATCTCAACCTTCAAGAATCATATCAATCAATTACCTAAACTTAGCTCGGGCATATGCCTCCACAAGTTTCGAGTTCAGAGCAAATTCTCAAATTAAAACAGTAATATCCAAAACTCAGGAGAATCTAAGTTTGACAACTAGGCACTTGAAAGGAATTATGGTAGAGCAACTGTTCATCATCTCCAAAACAAAATTTTTGTGTTCATCAAATTTAATTTGGTTCTTGCCTAGACTGACTCTAAATAAACTCTAATATATAGCTAAATATTTATTTGGTTTTCAAATTTTATCTTACTAGCTAATTCACGCGAAAAAGTGATATAGTAATAATAATAAGATAGGAAACTTATACTTAGCTGGATTTTAATTGGAGGGCGTCCTCCCCCATGCTTGACGTTTGACAGGGTTTTTGATGTTGTAAATTGAGTGATCCTTCTAGAAGCAGGTGTATCGACGGCGTAGAGATGTCGGGTCGACTAGCTCTTTGATCTTGTATTTTCCTGTGAAACTTAATTGCCAATAAAGATACCAAATCTTATGGAGAGGAGTTAGGTTTAATACCACTCCATGGTAAGTGATTGATTTTATATTTTCAGCAGAAGTTTCCTAACTGAGTGGACCTTCATGTGTCCACATATTTTTGGGTTTTTTTAAAAGGTGTGGACCTTCATGTGCCCATATATTTTTGGTATTTTTAGATTTTCCTATGACACTATGGTGAACCTTCATGTGTTCACATATTTTTTTTTGATATTTTGTGCTTGTATAAAGTAGACTCAACAAGCGCATAGGTATAATTACCTGATAACTAGGGGATGCTCCTCCCCAAGCTTGATGTTTGCAATACTTGGTGCTTGAATGATCCTCAGAGTGAGCTAGTAGTAGTCCTGGTGGGTGCCACTAACAGACTCTCTCCTTAGTCATAATATTATTCCTGCATAGTTATACTCCAACAAGAAAACCAAAACTCGAGGCTCGAATTATCAAGGGGTTAGCGGTCAGCCAATGAGAACTTTGATTATTCCTTGAGTTGATTTTAATTAATAGATTTTAATGGGATTCTAACAGGATTCTCTTTTTGGGGTTTTTTCTAAGTTTCTTATGCAGCAATAAGAAATGTATGCATGCTATATATGTTTTTTATGCCACCACAGAGAATATTCATTCCCATGGGGGTTAGGATTTTCATAATGCAACAAAGTAAATATGGATTGTTATTTTTATTTTTATTTTTATGCCACCAATAAATATGCCTACAGGGTTACCATAGGTTTATTTACAAAGGGCTTTAATATTTATGATGCAGTAAATAAAGCAGTAAATATTTTTGTTGGTTTATTTTTAATATGCAAAGAATGATTGTTGTACTAATTGTGTTAAAGTAAAATTACTAATGAATGCTAACTTAATTAGATAACTACCATTCTAACCTTATGGCTAGGGTACGGAATTTAAAGTCTACCGATAGAACTTAGATAGAGGAGAGTACTTACTCAGTAGATTCATCGTCTGAAGTTACCTCAGTCAATTCCCCATTTTACGGTGGTGTAGTAGGTGCTTCTTCTTTCTCCTTTCATCTCTTTTCTGTCTCTTCTGCTTCTCTCTTTTCAAGCTCCAGCTCTTCCTTGTATGCTTCTCTTGATTATTTGTCTCTCTTCATCCATTCTTCTACTTGTGCCTGCATCTCTTCTTTCTCTGCCTTAGCAATCTGGTCCATCCTCTCAGCTTCCGCTTCCCACTCACTCCAGCGTGGTGCTTGTACGGCTTCTTCTTACTCCTTGTAGCAGTCTTCATACTTCACAATCCTACCAGGGAACTCCTCTCATCCACAGTGAGGCTAGGCAGCCTGACGGCGGGCTTGCCGTCTCCTCCTGTTGCGTTGCTTCCTGTTCTGCTCATGGTTAATAAGTGTTCTGAATTGACAGCGTGCCTTTCCAGTGGGTAGGTTGAAGTGGATCTGTCCAGACCCGATGTAGATGATAGCATTGGCGGTGTAGAGGAACGGTCTTCCCAAAAGAATAAGCGATTCGTTGTCTTCCTCCATGTCAAGAACTAGAAAATATGCAGGAATATATTTATCTTGAATTCTTACCATGACGTCCTTGACTACGCCTTCAGGGAATCTCCAAGATTGGTCTGCCATCTGCAACTGAATATATGTTGAGTATAATGGTAAATCATCAAATAATTCATCATATACCTTCTTGGACATTACGTTGACGCCTGATCCAGTGTCACAGACGGTGTCGGGAAAAGTGATGTCTTTGATTGTGCATTCAATGATTGGTACACCTGGGTCACCTTTCTTCATTGGGAATGGTTTCGGGAGCATATGATCATTTTCTGTGTTGATAGCATTGATTAGTTGAGCGGTTTTTGCAGGTACGTGTTGGGGCTTGTTCTTCCTCCATCTTCTATTGTTCTTTTTCTTGGGCACTACTGGTTGTTGTTGCTCTTCTTGTTGATGGAATTACTTCGGGACTACTGGATCCTTCAGGATGCGGTTCTTGAATGAGAATCTGTCCTTCTTGTCCTTGATGGAGAGGACAATCTTGGCGTGTTCCGCACAGATGATGGCTTTGGTTGTGCATAAGAATGGTCGTCCCAAGATAATGGGTGCCTTCTCATCTCCTCCGGTATCCATGATCACAAAGTCAATTGGGACATATAATTGCCCCACTCTGATAACAGCTTCTTCTAGTACTCCCTCGGGGTAACAAATGGACTGATCTACAAGCTGCAAACGCATATCTGTGTACAACAAAGGATCACATAATATTTTCTCATAGATTAACTTAGGCATTATGTTGACACTTGCGCCGAAATCGCAGATAACTTCTGGAAAGCTGTGACATCCTATGGAGATAGGAATGACAGGTCTTCCAGGGTCTCCCATCTTCTCAGGTAGTGAGTGATCTATCCACTGTATATCTACAGGCTCAATTTGATATTGTGTTGTATTGTGAATATCAACAAGGTTAGCAGTTTCCAAATCTTCCGGCTGGCCCGGAATGTTACCTTTCTCAAATGGAGGGACAGCAGCAGCAAGCTGAGCTAATTGTGATTCTAACATTTTATTAAAGCTGTGCGGATTCTTTATAGCAGAAGCAAAGGTATCCATTCTGGTATTTATGTTACATAACAGGTAGAGGTCACAAGGTAAATAAAGATAAAGATGACAAGTATGATCAAGCATCATAAATAAAAGATAATCATCAGAGCGCTCTCTAGTCATAGTAATAGCTAGCCAATGGATAAACTAAGGAATTAATATGAAAGGTAATTCTATAACTACATCAATGAATAACTCTAATTAGTGCAATTACATCTAGCAATCATTGTTAGACTAATCCTATATCATGATCACATGCAAAGGGCATCATCTAGGAAGGATGTGAAACAGAGCCATCATCCAACTTCACGACCGTGTCTGCTGGCCTACATACGGGGGGTGGACTACAGAGGACTCAACGCAGCTGTCACCTACGCGATCTACCACACGACCCGACACATAAGGGTGCACTCGCAGATAAACAAAATACCTAGACACCACGTCTACATATCGTTCATCATCTATCCATCGTACGCATGAATAAACGCTATACAAGCAATTACATGAATTCAATAAGATCAAACCAACTATATTAGACATATAATCAAAGTAGACAAAGACTATTGTAATCAAGAACATATGAACTATTAAGAACAATGTTTCCCTAATCATAATGAAGAATACAATAATAGAGAAAGAACTAGAATTATACCGAACTCAGTGCTCCAGACAGACACCGGGGCTCCAGATCCGCCGAAGAACTAGAACTCCTCTACTCTCTAATCTAACTAGGATAGAACTATGAACTTGGAGGCTCTTGATGAACTAGGAGGCTCTTGATGGCTTAAGGACTTGATGCCTTGAATGAATGATGGGTTGATGCCTCTAGGGGGGTCTGCCCCTTTATTTACAGCCCGGTGGGATGCACGTGCGCCGTAGGATCGAACCGACTTGAAACAAGGGCTGAGATGACTCCACAAAGGCGGCGGAAGAAGACTCCAGAAGATGGGCCGAAAACCTAGCAGGGGGGCGCCGGCCGGCCCCACCCTGGGGGTCTCGGGTCCCGGTGCCTCGGGTGTGTTCCAGATGCTTCTAGTGTTCTCGTGATGATGTTTCCTTGGTGGTTAAGTTACGTGGTAATCATGCTCTTTAACCATTCTTTTATGCTTTTCTGAAATAGCCCCTGGAAAATACAGAACATGCAAAACTCGTGGAAACTGTCAGTTAGAACCCTAGACTAGTGTGTATTCATGTATCCTTTGGTGTCTAAAGTTCTAATAAAAGTTGACGTTATCCACCGTCAACAATACCACTAGGAAGGACTAGGATAAACTACAATCTATTATATTGATAACAACCATATACAATGAATAAGTGAAATTACCAATGTCATATACTCTACTCATAAGAGGTACAGGTCACAAGATAATAAAGATAAATAGGTGATAAGTATGATCAAGCATCATTAATAAAGATAAACATCAGAGCACTTTCTAGTCATAGTAATAGCTAGTCAATGGATAAACTAAGGAATTAATATCTAAGATAATTCTATAACTACATCAATGAATAAGTCTAACTAGTGCAATTACATCTAGCAATCATTGTCAGATTAGTCCTATATCATGATCACATGCAAAGGGCATCATCTAGGAAAGGTGTGAAACAGAGTCATCACCCAACTTAGCGACCGTGCCTGCTTGCCTACATACGGGTGGTGGACTACAGAGGAATCAACGTAGCTGTCACCTACGCGAACTACCACATGACCCAGCACATCAGGGTGCACTCGCAGATAAACGAAATATCTAGACACCACGTCTACACATTGTTCATCATCTACCCAACGATTGATTGGATAAATGCTATACGAGCAATTACATGAATTCAATAATATCAAACCGACTATACTAGACATATAATTATAGTAGACAAAGACCAATGTAATCAAGAACATATGAACTATTAAGAACAATGTTTCCCTAATCATAATGAAGAATACAATAATAAAGAAAGAATTAGAATTATACCGAACTCTGCGCTCCAGACGATCGCCGGGCTTCAGATCCCGCCGAAGAACTAGATCTCCTTTACTCTCTAATCTAACTAGGCTAGAACTATGAACTAGAAGGTTCTTGATGAACTAGTAGGCTCTTGATGGCTTGAAGACTTGTTGCCTTCGATGAATGATTGATTGATGCCTCCAGGGGGTCTGCCCCTTTATTTATAGCCCGGTGGGATGAAGCTGCGTCGTAGGATCAAACCAACTTGAAATAAGGGCCGAGATGACTCCTAAGAGGCGGTGGAAGAAGACTCCAGAAGGCGGTGGCGAAACCCTAGGGGGGCGCCGCCCGGCCCCACCCCAGGGCCGGCCGGCCCAACCTGGCCAGGTGCGGGCCTCCGCTTGCTTCGGGTGTGTTCTACACTCTTTCAGGGTCTTCGTGATGATGTTTCCATGGCGGTTAAGTTTCGTGTCTTTTATGCTCTTTGACCCTTCTTTTATGCTTTTTTGGAATAGTCCCTGGAAAATGCAGAACATGCAAAACTCATGAAAACTGTCAGTTAAAACCCTAGACTAGTATGTTTTCATGTATCCTTTTGTGTCTAAAGTTCTAATAAAAGTTGACATTATCGACCGTCAACACAGTCTCTTTGGTATAACAATCATTTGATCTTTTACTGAGATAGAGTTCTCCCCAAAACTCCAGAGCTACCTAGCGTGTTTCCACCTTAGTTATACTTCATTGATTTATCCTTACTAAAGTTATTACTCCATTTATCAATATCTAGATCCTTAATTACCAGATCCTTGGAATCACAAACCCAACCTTTCTTTGGGAAAATATAAATTCGACACCTGGTACTCCCAGGCAAAGTGCTACACGATAGTTCTGTGCGCTTGTAGAATCCCATTACCTATCCTATAGAGCTACCCATACCATTTTTGGCTAACAATCACATACTTTGAGCATAGGGATTGACAACCCCCGTGATTGCGTTGAGAAGTATTGTTCTCACTGCTAGAGGATAGATTTGGCTACAGTCTTTTGATAGCGTTAGTAACTATCAACAATGATCTCTTGCAACATTGACCGGTTGGAGAATTTGATTGCTTGAGCTTGGTTGACCCACTTGAGATGGAATAGCATTTCAATCTTCATCATGTTGATCCCGAGTTTGATCATGAGAACTACTAGAGCTTGCTTCACTTGGGTTGACTTGCACACTAGGTTGAGTTTGCACTTGATCTTTGTAATCTTCATCTTCCGCATCAACCACTTGTCTTGGTCTAATATCACCAATATTCATGTTCTTCATTGCATTCACCAATTGGGTTCCTCTCACATCATCAAGATTTTCATCTTCATCTTGTAAACCATTGGTTTCATCAAATTTCACATCATGAACTTCTTCATTGAGCTTGGTGGAGTGATTCCAAACTCTATATGCTTTGCTTGTGGTGGAGTACCCAACTAGGAAGCCTTCATCACATTTCTTCTTAAATTTTTCAAATCTTGCACCTTTCTTCAAAATATAGCATTTGCACCCAAACACTCTAAAGTATGCAATGTTGGGTTTTCTTCCATTCAATAACTCAAATGGAGTTTTCTTCAAGAGACGATGACAATAGAGATGGTTGCCACAATAGCAAGCCATGTTGATTGCTTCGGCCTAAAAGTCCAAACTCACATTGTACTCACTAAGCATAGACCTTGTCATATCAATAAGTGTTCTATTTTTTCTCTCAACAAGGCCATTCGATTGAGGAGTATACTTGACCGAGAATTGATGCTTGATTCCAAACTCATCACATAGCTCATCAACTCTTGCATTTATAAACTCACTTCCATTGTCACTTCTCAAACTCTTGATTGTCACTTCAAATTCATTTTGGCTTCTCTTGATGAATGTTTTGAATATGCCAAATACTTCACTTTTATCAACAAGAAAGAAGACCCATGTGTATCTTGTGTAGTCATCCACTATCACTAAACCATATTTGTTTCCACCAATACTAGCATAAGTGGTTGGGCCAAATAGATCCATGTGCAACAACTCAAATGCTTTAGTTGTACTCATCATGCTCTTGTTAGGATGTGTATTTCCAACTTGCTTTCCCATTTGATAAGCACTACACAACTTATCTTTCTCAAATTGCACATTCTTTAATCCTCTCACCATGTCATGCTTGATCAGTCTATTGAGTTGCTTCATTCCAACATGACCAAGCCTTCTATGCCATAACCAACCCATACTTGATTTGGTGAACAAGCATGTTGACAATTGAGCTTCACTTGCATTGAAATCCACTAGATAGAGATTGCCATACCGAAATCCCTTGAATATCAAATTGCTTCCATCAACACTAAAAACTTCCACATCATCAACACCAAAGATGCATTTGAATCCCAAATCACACTATTGAGCCACGGACAATAAGTTGAAGTTCAAACTCTCAACTAGCGAGACATTGGAGATAGACATATCATTTGAAATAGCAATCTTTCCAAGACCAATAACATTGCCCTTCTTATTGTCACCAAATGTGATACTATCAAGATTCCCATGTTCATTTGGCTTGATTGAGTTGAACATATTTGATTCTTCGGTCATGTGTTGAGTGCACCCACTATCAAGCACGCAATGCCTCCCTCCGGACTTGTAGTTCACCTACAAAGAAATCAATTAGATTTTGGTACCCAAGTTTGTTTGGTTGGAGGGTTAGTGACCAAGCTCTTGAGCACCCAAATAGCCTTCTTCTTTGGGCTCTCCTTAGGTGCACCAATAATACTTGACTCTCACTCCCTTTGCACTCTTGGTAAGCAAATAGCAAGAATCAAGTCTAATGGATGACACATTAAGCTTGTTTTGCTTCATCATCCTCTTCTTGCAATATTGCTCCTTGTGCCCCACTTGCTTGCAACTATAGCAAACCACACCATTGCCCTTCACAAAAGTAGTCTTGTAAGGGATAAAGGCGGCTTTGCCCTTCTTGAGGGTATAGCCAAGTCCCTCCTTGTTAATGGAGAATGTTTGACTACCCAAATACTTAAGCAAGCAGGTATCTCCACCATAGGCATTGCCTAATGTTAGAGTGAGCTTATGCACCTCCTTCTTGATGTTCTTGTTCTCAACCAAGATTGTGGCATCACAAGTGACACCAACATCCTTATATGAGGTAGAGGTGGATGTGCTATAAGACGTGTTAGTGGAGGCAACAACAATAAGTGTATCAAGAATATCACAAGTAACACCTATGTCACATGTTGTGGGCACATCCTCTATCTTAGCCAACTCCGAAAGTGAAGAGTGAGCCTTTTCAAGCTTGGAGTGAGCTTCTTTAAGGTTCTCGTGGTCTTCCTTTAGACACTCATGAGAAGCACTTATCTCATCAAAGGATTGCTCAAGAATTTTATTCTTCTTGTTCAATTCTCTACACTCTCTCACTTTCTTCTTAAGATAAGAGTGTGTGTCACGCAACATGTCAAGGAGCTCCTCCTTGGAGAAGTACTCCTCCTCACTCTCACTACCGCTCTCATCGAATTCGGATTGTAGCTTTGATGGCTTAGCCATGAGACAGGTCGGTGTAGAGTCAAATAGTGATGGCTTGCTAGAGATAGCAAGACTAGCAATAGCCTTCTTCTTGGTGAGCTTGCGGTCATCATCACTATCATCATCATCATCGGAAGAAGAAGAAACATCACTATCCCATGTCACACAATAAGAATGCCCTTCTTCTTCTTGGATTGCATCTTCTTGTCCTTCTTGTTCTTCTTCTTTTTGTCATTTTCATCATCACTCTCATTCTTGTGAGGACAATCGGCTATCTAAGTGGTCCTTACTCTTACACTCATAGCATATCAAGGTTGGACCCTTGCTTTTGGTGAAGTCTCTCCTCTTCCTAGCACCATAGCCCTTCTTCCTCATGAATCTTCCGAATCTTCTCACAAGAAGTGCTATCTACTCCTCATCATCATCATTAGAGCTATCTTCATCATCACTTGATACTTGCTTCTTTGCTTTGCCCTTGTGTCTTGATGAATTTGCCTTGAATGCAATACTCTTCTTCTCGTTCTTGTCCTTCTTCTCATCCTCCTTTTCTTCCTTGACTCCTCTGTCCTTCTCTATTCGGTATGTCTCATGTGTCATCACATCACCAAGCACTTGTGCTAGAGTCACCTTTGAGAGATCCTCCCTCACAATGATAGTAACCAAAGTCTCAAATCAGGGAGGTAGACATCTCAAGAAGTGGTGGGAGAAGTCTCTATCACTAATTGTTTCACCAAGAGTCTTGAGATCACTCACAATTACACTCAATCGATGAAACATCTTCGGTATGCTCTTATCATCATTCATCTTGAAGCTTGCAAACTTGTCCTTGAGGATGTATAGCTTGGCACTCTTCACGGCGGTGGTGCCCTCATAAGAATCCTCCAATCTCTTCCATACTTCATGAGCATACTCCAAGTCTTTGATTTGTTCAAAGACCTTCTCATCAAGAGCACTATAGATGGCATTGAGAGCAATGTTATTGAATTGAAGTTTTTTTTCTTCTCTTGGAGTGGGACTAGTCATGTCAATCACAATAAAATCATGCTCAACAATTTTCCACATCTTTCTATTCATTGATTTTAAGTGAGCTTTTATTTGCTTCTTCCAATATCCATAGCTTGTGCCATCAAACCGAGGTGGCTTGCCCATATGGTTGATCAAGTTATTGTGAGCCATTTTGACACCGAAGGATATTAAGCCTTACAACAATGGTGACCACGGCTCTGATACCAATTGATAGGTCTAGAAGGCTAGAGGGGGTGAATAGCCTATTTAAAACTTCTACAAACAACACTTGATCAAGTGGTTAGTAACAAAAATGGCGAAGCGAGTTTTACGCTAGCCTACTCAAAAATGTGCAAGCCTTCTAACCGTTCTACTTACAATCTCTAGGAGCACACAACAAGCTAGTCTAGATTGAGTTACTCTACTCCTCGGTGGACAAGCACTACCACTACACAAGTAAAGTGCTCAAATGTAAAGGAGAGGAGTAGTGGTGTTATACCACCGAGTAGGGTAGATAGCCAATCACCGAAAGAAATACCAATTCACTCGAAGGTGATGGTCCAGTGAAATCCAAAGATCAACACAAGATGAACGCGATTTAACCCCGAAATTTACGTGCTTGCCGGCACGCTACATCCTCGTTGTGTCGACCACTACTCGGTGGTTCGGTGGTTAATTGACAACCAATGTCAAGCTCAACAAATGAGCGTCACAAGAACATACCACGAGCAAGGTAACTTAGACACGAGCAATCCAATAAGCTACCTTGTTGGAGGCTAGCGTTTGATTAGCGTCTAGCGTTTTTTTTAACATTGATTAGCATAACTAAGTAGAACTATGAAGAATATTCTGAAGTCATTCTTAATTACATGTCAAAGTATTTAATGATTAGTGCAAATACACTTAGCAATCATGATTAGGATACTTTATATCTACACATAAGGGACATTAATATGGAAGATCAAGAATAGAGCATGTTTTCTTTCGCAATTAGATCCAACTTTGTCCTATATTCGGGGAATGGTTATAAAGGACTCAATAAGAGTGTCACATCTGTTAACCACCACATGGCCCAGAATATTTTTTGCATTCGAAGGTTCATCTTTTGCTTGTTCCATCCTTGATTTTGGGTTAGAGATATTTATTTTTTTTAAAGAAACAAATTTGAATATATACAAAATTCACACGCATGCAGGCTTGCAGCTCTGAAGAAACGTGGGCCTTCATATGACCTCGGCCCAAAATAAAAAGGACGCCGCTTCTCACGTTCTAACGTTCACACTCGCACCACACCCCAGTTGCGCCCGCTGCGCTCTCACTCCTTCCCTCCCTCCCTCCGGCCTTCCTTTCTCTCTCGCTCGCGCGCACGGCGCGACCTTGCTTTCGGTGGCATTGACTGGGTGTCTCTTAGGCCCCTTGGTATCTGTCCCTTAGCTTGGTCTTCGCGGGGCCTTCTCCCTTCGCCGGCGGCGAGCACCCACCAAGTATGCCTACCACTTGCTCTCCCTTGAAACCGAGCACGCCAAACCTAGATAATGTTTCAATTTGGGTTTTTGTACTCGGATCTCATTGTCTGCAATTTGATCTGTGGTTGCAGAGGCGGACCTACCTATAGGGGAAGCTTGGGCGGCTACCCTAGGTGTCCTTCGATGAGCATCACTGATATTTTCTAGTTTTACATGCATGTACATTTATTATGCATACTAGCTTGGATTTATACTATTTTCCTGTCTTCTTTAGCTATCAAGAATAGAAAAAAAGGAGTTTACAAAAGGTGTTAAGTGCTAAGCGTTGCTAAGCTTTAAGCATTCAGAATTTTGGTCTTACACTCAACAAATTAGAGACAAGAGTGGAGAGCAATTGAGAAAGAGCAAATCAATTAATGGCTAGATCCTTATCCATCTTCCCACTCTTCCCCATTTATAGGAGTGGTGTGAGAGAAATTTTTCATATTTCCTCCTAATGGAACTTGTATTTTAAAAGATGCATCTAAATGTTACAAATGGACCCTAACGATTGTCTCTTAACGATGTAACTGGACGCACTGTTCGTCTAAACAGCCGTTTAGTCTGTTTAAACGGTAAACAGAAGCCAAACGTATAGTTTAGGCCCTAAATGGTGAATTAAACGGTTAGACCATTTAAACCCGTTTAATTGGTTTAATTCCATCTAAATAGTCTAATTAGAATCAACTTAAACATTATTAAATGAGGTAAACAACCATTTAATCTATAATTTAGTCAATTAGAGGACTATGACTATCACAGTCAACATGAAACTATTTAACATTGTAATTATATGAAGTATCGTGGGATTTAGATTTTTTTTTAAAAGATTATTTGGTAGAATATTTGAATTTTACATATATAAATAGGTAAGGTTTCTAACATATTTAATTTTTATATACACAAATATCCATATTTTATTGTAACAGTACACAATCGTTTAGACCGTTTAACTCCATCTTAACACCATTTATAAACCCTCTAAACGCTAACAAAGTGCGATCGACTGTTTACTTTTTAGCGTTTAGGATAACATTGTTTGGGCGACATGTCGCGACGTGTCCGCTCCGCTTATAGAGTCTCTCCTCTCTGTCTGTATTATCATCGTCGCCACCATCCCTCAATCCCGAGCCCTTTCTTTCTCTTCGATGGCTACAATCCTTATGGTATTTTCATTCATTATGCTCTCTACTTTCTGTGTAAAATTGTTTACCCAAATTCTAATTTAAAGGTATTTGGATCATAGACGAATCCACATCATCCTAAATACCCTTGGATGAGCAGTATTGTTTTCTGGCGAGTAGCAGTTATTTCATCAACTCGGCAGGAAAGAGCCAGCGTTCATGAGCCATCCGCCCACAAGACCCGTTACCACTGCATAGTGGCCCAAACATCCAGCCCATGTCGTCGGAAAACCAGGAAGGAAGAGGGAGCCGCGGCATCCCCCTTCCAATCTACGGGATCCCCCAATCTACTCGGGCACGCACGCGGGAGTCGGGACGCGGCGGCGGCGCTCCCTCCTGGTTCCTGCGCACGGCGGCGGCACCGGAGGACTGGGCTGCGCTCCCTCCAGGTTCGTGCCTCGTGCTCTTCCTTCCCCCTGTGCCTGCAATGCGCGCGAGCGAGCGGGAGCGGCGTCGGCGACCAGGGGCCAGCGCGCGGCGGCGGCGCAACGGGGCCAGCGCGTGGCGGAGGCGCAGCGGCAGGCAGGGGTCCGCCCTAGCTCATATTTTCGGCTGGGTCCGCCACTGTGTGGCTGTTTTCTGTGTGGTTTTTTAGTGCGAGGTTGAATTTGAGAACACTTCAGAGCGCAAAATTTTCTCAGCTGCTCGAATTCGTAGACGTTCTAGCTGTTGGCTTTAGCTACAAATGCTGTTTCTGAGGGTCAACACAAATTATTTATGTTGGTTTATGATGCTACTTTTCTGCTGCAGATGATACTTAGTTTCGTTACCTGGGTGCTGAAATGCTGTTCCCTGTGTGTGACTATTGATTTCCCTTTTAGTATGGTATAAGTCGCAACCTCAAATTTTACTGGAGACAACTCCTTTTGTAGTTCGTTGTTGAGATTAAGAAACTGATATCAAACAGAAAATGACCTGTTCGAAGCCACAGTTGATCGAGTCAATTCGTTTGCTTGGCTAGTTGGCTTGCTCCGTGATCTTTGCACTGGCTTGTGCACATGTTTGAATTAAAAAAATATATAAAGTTCTCTGCAATAATTAATTGTCTAGAATGCTGGAATTACTTCCAATATTTATCATACAGTGCATTTTCAGCTTATTCCTTGCATTTCTCAAAACTTTTCTCTGCATTGGACCTGAGTGACTGAACAGAATTGATGTGAGATCCTAGACAGACCATTGTTTTGATCTTAGTGGTCAGTAATTTTAGTATGACAATGGTTTTATGATTGATAGAACTTACAAAATCAGTGTAAACTGGATTCTCTGTGTTTCCTAGTGTATTTTATTTTGAGATCTTCTGTTTTGAAGGCTATTATCAGTGCACAGCTAATTACCGTAACACATCAGGTCATCTTGTGGCATGGCATCGTTCATCTTAGGAATACCTTATTTATCTCTTTTTACAAACAGAGCAATAAAAAATCTAGAACGACAGAATGTATGAGGGCCTATCATGTCATTTTTACAAAGTTAAATCTTCAATTATGAGAAAGATGCCATAGTTCTCGCTTCTTTACATACTTGCTAAAATCTGGATTGGATTTTATGAAGGCATCATGGCAAGCTGTTCTAGAGTATTGTTTTAAGAAGACTGATTAGCTTGTTATTAAATTAACGGGCTAATAGCATACAGCATAGGTGTTTTCAACAATGAAACACTGAAAGGTGAAACTCATGAGTACAACATATGTGATGCAAAATTAGATTCTGTGTTTTGTGAAAGATTTAGAGTAGTTCTGGATAGGACAATTTAACACTTATTTTTTACTTTTTTACTCATCAAAATAATCTTTCTGTATTCTGTCCATGGAATTGTGTTATAATGATCCTCAATACTAGGCATATAAGTGCAGAACTGATTTTGTTTGCTCTTCTTAATTATATTGTTTCTGCAATTCTATGTCTTCGCCTTCAGACTTGTCCTAAGGTTGAGTAGCCAACCACTAGTGGCCCTGAACATGTTTTGCACTTCTCTTTTCTCGATCGGGTCTTGTACCCGTTTTTCATTAAGGCTTCGTTCGATTATGCTGTTCCCGGTCTGGAATGGCCGGGAACGCTTCCGACGCTGTACAAACTATCGAAGGAAATGTCGGCCGGGAATGCTTCCCAAGCAAACCGAACAAGGCCTAAGAGGAAAGGCCAAAAGAAATGCCAAAAACACGGATACAAAGGATGTTTTGCACTTCTCAATATGTAATTCGAACAGCTTGGCTCAAAAGGACCAGTCAATGAGGAAACTCCCACTAAGTCACACTAGCAAATGGTACACGCTACCATTAGGTGTACCACTGAATGGAATGAAATTGTTTATCTTTATATTCGGTTACTAAACAAGAGACTCAGTGATAATAGAAGTGTTTATCTGGTTTTATCTTTTCCTTTTAAGTGACACACTTCACCACTGGGGACTGTCAACTTTCATCCTTCCTACCTTGTAAATGTACCTATTGTGCTCAAAAACAGGTCCAAATAAGCAAAACGTCTGTTAGAGGTTTCCAAACTTCGTATTTAAAGAGAGATACTGTTGGCGCTAGAGCTTCGTAGGTTGTAGCGGTGGTGGATGGAACGTCGGGGCTTGAAGGAGCTGCGAGCCCTGGCTGGAGGCGCCGTGCTCGGCACCGTTCTTCTGGCTGATGACAATAGGGTGACGGGAAATAGGAGAGCTAGGGCTGGGAGCCCAAGGGAGATAAGTATATATCTCAATCCCAGGCTTAATCGTATTACTTCCAAATGGTCTGCTCATATACCTGAGCTACAACCGACTTGCAACAAACCAATAAACCAATCTCCTAATCTCTAGGACTACTTAACCAACTAGGACTCTCTGACTAACAACTAACTAGATATTCTTAACAGATAAGACAAGAGTCCTGAACACAACCATACTCAAAGCTAATAATGACGACACTCTAATCTTCTGCCTTGTCACGGCGGCGATACACCTTGCCCACCATAACAGATACACTTTTCAAATTTACCAGTTTTAATATTATGTTAATGGCAATCTCAAAATGGACAAAGTATTTATCAGTATCGATCCATGTTGTGATACGTGGAAAACATAGCTCATCTGAAACTATGGATACCTTTCGTTTTTATTTTGTAATTATCAAATTCGTAGCAGAATCAAACTTCTTAATATGGTAGTACTTCATATCCTGCTTGACAATGAAAGATATAATTGATGAACAAAAGCATCTCTGTGACGTGTGACCCAATAAACCTGAGTAGCAGGAACTCGAAGTAATAGGCTGTTGCTTCATTATTCACTATTTTCTTGTGAGTTGTGTCATGTTAATATTTAATCTTGCTGTTAGATATGCCTTTTTTATTGAAAAATTCAGGTCTTGTCGGAGGTCATGCTTTCATAATACAAACTGTTGCTTGCTTCATTATACTATGTTATGAACGGTAGTTACTTGTTGCTCAAAATAGATGTGTACTGTTCTGTAATTAAAACTTAAAACTTTTGCGCTCAAAGAAGATAAAAGCCCACACCACTACACCACATGTCAGTGATTTTCAACATATATTGATCATGCTTTTTTTACGATGCTTCCAATGTAGTCTTAATCCATTTCCAGTTGGATTTAGTTCTGGGATATAAATAATACACAAGCTGTTTATCTTTATTTTTCTTTTTCATCTCTTAAATCTTATTTTTCTGCCTGTAGGCTTAACCGCTCTGTAATTAATCTAACAATTTCTAGGAACAAAATGAAGTGCAATGCTTGCTGGCGGGAGTTGGAAGGGCAAGCTGTATCAACCACCTGTGGTCATCTTTTATGTATGGTTCCACACTACTACCTTCTCTCAGGATTCCGATTCTAAATATGTTACTCTCTGATTATTACAGAATATACATTTTAATGTAGCTGGTAATTGCTTATTTATCAGGTACAGAGGATGCTGGGAAAATACTCAGTAATGATGGTGCATGTCCAATTTGTGATCAGGTGCTCTCAAAAAGGTCAGTTCCTATTTGATGATGCATTCATTATTTGATTGTGCATGCTTAATGGTGTCATTTGTCCTGTATGAATGTCTGATACCTAATCGTGCAAGCATATTTCTCATGTTTCCTATCTCTGTGTGATATTTAACTCTGCCAAAGTATATTTCCCAAACATACATGATTGTAGTGCATGTTATTGAGCATTCTTCGGTTATAATATTTTGTATGTTCAGGCAAAATTAACTTGAAAATTGGTTCATTTCCTTTTTCCAGCCATATGAAACCTATGGATATAAATCCAGGTGATGATTGGACAAATGTAGGTATCTCTTAGATACACAATAATAGCTAGAAATTAATTTTCCTTGTATCCATGTTTTCTGATGAATGTTCTTATGTCAACAGATGGCGATGGTTGGAATATCCCCACAAATACGTATCCTTCATTTCCCACTAACCTTTCACTGACTACTTCCACAGTTGGGTTTATCTTGTACCTTTTTTAATAGCATAGTAATCTGCATTTTCCCATCTATGCCTAATTACACTACTTAACATGTTTAAAGTAGCACTATTATGCAACCAATCTTAGAGCATAAATGGGGAACTTGGTAAAGCATAACAATGGCATTACTTTTGTGACCTGTGTCCAAAGTTAATGCTTAAGAAGTTTGCTAGGTATCTTGTTTTTCTTTAAATCTGATGAAAATCAGTTATGAAGAGTGCATACAGAAGCGTAATGTTCTACATTGGACAAAAGGAACTAGAGATGCAGTACAAGATGAACAGAATTGTTGGTCAATGCAGGCAAAAGTGTGAACTTATGCAGGCGAAATTTACTGAGAAACTGGAAGAAGTTCATACCGCGTACCAGAAGATGGCCAAAAGATGTCAGTTGATGGAGCAAGAGATTGAAAACTTGAACAGAGATAAGCAGGAGCTGCAAGAAAAATTTGCTGAGAAATCCAGGTTAGTAATGTGCCAGTATTCTCTTGATTCTTTAGAGGAACACATTCTGTTCCATCATGTATGTATGAGGATTCAGGGTGTCCTTTCCCTTTCCAGGCAGAAGAGGAAGCTTGATGAGATGTATGACCAACTGAGAAATGAATATGATTCGGTGAAGCGTTCTGCCCTTCAGCCTGCAAATAACTACTTAGCAAGACCTCAGCCAGACTTGTTTGCAGGCATGCCCAACGTGATGGGTGGTGGCGACCATCTGAGACAAGGTAACCTAAAACTTCTGTGTACACAATTTGCTCTGCTCTTCATTATGTCCCTCATACTGGCTATGTATCATTATACTCTCGCTCTGTTCGGACAAACTACTATTGTTACGCATCAAAGCCTCAATTATGTTAGGTGCAATGTTTTGATTCTTTATACTGTACTTAGTAACTATGTTAGGTCTCCACAAAAACAGCTCATTCACTGGTTGCAGGATCGGTTGATCTTCCTAAAACTCCAGGGCAGAGAGACGAGGGCTGGGCTCCACCGCCAAGGCAACATCACTCCACCTCTGGTCCCTTTGAGCTGTCTACGGGGTCTCCTGCCCGTGCCATGGCTCCTCCGGCCGATATCAGGCCCAGACAGCAGACACGGCCAGTCTTCGGCGCTACAATGAACAATCAATCCAGCGCCCTGCGAAACCTCATAATCTCGCCTGTCAAGCGTCCCCAGATATCCCGTAACCGACAACACATATTCACGTAATGATCCCCCTTTTTCTCATGCATACAGCAAGTAGTATTTGTTCAAACTTTACTGACCACATGGTTATTGAGTTTCTGCACTGACGGATCAAACCTTCAACCTCTTGTTTCAGGCTGTAGTGTAGAGAGTGGGAACAGCTGACGGGATGCTCTGCACTGGAATTTAAATTGTCGGAAGCTTGCCGTGATCCTGTAGGTTTGTAATATGAGACAGCCGCCGTCCCTCCCTCCCAGTTCAAGCCTTTTGGTATGGTGCTTCTTGATGTTGCGAGTGTTAGTGTTAGTGTATATCCTTTGATATAAAAAAAAAAAAGTTTAGAATATATCCTTTGGACGATGGAGATATATGGTTGGTTACGCTAGAAACCTCTTATACGCAGACTTCGTCCATTTCTACAGTTACATGTATATATTAGCAGGAAGTTTCATGTATACCCCTAATCTTAGCCTTGGCATGAGAACTGTGGTTAACATTTTTAACTCATCCGAATCTGAACAGACCAAGTAATCATGTGCACTAATTGAGGACCAAGACGAGTTGTTTCGTGGTTTGGAACTCGAATTCCTTGATGTTTCCTAAATAAAACTAAATTAGTTTGCATCTTGTCTTAACTTCCATAATATCATCACCTCGAGTTGGAAACCGATACTGGTTCGAAACAGTAAGCACAGGCGCCAGTAAGCGCTGTCCGCAGGAACGTGCAGGGTGGCATCAGGGATCCGCCTTCGCTGCTTGACCTGAATTGAGGTGCAACGAGACGGCATAGTTGATCATAATATTTTAAAATTTTGAAACTAGTTTCATAATTTTCTAAAGTAAAATAGAAATATTTTATGAATGCTCTAAGAATCAATCAGATTTAGAATATTCAATTGCATTATTTTTCATGTAAAAGTATCTATATATTTTTGAAAATACTTTTTATATTTTATAAAAGAATCTTTCTAGATCGATTTACCTCTTGAACTTTTTTCATAGTCCAATTAGAAACACATCCAATGTGAAAAAAAAACAAACTGTTTTAAAGGTTAAAAGGGGTTAAAGAAATAATTGGTTTTCTAGTTTAGGGAGAAAAAATAGTAGACCAAAGGAAGATATATTATAATTTGTTTCCTGTTAATTTTCAATTATTATGATGGCCAAACGAGCTGTTAGATAAAGAGCGAGGTGGACCTCTGTCAAACACTTTATACTAGGAAAAATCATGGACACAAAAAAACGAAACATTGTCATGGAGTCGGACGTTGTGCTTTGACCAACCTGAATCCAGTCGGGAATTGGAGCAAGCACCGACCAGCATAATCTGGTCTTCCCCCTCCCCGTGGAAGAAAATTGGGTGGACTCTGGGCTCGTTACGTCCCGGATGAGCCCCCTGCCCGGATGCACGACGCGTGGCCTCGCATCAGACGGCCGCGGGAATCAAGCGCGTCCACCCCATTTTCTTCCCTCTCCGAAGGCTCGTTTATAGTCGTTTTGTTCTGCAAATTCTCTCCTGCTTGCTGCCCGCGGTGCCGGGGCCGGTGCAGTTTCAGACCAGGGGTCGTTGTTTGAAACGCAGTAGTTTTACAGAAATCACGCAGCAAAGAAATTAATTTACTTTTACAAAAAAAAAATAAAAAAAAATCATTCGCAACGAGGAGTGTGGGATACGATAGCATTTTCCTTTTTTTAAAAGGAAAACAAAGCATTGCTGCAGTGTTTGTACCCGTACTCCGTGGTATTCACAGGGCAAGGAGCCTACCAGGAAGGAAAAGCATTGAAGCAAGCAACATCACCAGACCTGACCTGCCTAAACCAAAGAAACAAGGCTTTACACTTTTTCTACCACCTCCTAATTATTCCGCTCGCACGCGTGCCTGTACACGTTCGTTCGGCTCGGGGGTGCCGCGCCGCCGCGCCGCCCCGGCGCCCACGGCACGCGCGCACGGACGCCGCCGCCGGAGCGCTCTATCTTTGGGCTGGCTAGGCCTCCGTCACCGTCCGCCATGGCCACGCCAGTCCAAGCACACGACGACGACACCGCTCTCGATCGGATGCCAGACCGGACCGCCATGAGTAGTACTCAGTAGCCGCTGTTGACGGGGAACACGTACTGCGGCGGCTGCAGGTAATCGGTGCCGAACCCGATGTCGTCTTCGGCGGTGCTATAGAACCCGCCGAAGTCGACGGCGCCGTCGCTGCCGCTGCTGGTGCTGGTGCTGCTGCCACCGGCACCGGCGCCGGCATCAAGAAGCAGGCGCGCCCTCTTGATACTCCCGCCCGCGTCCTGACGATCCGCCTCCGCGGCGGCGAACCCGGCGTCGCCGCCGCCGCCGCTCCCGGCGAGGCGGCGCAGCACCTGCGGGTCGCCGGCCACCTTGATGAGGAACGCGAGCATCTGCTTGGGCCGGCGCTCCGTCTCCTGCACTCGGCGATACATGGCGGCCACCTGCTCCTCGATGGCCCGCTGCTCCCGCCGCAGCCGGACCACCTCCATCGCCACCGCGTCCTCGTCCACGGCGGCGTTGCCGGCGCCGTTGTCGTCCTTGTTGCGCTTGCCCCCGCCGCCGCCGCCGCCGCCGCCGCTCCGGCGCACGATCTGGCTCAGGAGGTGCGTCTGCCCACGCAGGAACGACACGTGCGCGAACTCCCACCTGTCCGGATCCACCTTGCGGAAGCCCTGCAATCGAGCAGAGGTTGGGTTCATTTCATTTCACCGATCAAGAACAGAACCAGCACCACTCAAGTGAGTGATTAATAATACTAGTAAGCAAGCAGGTAACGTAACATACGTAGGTGTTGAGCTGGCGCACGAAGCTGGAGAAGTTGGAGTGCTTGAAGTGCGCGGGCAGCAGCGCCTGCGAGAAGGCGAAGGGGTCGGCGACGACGAAGCTGTTGTTGTCCCTGCCCCACGCGATCACGCCGTCCGTCGCCGCGTCGTCCACCATGCCGTACGTCTTCGCCACGAACGGCGCCACGCCGGCAGCGTCCACGCCGCCGCCGTTGTTGGTCGCCATGGATCTATTGTTGCTATCCATTAATTAACCAAGTATCCCGTCACTGCCGCGCTGATTCCAGCAGCAGGTGTGAGGTGTGTGTGGATATATACTATACTGTGTCGTCGCCGCCGACGGTGGCTACTAGGCTATCGTGGTTGCTATTTGTGGCAATGGCGGTGGGCGCTGAAAGGGAAAGGGAAAGGGAAAGCGGAGGCGAGTGCCGGAGCCCAGAGAAGAGATGAGAATGGCAAGGGGAGGAGGGTGACGAGCGGCATCATATATTAGTGGTGGTGGTGGGGTGCGATGCCAAGTCAGGCCGGACGCGTGTCCCAGGCCTGGAGCCTTCCGTGGCGCACTCCGCAGCCACAAGTTCCGTGGACCCCCAGGAGCCGAGCTTCAAAGCGGCCAAATTTCTTTCTTGCGGTCTTGCGGCTGCCTGCCCGTGCTCTCTCTCTCTCTCTGTTTTCTTCTTTTCTCCGTGGAGGCCGAATCGGTGGTGGCGTCGTGGCCGGACCCCATTGTTGCTGGCGCGCGGGCATTGGGACACGGCTTTTTGGTCTGGACCGGACCGCAGGATGTACCGACCCCGGCGCGAGGACAAATTAGGCGACGTCGTCAAGAGATTAAGCTGTTGGGCGCTGGTCAAAAGAAGTTACTATCTCTGGCCAATGCTGATAGATTTTGAGAAAAAAATACTACTAAAACTGTTCGACTGGCTAAACATAAAGTATCGATTTTTGCTATTATTGATTTTTGTAAGAGAAAAATATCATTACACGACTAAAAAGGCGCGGATGAGTACAAGTGAACATGCTTTTATGTCTTAAAAAACGCTGATAAGTATAAGCGAACACTAATGTTTTCATTCCGGTACATTACTCCTCTAAAACTTTGTTGGATTGTTGGTGATTTTTTTTTTTTGCCATATAGTACGTACTCACTCTGGATCCGTTGTACTACTAGGCATGAGACGCTGTGCCACTCCCCTCGTGCACAATGGACATGTATCATCCCCTCGTTGCTAAGGAGTATGCAATTGTTTAGACCCTTTCTCGTTAAGAGGTACTCAGTATACTCAGGGCAGCGGGCATGCACTCGGAGTCGGTTGGGGCGAGACTGCCCGTGCACGTTCTGGTGGATCGCGTGCACACTGCCGCGCTCCCCACGTCGGTCCGGGTCCGGCGGTAGGGGACGCGGGCGTTGGCCAGGTGGCGCCGTGCCGCTACGACGGTGCCGCTCTGCCGCCTACCTGGGCGCGCCACGCCTGCCTGCCCACCCCCGCCGTGGCAGCAGGCGTACAAGCAGCAGGGTTCCCGCCTCTCCGGTGCGCACACGTCCGTCCTACTAGATTGCTTGGTTGCGCCGCCTCCTCGATCGCGCAGGCGGCAGGCGGGATGTAGCTAGGGCCGTGCCCTTCCGGGAGACACACACCTGCCACGTGCCCGCAATGTGGTCTTCAAGCGGGCGCATAGCAAGAGAACGACACTACTGTGTGCGCGTGGCTGCACTTCAGTGGCGCGCGGCATGCGAATGCGATGCCCCAAATGCGTCCTTTCAAACGCCGCTTGGGCTGGCTCTATTGGACAGGCAGAGAGCGATATCAGACGAGGTTTTGTCGTCGAGCTGGTGTGGGCTCCACGGCACGCGGCGCGCGCCGGATGCCCCGGTTGGGGACCCGTGGCTCATCTGCCTAGATTTATGGATGACGATGATGATGGTGGTGCAATCTGCAAATACTCCATCTGTCCGATTGAATATGGCTGCGTTCGGTTGAGGGTATAATATAAGCTTATTTTTCAGCACTTCAGCAGTATTTTTCTCTCACAAGATTTCAGCACTTCTACAGCACTTCAGCGCTTATCTACAGCACTTCAGATTCACCGAACACAGCCTATGTAATTATGAGAAGTCTGTCAGTTAAATTGTATTAATTTTGATCAAGTTTATAACAAAAAATATTAACATTTAGATCTCAAAATAAATTTATTATGAAAATATGTTTCGTAACCGATCTAATGTCACTTATTTCGATAAAAATTCCTTGACCTCCTCTATTACTTTGAGGCTGGAACTAAAGATCAGTATGTCATCAACATATAAGCACAGGATAGTTCCTTGACCCCTACCATACCGATAGTACATGCATCTGTCAGTTTCATTCACAACAAAGCCTGCAGATGTTAAAGTTCTGTCGAACTTCTCGTGCCACTGCTTAGGGGCTTGTTTTAGACCATATAATGACTTCAACAATTTACACACCTTGTCTTCTTGACCATTTGCTACAAACCCCTCGGGCTGATCCATATAGATCTCCTCCTCTAACTCTTCGTTTAGGAAAGCTGTCTTAACGTCCATTTGATGAACAATAAGATCATAAGAGGCCGTCAGGGAAAGTAACACTCAAATTGTAGTCAATCGGGCAACTGGTGAATATGTATCGAAGAAATCCTCACCCTCTGAAAGGTCCTAAATGGCTAGAGGGGGGTGAATAGCCTATAAAAATTCTACAAACAATACTTAAGACAAAGTGGTTAGACAAATAAGCGGCGAAGCGAATTCTTGCGCTAGCCTACTAAAAGATGCAAGCCACCTAACCGTGCTAAACTATAGTCTCTATTTCACATACAATAGGCTAAGTTGCTACTTCTACTCTACTCCTAGGTGAGCCACTAAGCTAACAAGCTACACAAGAGTAAGTGCGAGAATGTAAAGAGTAGAGAGAGTGAATCTTATACCGCCGGTGTAGTGATGAGATGAGTACCAATAAGAACAATCACAATAATCAAGAAATCCTCGGCAAGAGAGTTGACACAATGATTTTTACCGAGGTTCACTCGCTTGCCAGCAAGGTACGTCCTCGTTGTAGCGATACACCCACTTGGAGGTTCACGTGCTAATTGGCATCGCACGCCAAACCCTTCTCAAGGGTGCCACACAACCAACACAAGATGGAGATCCACAAGCTACGAGCAATCCACTAGAGTAGCCTTTCGCGATCTCCCGCGGGGATAGGCTCAAGAACCCCTCACAACTTCACCGATCGGAGGCGGAGACAATCAGTAACTCTCCTCAATGATCTTCGCAGCTCCAAGCCGTCTAGGAGTCGGCAAACTCCAAGAGTAACAAGAGAAACCGCTGTGAAAGACAACTATCAAGTGCCTCTAGATGATCTCAAGCAATGCAATGCACTTGATGCTCTCCAATCTCACAAAATGTTGATCACAATCAAGTAGGATGAGTGAGAGTGGAGTGGGAAGGCTCACAAGCAAGTAGGAGTGATTAGAGTGGCCAAGAGTTACTTCCCAAACCGGCCAAGTGACTATTTATAAGCCACACACAAAGAACTAACCGTTTGGACAAAACTGTGTACCGTCGGACTGTCCGTCGGACTAACAACACCAGTCCGACGCTTCGGATGGACGCCACGTGTCCTCTGCCATTTGAAGTCGACCGTTGAAACACAACGGCTATTTTCTCGCGCCAAAACTCACCGTCGGACAGAGCATCGTCGGACCAAAACCCTCGGTCCGACACCCTCAGCAGACCACCTGTCGGTGCTAGTTTTGGCGAGGCTAACACCGGCTAGTAAATATGTGTTTTGCGGTTGAGGCTACGGATGGTGTGCAAGGGGGAACACAGGGATTATACTGGTTCAGGCCAAGCAAGCCCTACGTCCAGTGGAGAGGAGAGTCGTGTTGCCATGCACCGGGGTGCTTGTAGTAGGGGGTTACAAGCTAGGCGAGAGAGGGAAGCGCTCCCAGGTCTCTTGTGTGTGTCTAAGTGTTTACAAGTCGTTTGCTATGGTTACGTTTGTGTGGGTGAGAACTTAGAACTTCTCCATCGTCCTAAAGCTAGCCTCTGCTCTCCCTTTTATAGTCGTAAGAGAGAGGCAAGGGCGGCTACGTATTTTACAGTGAGGAGTTGCTGTTCCCCGTTTGACTGGCTACTGCCTTTTCTCCGCGTCTCCGGGGTATGGCTGTCTTGGTTCGCACGATCTTGGTGAGTTCCAAGGTGGGAACAGTCATCTGGCTACGTCATGTCGTCAGCTCTCTGGGTCTCCAGGATATGGCCGTCGTGGTTCGCACGACATTGGTGAGTTCCAAGGCGGCAGCAGTCGTCGGATTACGACGTGCCATACGGTCACACCTACCGGCTGTCCTTCCGTACGATGTGACAAGAGGGTGAGTCACCTTAGGGCGTTGTCTCCCGAGGCTCGGGACTCTGAAGGCGTGATGGGATGGAGCGGGTGATATCTCCCCTGGTCATTTCTGGCCTTTGAACAGCACCCCCCGTGGGTTAGCGGGCCCGAATGGAAGGCGTGCTCGTCCTTTTGAGTGGACAGCGCAGTAGGCGCCTTTCCTGTTCTTGCGTAGCCCATCGTCAGGCGCTTGGACTGTCACAGTCGGAGTTGATAGATCCCGGCGGAAAACGGGGCGGCGCACCGTAGACCATACCGTGGAGGACGGCCGTAGTGGGCCTATCAAATCCGCTGCCAGGGAAATCCTGACAGGTGGTATGGCCGTCAGGGGCGTGCGAAGCACAGTCGCGTCGAGAGTCTCGCCTGACGGGACAGTGCTTGTAAAGTGGTCAGAGAGATCTCTTGTGGTCCAAGATTGCTCCGCTGACATCACCTGTGCCTTGGATGCCTTTGCGAGATTGCGCTCGAGGGGGATAGGGAAGCTTGGGTGAATCGGAGATTTGGGGCGCCGAGGGTGCCCTCCCGAGCTCTCCCGGGGAGGCTCGGGCGCTCGAGCGAATCGGAGGTTTGGGCGCCGAGGCTGCCGCTCGCCCGAACTCTCCCGAGGAGGCTCGGGCGAATCGGAGGTTTGGGCGCCGAGGATGCCGCTCTCTCGAGCTCTCCCGGGGAGGCTCGGGCGCTCGGGCGAATCAGAGGTTTGGTCGCCGAGGATGCCGCTCTCCCGAGCTCTCCCGAGGACGCTCGGGCGAATCGGAGGTTTGGGTGCCGAGGATGCCGCTCTCCCGAGCTCTCCCGAGGAGGCTTGGGCGAATCGGAGCTTTGGGCGCCGAGGGGCGCTCTCCCGAGCTCTCCCGGGGAGGATTGGGCGAATCGGAGGTTTGGGCGCCGAGGACGCCGCTCTCCCGAGCTCTCCCGGGGAGGCTTGGGCGAATCGGAGGTTTGGGCGCCGAGGACGCCGCTCTCCCGAGCTCTCCCGAGGAGGTTCGGGCGAATCGGAGATTTGGGCGCCGAGGAGGGCGCTCGCCCGAGCTCTCCCGAGGAGGCTCGGGCGAATCGGAGGTTTGGGCGCCGAGGACGCCGCTCTCCCGAGCTCTCCCGAGGAGGCTCGGACGAATCGGATATTTGGGAGCCGAGGGGCGCTTTCCCGAGCTCTCCCGGGAGGCTTGGGCGCTCGGGTGCTGCTCTCCCGAGCTCTCCCGGGGAGGCTCGGTCGCTCGGGTGCTCGGGCGAATCGGAGTCATGGGCCTCTGTAGACGCGGCCTTCGTGGGCTTCCACTGGCCTTACTTGGGCCAGGCCATGTTGGGAATGAGCGTTTTTGCATCGAAGTTGGGTACCCCTAACTTTGGTGCCCGACAGTAGCCCCCAAGCCTGTGGCGGAGTGAAGGCACTCCTCCACAGGTTCACGCTGGTTCTTCCTGTCAAAAAAGATAAAGTGTGGGTTGTTTTTTTCGGGGGGTGCGCGCACCCCGGTGTAGCCCCCGAGGCTTTGGAGGGATGATATATCTCTTCAAAGGCTTAGAATCGTGTTCGTTAGTCCTTGGGTGTTTTTGATTTATTTAGCTGGGTTGTTTCCTTGGAAGCGGAGCCCCCGAGCCTCCCACCGTGTTGGGAGATTGTTCGGTGGTCTTTCCAAGGTGCAGGGCAAGTTTCCAAGCCTCCGTTTTCGTATCGGATATCGATCGGGTTCTTCCCTGTCTTTTTTAATTCAACCTTCACGCTCTTTTTTCGGGAAGAGGAAGGTTTGGTCCTGCTCGACTTCCCCGCTGGGGCACGAGTCGGCATTTCCGGTGAGCTACAAACGGGTTGGTCCAAGTGGAGGTCCGTGCCCTATTCGTTAAGGGTCGGCTAGTGGCCTGAGCACACTCCAATTATTTCCCGCGGGTCAGTTAGTGGATGTCAGGTCCCTTCGATGGGTCCCGAGGGCGTGATGCCTCCCACGGAGGGATTCCACGTAACCGACTCGCTACTGGGACTTGGACACAGCATGGGATGTCCCTTGTGACGTTCCGGGCGTCGGGATACTGGCCGCTTTCGTGACCCATCCACTAGCTGTCCCTAACTCGATTTCCCTGGGCCGACTGTTCGAGCCTCGGAGGGCCAGTCTTCGATCCCCTGAGAACGTAACGGGCGCCCGAGCCCGGGGTTTCTTCATTGAGAAAATGTAGGTGGAATCGAGGCACGCGGTTGTAATGATTCGGCTCACCTTTTGAGGCGCGAAGCCTGACGGACGCGACGGTTCGGCTCAGTCGAGGCGGTTTGCGTGCGCGGTGATGGTGGGTCTCTTCCAAGCCGAGGTTGAGCTCCCTCCTCTGAACCTGCCGTGAAGAAGAAGCGGGCCATAGGGCCCTTGTAAAAAGTAACCTTTGTGATGAAAGTTGAGGACTTAGCATTTTTAGGGATGCCGTAGCCTCGGTGGTGTAGACAGAGCCAGAGCTGTGCCAGTCCGACCCGAGGGGTTCCCACTTTGTCGCGCACACAGCTAGGTATCTTAGAGAAGGCTCGAGTGAGATCGTTTTTTACTAAATTTCCCAAACGCCCGTCTCTTTTCTCGCACTCAGGCAAAATTCGCGAAATCTTTCTGGAGCGCAAGTTGACCCTCGGGCGGAGGGTGGTGAGTGGAGGTGCCGTAGCCCGGAGGCGTAGGCGATCTCACGGCTCAGCCAGCCCTGCCCTAAGAGTGTCCTTTTACTTCTTTGGATCTCGCAAGTTTTGCTAGAGTGCGAGAAAGGAGTTCGGCGCGGAATTTTCGAAAAAGCGATCGAAAAGGCGCAGAGAAAATTAGATCGTCGGTCCCCAAGCGTCCACCCCTCGTCCCGTACTTGAAAAATTCCATGAAATTGCCTCAAAGCGTAAGTCACCCGTCGGACGGTGGGTGGTGAGTGGAGGTGCCATAGCCCGGAGGCGTAGGCGGTCTCGCGGCTCGGCCGGCCATGCCCTAAGGGTGTTCTCTTGCCTGTTCGGGTTTCACGGATTTTTTCAAGAGTGCTGGAGAGGTTCGGACGTAAGGGAGGTTTCAGTTTAAATCTCAAAATTCGTGATAATTAAAGAACGCTTATTTATCGATTCCGAGACCACAAATATGAACAAAGCCTGGAAGCTTAAGGGTAACTGTGACTTAGCTGCTCGAGCTACCAGCGTTGCGCTGGTGATGATCGTAGAGGTGGTGTCCCGCGCGCGGGGCACCGGATTGGTCGGGTTGACGCGGATGCGCTTCCCCCGCCTAGTTCGGCGGGAGCGGCGCGTTGCGTTCACTCTGTTTCCCTGAAACGGGTGGAGGTGTCGCCGGGGTCCCTTTCCCAGCCACCTGCTGGGCCGGGGTCAGGATGATGATGGCCCGGGGCTCAGGTTGGGCGGAGGGTCATCTCGAGGCCGAGGACAGTGGCCGCGAACTCAAGGCTCCCGAACCGGAGCACCGCGCCAGCAGGAAGCGCAGGGACGTTGGCTGCCATCCGCAACCGGGATCAACACGCAAAAGGCACCTACCTGGCGCGCCAACTGTCGGTGCTAGTTTTGGCGAGGCTAACACCGGCTAGTAAATATGTGTTTTGCGGTTGAGGCTACGGATGGTGTGCAAGGGGGAACACAGGGATTATACTGGTTCAGGCCAAGCAAGCCCTACGTCCAGGGGAGAGGAGAGTCGTGTTGCCTTGCACCGGGGTGCTTGTAGTAGGGGGTTACAAGCTAGGCGAGAGAGGGAAGCGCTCCCAGGTCTCTTGTGTGTGTCTAAGTGTTTACAAGTCGTTTGCTATGGGTACGTTTGTGTGGGTGAGAACTTAGAACTTCTCCGTCGTCCTAAAGCTAGCCTCTGCTCTCCCTTTTATAGTCGCAAGGGAGAGGCAAGGGCGGCTACGTATTTTACAGTGAGGAGGTGCTGTTCCCCGTTTGACTGGCTACTGCCTTTTCTCCGCGTCTCCGGGGTATGGCTGTCTTGGTTCGCACAATCTTGGTGAGTTCCAAGGTGGGAACAGTCGTCTGGCTACGTCATGTCGTCAGCTCTCTGGGTCTCCAGGATATGGCCGTCGTGGTTCGCACGACATTGGTGAGTTCCAAGGCGGCAGCAGTCGTCGGATTACGACGTGCCATAGGGTCACACCTACCGGCTGTCCTTCCATACAATGTGACAAGAGGGTGAGTCACCTTAGGGCGTTGTCTCCCGAGGCTCGGGACTCTGAAGGCGTGATGGGATGGAGCGGGTGATATCTCCCCTGGTCATTTCTGGCCTTTGAACAGCACCCCCCGAGGGTTAGCGGGCCCGGATGGAAGGCGTGCTCGTCCTTTTGAGTGGACAGCGCAGTAGGCGCCTTTCCTGTTCTTGCGTAGCCCGTCGTCAGGCGCTTGGACTGTCACAGTCGGAGTTGATAGATCCCGGCGGAAAACGGGGCGGCGCACCGTAGACCATACCGTGGAGGACGGCCGTAGTGGGCCTATCAAATCCGCTGCCAGGGAAATCCTGACAGGTGGTATGGCCGTCAGGGGCGTGCGAAGCACAGTCGCGTCGAGAGTCTCGCCTGACGGGACAGTGCTTGTAAAGTGGTCAGAGAGATCTCTTGTGGTCCAAGATTGCTCCGCTGACATCACCTGTGCCTTGGATGCCTTTGCGAGATTGCGCTTGAGGGGGATAGGGAAGCTCGGGCGAATCGGAGATTTGGGGCGCCGAGGGTGCCCTCCCGAGCTCTCCCGGGGAGGCTCGGGCGCTCGGGCGAATCGGAGGTTTGGGCGCCGAGGAAGCCGCTCTCCCGAGCTCTCCCGAGGAGGCTCGGGCGAATCGGAGGTTTGGGCGCCGAGGATGCCGCTCGCCCGAGCTCTCCCGAGGAGGCTCGGGCGAATCGGAGGTTTGGGCGCCGAGGATGCCGCTCTCCCGAGCTCTCCCGGGGAGGCTCGGGCGCTCGGGCGAATCGGAGGTTTGGGCGTCGGGGATGCCGCTCTCCTGAGCTCTCCCGAGGACGCTCGGGCGAATCGGAGGTTTGGGCGCCGAGGATGCCGCTCGCCCGAGCTCTCCCAAGGAGGCTCGGGCGAATCGGAGGTTTGGGCGCCGAGGATGCCGCTCTCCCGAGCTCTCCCGGGGAGGCTCGGGCGAATCGGAGCTTTGGGCGCCGAGGGGCCCTCTCCCGAGCTCTCCCGGGGAGGCTCGGGCGAATCGGAGGTTTGGGCGCCGAGGACGCCGCTCTCCCGAGCTCTCCCGAGGAGGCTCGGGCGAATCGGAGGTTTGGGCGCCGAGGAGGCCGCTCGCCCGAGCTCTCCCGAGGAGGCTCGGGCGAATCGGAGGTTTGGGCGCCGAGGACGCCGCTCTCCCGAGCTCTCCCGAGGAGGCTCAGGCGAATCGGATATTTGGGAGCCGAGGGGCGCTCTCCCGAGCTCTCCCGGGGAGGCTGGGGCGCTCGGGTGCTGCTCTCCCGAGCTCTCCCGGGGAGGCTCGGGCGCTCGGGTGCTCGGGCGAATCGGAGTCGTGGGCCTCTGTAGACGCGGCCTTCGTGGGCTTCCACTGGCCTTACTTGGGCCAGGCCATGTTGGGAATGAGCGTTTTTGCATCGAAGTGGGGTACCCCTAACTTTGGTACCCGACACCACCGTCGGACTGAAGTTTCACTGCGCGTCGGACTAAACGAAGCCACGGTCCGACGTTTCTAGAGAGCTCCTCGACCGCTGAAAACCGTCGGACGATAGTCCGACGCACACCGTCGGACTAAACAAAACGGTCCGACGCCCTCTGAGTTCTCCACGTGTCAGCTCTCGCTCGTTCAACACCGTCGGACGCTCGGACAACAGTCCGACGCCCTCAAACGCAGCGTCCGACGCTCTCAGAATGAGCAGGACAAGTGTTAGCCGTCGGACCGAGGCTAATGGACCGACGCTCTGTGACAGCACGGTCCGACGCTAGTTTTTCTATTGTAACGTTTCCGAAATTCGTCGAATCCTGCCGAGCAAGCTCGGCAGGAGGAAGAGAGGACCAAACCCTCTCTAACCTTCAAACTTCACCCCATTTCCAAAGGTGCTAACACTCCATAGAGTCTCCCACTTAGGTGCACGTGTTAGCCTTTTCAAAGAGTTTTCCAGGGTTTATTAGTGTCACTAGCATCTATATGCAATGCAATGATCATGAACACCTAGTGGCACTTGATAACCGCATTTCATCAACGATTTTTCCCCTCTTGATAGTACGGCTATCTATCATAAATGTGTCCCTCTATGGAGTCTTGATCACCAAAACCAAAAAGAGCTCCTATTGGTTATACCTTTGCCTTGAGCTCCCGGTTTCTTATCAACTTCCTTCTCATCTCTTGATGGACCTTGTGGACACCTTTGATGATGGACTTATACCATTTGCATGGATGCCGTCATTACCCTTCACTTGTGGCCTCCACGGATCCGGTCCTTTGCTACATCTTGTTTGCTAATTGTTCTCATAAAACACTTGGAGCACACTATTAGCAAACTAGGTTTCATCAATTACCCAAAACCAAACATGGGCTTTCACCCTCCTTTTGGGTATAACCCTTGGCCACAAGCCTTGCCTTATACCTCTCAACGGTGCCATCAGGCCTAAGCTTTTTCTTGAACACCCATTTGCATCCTATAGGCTTGCACCCATATGGACGGTCGATAACTTCCCAAGTTCCATTAGACATAATAGAATCCATCTCACTCCGTACTGCTTCCTTCCATAAGTCAACATAAGGAGAGGAATATGCCTCTTCAATGGTTGTTGGGGTATCATCCACAAGGTACACAATATAGTCATCACCAAAAGACTTTGCAGTCCTTTGTCTCTTGCTCTCTCTAACGACTATATTGTCATCCTCCTCTGGATTTTGCATTTGGGATTCATGAGTTTGTTCTATCAGGATAAAATTCTCATGCTCATGGGGAATTAAAGAATCATGACTAGAAATGCTCGATGTATTTTTCATGGAAAACTCATCCTCAAAAAATGTGGCGTCTCTGGACTCCATTATTGTACCAACACTCATGTCAGGTATTCTAGAGTTTATAATTAAGAACCTATATCCAACGCTATGAAGAGAATAACCAAGGAACACGCAATCAACAGTTTTAGGTCCAATTTTACGCTTCTTGTTGATAGGCACATTCACTTTGGCCAAGCAACCCCAAGTGCGCAAATATGATAGATTTAATCTTTTCTTTTCCCATTTCTCAAATGGTGTGATATCTTTATTCTTTGTAGGAACTTTATTTAGGACATGACACGCAGTCAAAATCGCCTCACCCCACCATTTCTTAGATAGTCCCGCAGTGTCTAACATGGCATTCACCAACTCTGTAAGAGTGCGGTTCTTTCTTTCGGCAATTCCATTGGATTGTGGTGAGTATGGCGGTGTCCTCTCATGAATAATTCCATGTTCTACACAGAATTCAGAAAATTCACTCAAAAAGTATTCTCCACCACGATCAGACCTTAACCGTTTAATTTTCCTCTCAAGTTGATTTTCTACTTCAGCTTTATAGGCCTTAAAATAATGCAACGCTTCATCTTTCATTTTCAATAAATACACGTAGCAAAATTTAGTATAATCGTTTATAAATGTCATAAAGTATCTTTTACCACCTTTAGTCAATTCGCCATTCATTTTGCATAAATCAGAATGAACAAGCTCTAATGGTGCCAAGTTTCTCGCCTCGGCAGCCTTGTGAGGCTTGCGAGGTTGCTTTGATTGCACACACACATGGCACTTAGAACCTTTGACTAAATTAAATTTCAGGACTAAATTCAGATTTGCATGTCACATGAAACCTAAAATTAATGTGACAAAGCCGTGAATGCCAAATATTCAATTCATCCGAAACATTAACATTGTTCACAACTTTATTGCACACATCATCAAGCAAAGATAAGCGGAACAAGCCGCCGCAATCATAACTTTTTCCAACAAATGTTTCATGTCTCGACACGACACACTTATTGGACTCAAGTACAATTTTAAAGCCATCTCAACACATTTGAGAGCCGCTAACGAGATTCTATTTGATGGAGAGAACATGTTGCATGTTCTTCAATAGCACCGTCTTTCTCGAAGTGAACTTCATAATGACCGTACCAACTCCATGAACACGCGCATGTGAGCCATTCCCCATCAGCAAGGCTCCAGACCCACCGATCTGATAAGAAGAAAACAAAGAAATATCAGCACATACATGGATATTAGCACCACTGTAGTCCATCCACCACTCAGGCGATTGACAGACTGAAAGAACAAAGGGTAAAGTGTTATCATACCCAGATGTTCCTCTTTCAGTCTCACTAATTACCATGTTAGCTTGTTTCTTTTCTACTTGTTTAGATTTGCGGTCTGGACACGCACTTGCCCAATGCTCTTCGCTCCCGCAAACAAAATAGCCACCACTCTTCTTGGTGTTTTTCTTCTTAAATTTAGCATTCTGTGCAGGCTTTGTATTGTTGTTCTCTTGCTTGTTTTTCTTCTTTTTATTACGAGATGCAAATGAGTTTTTCCTCTGCACCATGTTGGCAGCAAAAGACTCGGCTCCCTTTCCACGGTTATCTTTTGCTCTCGCCCGTTCCTCAACATCAAGAGTTCCAATAAGCTCAGCCACGCTAAACTCTTGTCTCTTATGTTTTAGAGAAGTGGCAAAATCCCTTCAAGAAGGTGGCAACTTAGCAATTATGCCGCCGGCCATAAACTTGTTGGGAAAAACACATGAAAAATGTTGTAGTTCCTTTGTTATAGCCCGTATCTCATGAGCCTGTTCCACTACAGATCGATCTTTGACCATTTTGTAGTCATACAGCTACTCCATAAGGTACAGCTCACTACCAGCATCGGAAACTCTAAACTTTGCATCAAGAGCATCCCATAATTCTTTGCCTGATGCGCAAGATATGTAGTTTTTCTCATACTTACTATGAAGTGCACTAATCACAGCACCTCGAAATAGGTTATCGGTAGCCAAGAACTTTCTCTCCTCATCCGGAGTAAATTGTTCAGGCTTCCCCTGTGCCGCGTGAAAGCAGTTCATAGCAGTCAACCACAACAGCATCTTGGCACGCCAAATCATAAAATTTTTGCCATCAAAGGTGTTCGGCTTCAAAGCAGCAGCAAAATCACTGACAGAAAATTGCCTAAGATTAGGTTTTTGGATTGTTAGGAATTTAGACAATTTCCAAGTCAGTTTAATCTAGAAATAAAGTAGCAGAATTATGACGACATATATGTGCATGTGCTCAAAATCAACAGCATGCAAGAACGACATTCCAATCGAAACAGTAAGTACACAAATTACTGTATAAAAAGGATTATGATTGTACCCAGCGGAGGGTCCAATGCCGAGGGCATCGGAGGCTCCATTCGCACTAGTCGACATAGTGCGTTGCTCGAAGTCGTGGACCACAGACGATGCAGGTAGAGGATCGCAGTGCAGTCCCTCAAACGGTCACCAGTCGATGAAGATAGTCGATCTCCAGGCAGTCAATCTTTAGCCAACAGGAATAGCCGATGAAGACAGTCGATCCTTGCCCGCCAAGAATAGCCGATCGTCACCCGCAGGGAATATCCGATCGCCACCCGATAGTTGGTGACAAGCGAATTAGTCGATGTCGATAGCGTGACCCGTCAATGAAGCGATGAATAGCCGATCAAGACGAGCAGTCGCGGATTCGCTCCCCGAAAACCTAATCGCCGCGCACCCCGTGCAAGGATCTCACGCGAATGAGGGTTCTGGAGGCACCTGCTCTCCCGATACTCCGTGCACGCAGAGTTACGGGACGAAGAAGCTCAGAAACAACTCAACAGTGAACTATGATTATGTTGCTTAGCCGATTTTTCTGTCTCATCGCGGATGAACACTAGTGCCTGTATATATAGACGTTGGAACGCAGAGGATGAAAAAAGAGAGGACCTGGACGTCATGAAGCGTCCATCAATCACCAGTAACTCCCATTATTACCATAGGAGAGTTACTAGTAACAATTACCATAACCGTGGAAGTTATCGCCATAACCGTGGGAGTTATCGCTATAACCATGGGAGTTACTAGTAACCCCACCATAAACATAGCCGTTACCAGTTGGTCATCAACTATATTCACTCCACCAATTACAACAGCATTTATATGGCCTTACAATTTATTTGATTTAATTAAATAAAATATGAACAAATTCATATTAAATCCAACACCTAACTGCAGCCGCGCGGCGTGCATGTGTACGCCGGGATTGGAACACCTTGAGCTCAGGTCCCCCAACCCCAGGTTGTCGCTATGATGATCGCGCTCATGACAAGGACGGGCTCGCTCTAGCGCTAGCGCGGATGTCTGCATCAACACCGGGGGCGGGCACGCGTGGCGGGGGCAGGTGCGGCGGCCCTACTATTTCAAGCCTTTCCCTTTCAATTATTATACTACTTATTGCCTGTTATATTAGGCTGTTACTATACAGTACTCCCTCCGTCTCTAAATTCATGTAATCCTAGAGTTGGGCACGGAAACCAATATAGGATGTGAAATTAACAAAATACCCCTATCTCTGTGGTACTGGTTTCGCCGCTTCGGATGAGAGGGATGAGAGCAGCTGGCCGGAACATTGGAGGAGAGTGCACCACGTGTGCACATGAGCCTTGCATCCGATTTTTTTATTCGGGGTGCGGGAGGCGCGGTGGAGCCTGGAGGCTTCTCGTTCGTGTGGTGTTTGGTGTTTTGCGTTTTTTAACTGTGGGTCCCACGTAACAGCTAATCTCCAGCGCACGATTTCATGTTTTGTGAGACAATTTTTGAATCTCAGGATTCTATGAATTTAGAGACGGAGGGAGTATGTAGTAACGTCATTTGACAGTGACCTGTTGCACTCGTAGTCCGGACTACCATTTTTCGTGGCTGTCGATGCTCATGCGATCTTGATCGCACAGGTGAGAGGACTTGGTGGCCATGTTTCGGCCTGAGAGACATGGTATCTAGTACGTTAATATAAGTCGGCATATAGACAAATCTACGATGAGCAGTGCCGACTGTTGGAGGAAAATCAGGCTTCTTCACCAGTTGTTATATAGTACGTACTAGCTTGGAGCCGGATCTGAAAACTTGTACCCCCAAAGATTCGGATTTTTTGGTGAAGAGTGGTACCGACAAAGGGTGTTCTTTACCGGAAACATGTGAAGCAACCATTACCAAAATGTAGGAGTACGTAGCCGAGGAAACGATAAAACATACACTGCTAAAATGCACAGTGGCCACGCCATTTTAGGAGAAGGTGAAAGTGCTTTACTGGTGTGAAGGTGCCCGTGCTACACCCCGCCTCGCATGGGCGCAAGACCTTGTTGATCCAAGTTGGATTGCAACTAATTACCTGCTCGTTTTGAACTTAAAATAAACACTAATTTTGATTTGTGCTAATTTATCGTGAAAGAAAGTTATTATTTTGTGGCTACTAATTGATCAAGCGAGAACAAGACGAATGATGCATCTATTATCTTGTGTGGTATGTGGTGTCTATCTTGATGTCGAGAAATAAGTGGAGATATATAGAGAACTTGAAGTACTTGTTCAGATAGCAGGGCAATGGATATAGCTTTTGACCTATGGCCGTTATCTCACCAGATCAAGAACCCCAAAACTCCGGTGAGTAGATGATAGTGCTAGCAAACCCCAGAACCTGAATGGACAAAGTCTTCGTTCGCTTGAGCTAAGCGATTTATTATTTCAGTTTTTTTCAAGCTCTAAACAATATTTTCCTCTCAAAAAAAATAGTTTCCAGCTTCTAGCCAACAGAGCCAAAATGTAATGCTGATGCGAGCTTCCAAGCCGGCAATGGTATTGCGGTGACGACTGACGAGTGTGTGTGTGCGAGACACCATGACAGGAGAACGTGTGGAGGCACAACAAGATGGTATGCTCACTGTCTCAATGCATTGACTACGGGCATGTCGTGATGGCTTGTTGTTCTAAGACTGAAGATGGAAACGGATTATACCAGGTTCTAGTTAGCTTATGGTGGTCAGAGCGTGCAGGTCGAAGATCCGAGATTGTCTCCTTACTACAACAAATGGAGGATCTTACCCGGAGCTTTGAAGTTTTTCAGTTTAATTAAGTTCATTCACTTTAGTCCGTGAATGTGCTCGTCTAGTACCAAATGAACACTAGGTGGTGGAGTGGATTATATGTAACCTCACGTAAGTTGACTGTAACAATGTTCATGGCTAATATATGAAGACCTGGAGTTAGAAAAAGGAAACTGAAATTTTTCGTAAGAAAAAAAAATACACCTAGAATATGTAAGGTTTACTATGCACTACATACTTTATGTTCACGTTGTGTTTCTTCTTAACCATAGGAGGGTGTTTAGATTTACGACGTAAAAATTTTTGTATGTCACATCGGATGTTTATATGATGTCAAAAGAAATTTTTTATAGTAATAAAAATTAATTACGTAGTTTATTTGTAAACCGTGAGACGAATTTAATTTATTACTCTCTCTGTTTTAAAATAAGTGTCGTTTTAAAATTTTGACTATCTTCTTTTGATCATTCGTCTTATTCAAAAATTTTATGAAAAAATTAATTATTTTATTATGAAATGATTTATTATTAGAAATACTTTAATCTTGATTTGTTTATTTCTATATTTTTCGCAAAAGTTTTTGGATAAGATGAATTCCTACCATCGTCATGGAGGCGGCGCGACAGGTATGTAGCGAAGATGTTGTGGCAGCCATGCGTGGCCGCCTAAGCTTCGGTAGGGAATTGCATTTACATGCGCTGTGGTCCCCGTAGGTTTATGGTCAACCAAGCAGCTTCCAACGTTTCTGTGGTCGCCAATAAATATAGTGTAGACAAATTTAAACCAAACAGCTGAAAAAAAATCCGTAGCTCGTGGATGGTTACGCAGATGAAGTGTCATGAACCAAACACTCCAAGCTATTCCCCGCTGCACAAGTGGCTCATGCAATGAAAATGCGTGGCACAACAAAGGAACGGCGCGGGGCCGAAACCTGCCTACTCCTAGTATTGGACACCGACACCGCGGCGCTAGGCGGCGCTGCCTCTTTGTTTTGCCTGCCTCTTTGCTTGCCACGCGTGCCTGGGCATCCGTGCCGTGGCGGACCGCATTCATTCTCCCACCAGCGGCCACGGAGCACGTAGGAGAGTCGTACCTGAGACTGAGAGCATGCGATGCGATGCGTATTTCGTAGATGGTACTACTGTAGAGAGTGCCGACTCCACCGCTATCTTATCCGAACTGCGTGGGAGTAGTACCGTGCGTGCTCCCCTTTGCTCGCCCCAAATGGAGGCCTCTAGCCTCCAGGACCAGGCTCCAGTTGACCCAAATGCCCATTCCCTTGAGCCTGCCGGCCGGTCGTCTCCGCGCTCTGGCCTCTCGCGTCGGTCCGGCGGCAAGTTCAGGATCAATATATAATCCTCCCTGTTTATAAAAAAAAAAGAAAAAGAAAAAGAAAAAGTCCTCCCTGTTCGGTTCGCGGCTTGCACTTTACCGTCTCACCCAGCTAGAATGCTCTAGCAGCAGAAAAAGAGATGCCATGTCTAAGAGGATCGTCCCCACAGGATTCACAGCGGCCATATATTCGAACTTTATGGTAACCTTCTTGTCAAAAAAAAAAAAGCTTTATGGTAACCTCCTTCGTTCTAACAAAGCAGCAAAAGCACCCTGGGCTGTTCCGGACTTTCGTTTGACTTATTACTTTCTACGTCCAAAAAATATTCTATCTATTTTTTTTAAAAAAAATTCGAGACCAGGTTATTCACCCGTATTTTATTAAGAAAGGTTAAAATAGATACAACTGAAACCTGACCACGAATAGCGAGAAGCCAATGTAGATGAGCAAGCAAGGCCTAGCTACTGGATTTAAATTGTAAATAGTTAGGCTTTTCTAGATTATAAGTCATTCCAGAAAAATACAAAAATTTATGACAACATAATAAGTGTATTATAAAAATATATTTGATGAAAAATCTAATAATACTTAGTTGATATTATAAATCTAATAATACTTAGAGGACAGGGCCGCTGCAACTCTATTCGGCTGACTGGATTGTACGGCTGACTGGCTGATTGTTCTGAGAGAAAAATACTGCTGAATGGCTGGCTGATGCTGGCTGGTAAGTTCAAGCGAACAGAGGTATGCTGCGAGTAGGTTGGAGCCTGCGAATACTAGGTTGGAACCACGGTTTCTGACCCTTAGGAAAACAAAAATGTTCAGGCCAAAACAAACCAAACAACAATCCACCTCTTCATCCATAAATGATACAATTCTACCTTTAAGAAGTTAAAGTACTTAAAGTTTGACCAAAATTTTATAAAAAATACTTACATTTATGATACAAGATAATTTAAAAAATTAATTAGGAAAAATATGCAGTAATCTAGTTGAGATACAAATGGTTAACAACAATATTTATTATAAACTTGATCAAAGTTAATTTACTTTGATTGCACAAATCCTACAACTGCATCTCTTGTGGGCGGAGAGGGTAACTAAAACTGAACCTATCCACAAGCTTGTTGTTGCTTACTCCTAGACTGCTTTCACCTAAATCAAATTGGTTCAATAGAAAAGTTAGACCATAAAAACGGGTTCCAAAATTCTAAATCATAGTACCATTTTATTAAGGTTTGCCTTGCGCTGTGGTCCCGGTGCCATCGAAAAAAATTTCGTGGACACCAAGCAGAGTATCAGTACCCCGTGCGATGACCTGGCGTACAGAGGACTGACGCGTGGATAAACAATCCTATCAAATGGCTACTACTGTTTTGAGTCGTTGAGGGTTCAGGCTATGGATGACATGCATCTCTAGTCAGATGTCGGATTGTCTCCACCAGCCACGCGTCAATTAATCATCCATGAACAGGATCCACCCGATCTATTTTCCGTGCCTTGCATTTCGCGTCGTGGCGTCGGGTGGTTTGATCTTGTCTTGTTTTTATTCGCAGCGGCGGAGCAGGTACGGCATGCAACAGTGTTGCATATACCCTCCACCCCATCACATCATTATTTGGGCCTTGTTTAAACTTTTTCTAAATTCTCTCTTTCATCGAATCTTTAAATGTATATGTCGGGTACTAAAATATAGGGTACCTAACTTCAACGTAAAATATACAATTCCCAAATAAGACCTGGCCCAAGCGAGCGCCAACAAAGGCCCAAGTAGGCACCACCCATAAACCCCGTGACGGTGCCGCACAGATGCATCGTCTCCTTAGGCACGCGGACCCCTCAGAGGAATTCTCCGATTCACCCGAGCATAGACGACGGGGTTCGGGAAAGCAGAACCCCCGGAAGATATCTTCCGATTCGCTCGAGCCAATCGCTATGCAAGGAACCCTCAGGCGTAGACTTTCAATTCGCCCGAGCTCCCCACTACGCGCGAACCCCCTCGGGCGCGGACCTCTGATTCGCCCGCGCCTCACCAGAGCTGGCGGAGCAATCTTGCATTTCAAGGAACCCCTCTGACCGATTTATATGCACGGTCCCATCGAGTGGACCCCTCAGTACAACTGCGCCTCACACGCGCACGTCCGCCGAACCAACTACCATGCCCCCTCTGACAGCCGATCTAACGGCCCCACTACCTCCACACCATCCCAAAGACAGCCTACAATGGAACGTCTCGCTGACGAAGAGATTCTCCAACTACGACTGTGACAGCCCATGCCCCTGGCGCACGCACTGCACAGAGGAAGGAGGGGCGTCAACAGTGCGACCAACCTTGGAGATTGGACAAATCTTCCATCCGGGCCCACCTACCCCTCGGGAAGTACCTCCCGCAGGAGGGAACGTGCCCAAGGGAGAACACTCCCACCATCCCGTTTCACCTCGCTCCCAACAGGAGTGGGATCCCCCGAGCCTCGATGGTCAGCGCCCAAGGGGCAACTCGCTTTCTCATCATACTATGCATGGCGAACAGCGGTCGGGTACGACGCCATGACGCCATGCCACGCCGCGGCCATGACCGGACTATGTGCTACCTTGGAACTCACCAATCAAACAGTGGAAGATCATTCGAATGACTACAGCCATACTCCCAAGGTACCAAGTTGGAACCGTGGCTGATGACAGACGCCGGTCTCCACGGTCGCCGCCACTCCGAGTACTGTGTCTACAGCAAAATACATGTAACTCTTGCCTCTCCCTTGTAATTATAAAAGGGAAGGTAGAGGCCAACCTTAGAGAGATTTCGCGTCGACCCCAACACCCTACTGCCATAGAACACACAGACACACAACTCACACGCACAAGAGACTTGGGAGCCTATCCCTCTCTCGCCTAAGCTTGTAACCCCTACTACAAGCACCCCGGTGCAAGGCGACACGACTCGACTCTCACTGGACGTAGGGCATTTCTAGCTCGAACCAGTATAACTCCCTGTGTTCCCCCTTGCACACCATTAGCAGCCTCGACCGCAAATCATAAGTTTACTAGCCGGTGTTAGCACCCGCTAATCCTAGAACCGACAGTTGGCGCGCCAGGTAGGGGACTTTTGCGTGTTGATCCAGGTCGTTGATGGCTGACGGTTTTCCTTTCGCCCGGTGCGGTGCTCTGGTTCGGGAGCCTCGAGTTCGTGGCCACTGGCCGCGACTATGAGATGACCCTCCGCTCGGCCGAGCCCCGTGCCACCGTCGTTCCTCCCCCAGCTCAGCAGGAAGCAAGGGAAGGGATTGTAGCGGTTCCTCCACCCGCGCCAAGGGGCTGAGGGAACGCTACGCGTCGCTCCCGCCGAGCCAGGCCAGGGCAGCGTTCCCAGGCCAACCCGCGCCTGCCGCGGGAAACATGGCCCACCAGGTGCCCCCAGCAGGGAACACCACCTCTACGTCAACTGCTGCCTCAGCATCGTAGAAAGCAGCAGCCGCTCACCCGCCCACTATCCCACGGACGGGTGGGGCGGGCCCACAGCGCCGTCGGTCATTTCCCTCCGTCCTCATTGGAGAAGGCCGGCAACGCCATCACCGTTCCCTTTCGGGCTCCGCAGCACCCTGGACGCTCACGTCCATGCCCTTCATGCTCAATAGCGCGAACTGGTAATGATGCCGATCCATCACCTTGAGCGCCTGGGCGACCTCTTCGATTCTCCACTGTCGTCCCCTGGGAGTACGCCCAAGGCACGCAGCGGCGGGGAGACGGACTCCAACGCCTGTGTCATCCTGCCTGAGTACCCGGAGGGATGGGACCGCTACGGCCGCGTCTCGCCGTCGTGGTGGGACCTCGGCAGCGACAACAACGATGACTTCTGGGAGAACATGGATTTCACCGGCGTCCGCGACCCCCAAGCCCTCCTTCACCTCGTCGACTCGTGGGACACCGCCTTCAGTGTCCACGACTCCGACGAGTCCTATGACGACCCCTCCCAGGAGTGCTTCCACCTGGTGCACCCCGAGGAGGGTTTGTTGGAAGACGTTCACTCAGGGGACGATGAGGAGGACGCCCCTGCGTCGGAGCCACAGCTCCAGCAACATACACCACCTCCGCAAGCTCCGCAGTCCGCTCCCCCATGAGACACGGGGGCTGGGACGTCTCGCCCCATCCACCGGTCCCCGGAGCAAGAGCAGCTTCGGGAGCTCGAGGCGCAGATGGACGAGGACCGCCTGCGCCTCACCCAGCTGCGCGCCGCGCTGGAGCACGAGGAGGAGCGCTGCTCCGCCGAGCCCGCGACGTCCAGGCCCGCATCGTCACCGATGACGGGGCTGGGACGCCTGGAACGGCGCCCGGGCTAGCCGAAAGCTCACGGAGGCCGCAATACTTCTCCGGAGCATGCCCGAGCCCTCCACCGCGGAGGCCCGGCAGCTCAGGGACCAGGTAAAGTACCTTCTGGAGGACACCGCTGTCCTTCAGGCGGAAAGCTCAGCGTCACGCCACCGTGGCACCGAGGAATACCAGCATGGCGGGCCAACACGCCATGAACGAGAAGCCTCTGTGCATCCCGAGGCCCTGAGGGCTCCCTCAGTCCACCAGTGGCTTGGCAAGGACGTCGACGTCTGCGCCATTCTTCAGGCCCACGGGCGACGGAAGACGGACGGAGCCGTCCAAGGCTACAACGTCCATCGGGGTGGGCACTGCGACTCTGATGAGGACCGTGCACCCTCGCCCGAGCCCCCGGGTCCTCGCGTCTTCAGCGAGGCCATTCGGAGGGCCAAGTTCCCACCCCAGTTCCGACAACCCGTCAATATCGCTAAGTACTCGGGGGAAACCAACCCCGAGCTCTGGTTGGCGGATTATCGTCTTGCGTGCCAACTAGGCGGCACGCAGGATGATCTCATTATCATCCACAACCTACCACTGTTCTTAGCTGACTCCGCGAGAGCCTAGCTGGAGCATCTGCCCCCACGGCAAATCTTTAACTGGAGCAACCTGGTCAAGATCTTCGTCGGGAACTTCCAGAGTACTTACGTGCGCCCTGGCAACTCCTGAGATCTCCGAAACTGCAAGCAGAAGCCGCGCGAGTCCCTCAGGGACTACATCCGGCGATTCTCCAAGCAGTACAACGAGCTGCCCCAGGTCGCCGACTCCGACGTCGTCAGAGCCTTCGCTGCAGGGTCGACCTGCAAAGAGCTCGTTCATGAGTTGGGGCGTCAGACCCCCGCCAGCATCTCCGAGCTCATGAAGATCACCACCAGCTTTGCCTCGGGCGACGAGGCAGTGGGAGCCCTGTTCTCCGACCCCAAGGGTAAGCGGAAGGAGGAGGCCCCCGAGGGCACCTCTTCCCGAGCCCCCAACAGCAAGAAGAAGAAGGGGAAGGGGAAGATGCCCCTTCGCGAGGACTCCCTTGTGGCCGCCACCGAGCCCAAGGAAACCCAGCCAATTCATGGTCGCTTCGACGAGATGCTCACCAAGCCGTGCCCTTACCACAAGGGCCCTGGTGAACCACACGCTCGGGAAGTGTGTGATGCTCAAGAAGCACTACGGGCGGCAGGCGTTCAAGGGCGACGCCGGCAAGAAGCCCGTGGAAGACAAGGAGGACCAGGGCGGGAAGGACGACGAATTTCCGCCTGTCGACAAGTGCCTCATGATCTTCGGCGGGCCCGGAACCGCTCCCATGCCACGTCAGCGAAAGCGCAAACGTCAGGAGGTCTACACCGTCGGGCCAGCGACACCGCAGCTTCCTTGACTGGTCCCTCGACGCCATCACCTTCAGCCGGGACGATCACCCGGACCACGTCCCGTCGCCGGGATGTTACCCGCTTGTTGTCGACCCCGTCGTCGGCAACACGCGGCTTACCAAGGTCCTCATGGACGGAGGCAGCGGCCTCAACATCCTGTACGCTGAGACCCTAAACTCGATGGGAATCAGCTGCTCTCTTCTTCGAGCGATGACGTCACCATTCCCCGGAATAGTGCCGGGGAAGAGCGTACAACCCCTCGGGCAGATCGACCTGCTCGTCTACTTTAGGACACCTGACAACTTCAGGAAGGAGACCCTCACGTTCGAAGTGGTAGGCTTCCGCGGCACCTACCACACCATCCTCGGAAGGCCATCCTACGCCAAATTCATAGCAGTCCCGAACTACACCTACCTCAAGCTCAAGGTGCTGAGGCCCAAGGGGGTCATCACCGTCGGTGTCTCCTACCAGCATGCCTACAAATGGGACGTTGAGGGTTGAGAGTACGCCAATGCACTGGCAGAGTCCGAGGCCCTCATCGCCGACCTTGAAAAGCTGGCAAAGGAGTCCCCCGATCCCAAGAAGGCCACGGGCACCTTTGAGCCTGTCGAAGGGGTGAAGGAGGTGCCCCTCAACCCTGGCTCCTTCGACGGGAAGGTGCTGAGGATCAGCACCACCCTCGACCCAAAATAGGAAGCCGTGCTCGTCGACTTCCTCCGCAAGCACGTCGACGTGTTTGCTTGGAGTCCCTCAGACATGTCAGGCGTCCCGAGGAAGGTCTGTTGACATATACTAACGTCGCCAAGTATAACTATATAACTTTTAATGCGAGAGGCGAGATTAGAAGATGAATGGTAATTTATTAACTTGTCATTAGCAACTAGCCACCTTTCTATTACCAACATTCTTATGCAAGAACTAGGTTGTCATCCCTAATTAATAATGCTAAGAATAAATAAAGGTTGCATATATTAATCTATGTGACTTGGCAGAAATAAATATAAATAATATAAACTAAGATCAGTTCTGCAAGCGGACAGATAATTATACCATTGTAGCATTTTACCTAGAGAGTTCTACCAAGTTATCGATTTATATTTATACCACTGGGAAGGACTAAGAATAAACTACAATCTATTATATTGATAGTGATGGTATACAATGGATAAGTGACATTACGATGTCATTTGCTCTACTCATAACAGGCAGAGGTCACAAGGTAAATAAAGATAAATGTGATAAGTATGATCAAGCATCATAAATAAAAGATAATCATCAGAGCACTTCTCTAGTCATAGTAATAGCTAGCCAATGGATAAGTTAAGGAATTAATATCAAAGGTAATTCTATAACTACATCAATGAATAACTCTAATTAGTGCAATTACATCTAGCAAGCATTGTTTGACTAATCCTATATCATGATCACATGCAAAGGACATCATCTAGGAAAGGTGTGAAGCAGAGTCATCACCAAACTTCGCGACCGTGCCTGCTGGCCTACATACGGGGGATGGACTACAGAGGACTCAACGCAGCTGTCACCTACGCGATCTACCACACGACCCGGCACATCAGGGCGCACTCGCAGATAAACAAAATACCTAGACACCACGTCTACATATCGTTCATCATCTATCCATCGTACGCATGAATAAACGCTATACGAGCAATTACATGAATTCAATAAGATCAAACTAACTATACTAGACATATAATCAAAGTAGACAAAGACTATTGTAATGAAGAACATATAAACAATTAAGAACAATGTTTCTCTAATCATAATGAAGAATACAATAATAGAGAAAGAACTAGAATTATACCGAACTCCGTGCTCCAGACAGACGCCAGGGGCTCCAGATCCGCCGAAGAACTAGAACTCCTCTACTCTCTAATCTAACTAGGCTAGAACTATGAACTAAGAGGCTCTTGATGAACTAGGAGACTCTTGATGGCTTGAGGACTTGATGCCTTGAATGAATGATGGGTTTATGATCCCAGGGGGGTTTGCCCCTTTATTTATAGCCCGGTGGGATGCACGTGCGCCGTAGGATCAAACCGACTTGAAACAAGGGCTGAGATGACTCCACAAAGACGGTGGAAGAAGACTCCATAAGGTAGGCCGAAACCCTAGCAGGGGGCGTCGGCCGGCCCCACCTTGGCGCCGGCCAGCCCCGCCCTGTGGGGTCTCGGGTCCCGGTGCCTCGGGTGTGTTCCAGATGCTTCTAGTGTTCTCGTGATGATTGTTTCCTTGGCGGTTATGTTACGTGGTAATCATGCTCTTTAACGCTTCTTTTATGATTTTCTGGAATAGCACCTGGAAAATACAGAACATGCAAAACTCGTGGAAACAGTCAGTTAAAACCCTAGACTAGTGTGTATTCATGTATCCTTTGGTGTATAAAGTTCTAATAAAAGTTGACGTTATCCACCGTCAACAAGGTCGCCGAGCAGTCTTTGGACATCTGGGCCGGGTCCAAGCCGGTGAAGCAGCGCCTGTGCCGATTCGACGAGGAGAAGCGCCGGGCCATCGGGGAGGAGGTGTAGAAGCTTTTGGCGGCCGGATTCATTAAGGAGGTCTTCCATTAAGAGTGGTTAGCTAATCCTATCTTAGTTAAGGAGAAGAATGGTAAATGCAGAATGTGTGCAGATTACACTAGTTTAAATAAAGCTTGTCCTAAGTATCCATTTTCATTACCTCGTATTGATCAAATAGTTGATTCCACTACTGGCTATGAACGACTTTGTTTCCTTGATGCGTATTCTGGTTACCATCAAATTTGTGTGAAAGAATCCGACGAACTCGCGACTTCTTTCATCACTCCCTTTGGCACATATTGCTACGTAACCATGCCATTTGGCCTCAAAAACGCGGGCGCAACTTACCAACGTTGTATGCTTAAGGTTTTTGGGGACCTCATCTGGTGAACCGTTGAAGCTTACGTAGACAATATTGTGATCAAATCTAGGAAGGCAGACGACTTAGTAGCCGACCTAGAAGAGGTGTTCGAATGCCTCAAGAAAAAGAATATAAAACTCAACCCCGAGAAATGCGTCTTCGTGGTCCCCTGAGGCATGCTTCTCGGGTTTATCGTTTCCGAGCATGGCATCGAGGCCAACCCGAAAAAGATATCGGCCACCACGCAAATGGGGCCAATTCACAACCTCAAGGGCGTACAAAAGCTAATGGGGTGTGTCGCAGCCCTGAGCCGATTCATCTCGTGACTCGACGAAAAGGAGCTGCCTATGTATCGGTTGCTCAAGAAAACAGAGCACTTCACCTGGACACCCGAGGCCCAGGAAGCCCTCAACAGGCTTAAGGCTCTGCTTTCGGAAGCGCCAGTTCTCGTGCCACCCACCATAGGGGAGGACCTCCTGCTATACGTGGCCGCCACTAACCAAGTTGCGAGTGTGGCAATCATCGTGGAACGACGGGAGGAAGGACACGCACTACCGGTCCAGCGGCCAGTCTACATCATCAGCAAAGTCTTGTATGAAACCAAGACACACTACCCCCAGATCCAAAAGCTGGTGCACGCGATCGTCCTTGCTCGGCGCAAGCTCTGACACTACTTCGAGTCCCACCCCGTGACTGTAGTATCATCCTTCCCCCTCAGGGAGGTGATCCAGAACCGAGAAACGACGGGAAGAATCGCCAGTGGGCAATCGAGCTCATGGGTGATGGCATCACCTATGCGCCGCGCAAAGCGATCAAGTCCCAGGTACTGGCGGATTTCGTGGCGGAGCGGACTGAGACACAGCTGCCACCGGTTCCCACCCAGGAAGAATACTAGGTCATGTACTTCGATGGGTCGATAATGAAGACAGGTGCCGTTGCGGGCATAGTCTTTGTCTCACCCCTCGGGGTTCGGCTTAAGTACCTCCTACGGCTGCACTTTATCGCTTCCAACAACATGGCTGAGTACGAGGCTCTCGTCAACGGGCTCCACATCGCTGTTGAGCTAGGAATCAAGTGCCTCAAAGTTCGGGGGGACTCCCAACTCATCATGGACCAGGTGATGAAAGAGTCAACATGCCACAACCCCAAGATGGCCACCTACTGTAAGCTAGTGCGGCTACTTGAGGAAAAGTTTGACGGCCTCGAGCTCAACCATATCGCGCGCAGATACAATGAAGAGGCCGATGAGTTGGCCAAAATCGTGTCCGAAAGGGCCTCGGTCCCGCCGGGCGTGTTCGCCAATGATCTGCACAAGCCTTCGGTCGACGTCAAGCCTTCAGAGAGCAAGGGGCACGAAATCCCCGAGCCCTCAGGAGGGCTCAAGGCGTCTCCGGATCTCAAAAAGCCCTCGGGGGCTGAGGGTCCCTCAAGGGATGGCGGAGAAGAGCTATCCGAGCCCGAGGCTGAAGCCGACAACGAGGCCGAGGCTATGGAGATCGAGGCTGAGATGGACGACGACGAGCCGGATTGGTGTGAGCCGCTAGTCAATTGGCTTGTCCGAGGGGTCTTACCCTTCGACAAGACCAAGGCTCGATGGTTGGCACGGAAGGCCAAGTCCTTCATGATGATCGACGGCGAACTCTACCGGCGTAGTCCCTCAGGCGTCTTGCAGCGCTGCATCCCCTTCTGCCAAGGCAGGCGTTTGGTCGAGGAGATACATGCCGGAGCTTACGGTCACCACGCCGTGCCAAGAACGCTCGTCGGCAACGCCTTCCGTCAGGGCTTCTACTGGCCAACCGTCGTGACCGACGCCACCGAGGTAGTGCGCTCCTGCGAAGGGTACCAGTACTACGCTCAGCAAACTCACCTCCCGGCCCAAGCTCTCCAGACAATCCCCATCACTTGGCCCTTTGTTGACGGTTTCTAACACCCTATTTTACCATCAACATTTCACCCATAATAAAGGTAAAACCACTTGAAATGGAAAGAACTCACCTTGAAACTTACCTAGTTCCACATGTCCTTGGAGAAATATTGTGTATGCAGGAAAAATGGTGTGAAAACAAGGAAAAACAAAGTAAGGCAAGACACCTCAGCACCTCAACTGCCACAAGGGAGCCAGAGGGGGGCGCCCGCCCTACGAAGTAGGGCGCCCGCCCTATCAAAGTGCCAAATGGCACTTGCCACCTCACGGATCCGTGTGCTAACCTCCCAAATGGCCTGTGGCACGTTGAAACAACATCAACGGCTCAGATACAAGGCACGAGGATCCGGTGGCTCTATCAACAGGGCACCCGCCCTGTCCAAGTTGAGTGACACGTCCACAATCCGAGGGAAGGTGTCCAAGAGTCATCTACACCATCAAATGAAGTCGGTTTTCATCCAACAGTGATCAAGTGATGTGCCATGGATCAAAGGACCCACATGTCATCCTCCCAGGGGTTGCAAACCGCCATTTCAAGGCACCAACCGACCTTGCAACCGCCATAGGGGAGGAAGGAGGGCCGTAAGATGCAAGATGGTGCATCCAAGGGGGTGCCCACCCCCCTAGGAGGGCACCCGCCCTGCTCCTTCGCGCCACCGACCTCCAGGACTCCTACAAGTATCCTTAGAGCACTCCTACACTATAAATAAGGCTTGAATCCTCACTTGTAAGCAAAAACACACTAGAAACCACTGGAGAAACCATTTGAGATTCAGCTCATAGTCAGTAGTAGCTCCTCTCTCTCTCTCTCTCTAGCGAAGCTCTGCTCTTAGGAATAGTGCTAGCTAGAGAAGAGTAGAGTGGAAGAGAGAAGTCGGGAGAAGGAGGAAGTCTGTGGAGGTGCCGGGCTTGTCGGCGACCTCCTCTGCAGTGTTCTTCACTCTTATCGGTAATAAAGATCCCCTGCTTCATTTATTTATTGTCATACTTTAAACAATTGCATACTTGTCTCATTGCTTGGTTAGAGTGGTCTAATTCCTTGGCCAGAGTTAGAGTAGTAAGCTTTATAGATTAAACGAGGTGCTTAGGCTATAATCTTACCCTTGAGTGCGGCTAGACCCATGTATAGTAGTGGTAGGTTTTAGGTGGTGACAGCCCTAGAATCCTCTGCATTCCACCACGTTCGGTCTAGTTTTATTATCGTAGGACTTTGGGACGTACAGTGCCTAATCAGTCGAACCCTGGTGAGTTTAGGACTTTGCGTGTCCCGAGTATAGCAACCTCTTTGGTATAACAATCACTTGATCTTTTACTGAGATAGAGTTCTCCCCTAAAACTCCAGAGCTATCTAGTGTGTTTCCACCTTAGTTATACTTCATTGATTTATCCTTACTAAGGTTATTATCCCATTTATCAATATCTAGATCCTTGACTATCAGATTCTTGGAATCATAAACCCCGCCTTCCTTTGGGAAAATATAAATTCAACACCTGGTACTCCCAGGTAAAGTGCTACACGATAGTTCTGTGCACTTGCAGAATCCTGTCACCTATCCTATAGAGCTACCCTTAGCAATTTGGCCAACAACCACATGCTTTGAGCATAGGGATTGACAACCCCAGTGATTGCGTTGAGAAGTATTGTTACCACTGCTAGAGGATAGATTTGGCTACACTCTTTTGATAGCATTAGTAACTGTCAACAAGCATTTTTGGCGCCGTTGCCGGGGAAGGCAACTGTTGAATTCCTTTGATTTGAATCAAGTCTAGATAGTTATCCTTAAAATCATGAATATTGCCGAAAGGACCATCCGTGAATTATCTGCACCTTCTGCTGCTAGTATAGCAACAGGCCCTGGTGTCATCGAGGCGAACACTCAGTTTGAGTTAAAGCCCGCACTAATCACAATGGTTCAAGCTAGCCCATTTTGTGGCAAAGCTCACGAGGATGCTAATGTACACCTCCAACACTTCTTGGAGATATGCAGCACCTTTACCATTAAAGGAGTAATCCCAGATGCAATTCATTTTCGACTATTTCCTTTCTCCTTGTTAGGAAAAGCCAAGCAATGGTTCTATACGAACCGAAATGATGTGGACACATGGGAAAAGTGTTCCAACTCTTTCCTAGTGAAATTCTTTCCTCTAGGCAAGACCAATGCTCTTCGCAATAAGATCCCTAGTTTCCAACAACAAACCGATGAATCGATTCCCGAGGCTTAGGAACGAAGGCAAGAGTATGTCGCTGCCTGTCCACACCATGGTATGAAGGATTGGCTTTTGATCCAAAACTTCTACCATGGATTAACCCCTCTTGATAGAAGCTATCTAGATGCTGCCGCCGGTGGAGCAAGGCAATCAGACCACTCGGAAAGACGCGCTGGACCAAGTTGACGAGGCCGGAGACATCGCTTTGCTACACTCCGCAAAGTACCAACAGCCCCTATGAAGGTACCACGCTTGGCGCATCCGAGGCCGAGCCTTCAATGTGGGTGACTTGGTGCTGCGGCTCCGGCAAGACAACAAGGGACGCCACAAGCTAACGCCGCCACGGGAGGGACCGTTCATCATCACCGAGGTGCTGCGGCCCGAAACATACCAGCTGGCAAACGAGAAGGGCGAGGTCTACAACAATGCTTGGAACATCAAACAGCTACGTCGCTTCTATCCTTAAGATTCCAAGCATTATACATTCTGTAAAATCTTGAGATCAAGAAAAGACTCGTCCTCTCTTTTGCGTATGATTTTAAGATTTTACGAGCGTATGAACTATCACACAAGCATAAGTGAGACTCAGCCCTCCCTTGGGTAGGACCGACCCTCCCTCGGGGGCTTGGACGGGGGAACGCCCGGACTCCTCTAAGCCTCGGTGAAAATAAAAGCAAAATTTCCAGAATTTTTCAAAATTCTTGTCTCCCAAGCATGCTCCTTGCCCAAACTGAACACAGACTTATTAGACTCCTAAGAGCAAAAGAAACCACAAAATGCAGAGCCAGCTGAGCCGCGAGACCGCCTACGCCCCCAGGATACGACATCTCCACTCGCCACTCTACGCCCGATGGGTAACTTACGCTCAGAAGAAAACTAATAAGATTGGCGTTGTTGAAGGCAAGAGGCTCAGGAAAAATCGATTCTAAGTCTCCGCTCCATCGAAGCCCCTCGGACTATGGTCGCGTCTACGCTGCTAAAGCTACGATGCCCAAAAATCGCCGAGGCTCGATGGCCCGGGCTCAGCGCCATCAAAGAAAATGCTTAGAAAAAAGCCAAGTAAAAAACGAACCAAAAAGCAAACGTGCAGCAAATATTTACGCAAATATTAAGGCCACGAAGGGCCGTATGTTTGTTGCTCACGTAATGTTTTTTCAAAACAGGCACGATGGCCCAGTCTTCCTTCAGTCCAGGTGCAGGGGGGAGAGCTCTACGTCGTCCTGGAGGAGGGCCGCCAGCGCTTTTCCAGGAACCTCCATCGAGCCGATCAGCGCGAGGAGCTCGTCGTCGGAAGCCTCAAAGAAGCCCTCGCTGATGGCGTCGGCGTCAAAAGTCTCGTAGTGAGACTTCACCACCGCCAGCGTTTCTTGGACTCCCGACAGCAGAGCCTCCTTGAGGTGGTTGCCCACCCTCCCATGGAGGGCTTTCAGGCGGCTCCTGAGCGAGCTCCCCGAAGGCTCTCCGTTGGTGCCGAGGGCGTCGCACAACGCGCGTGCCGCTTTTTGCAGGTCCTGATGGTCAGCGACGTTGGTGTCATGGGCGGCGTTAGTTCCCTGGGCACAGACGACCTCCACCTTCAGAGCTGCGACGACAAATCGATTAAATGAAGAGGACGAAAAACGGCAAACAACCAAAGCAGGCGAAAAGCAAAAAGGTAAGACGTACCTTCTACTTTCTCCCGCGCTTTCCTCGCTTCCTCCCGGGCAGCGTCGACCTCGCCCACCGCCTGGTTCAAGGCTATCTGGGAGCGGTCCAAGTCCGACGACAAGATGTCGACGATGGACTCCTTCTCGGCGGCAAGCGCCCGCGTGGCGTCCTGTTCTTGCACGGCCTCGGCCAGGGCAGCCTCCAGCCGCTAGACGCGCTCCTCCAGGGGAGCGACTCGACCCTGAGCCTCCGTGACCTCACCCTTCAAAGAATCACGGTCGAGGGTAAGGTCGGCCAGCCAAGTGGTCGCATGGGCGAGCTCTTCCTGGGAGCGGGCGAGAGCCTGCCCCTTGAGCTCCAGCTGCTTCCAGAGGCCGAGACCTTAACGGATAAAGAAGGACTTCTCGCGGGAGGTCACCATCAGCTCCTAAGGAGAAACCGGAAGCAAACGGATTAAGCAGGAGCCACAGGACCGAAACACCAAAACAACGAAAGAAATGAGCAAAGCATGCACGCTCATTTGGAGTCGCTCCAGGAACTTCGAGTCGATGGAGTCCACGAGGAGGCGCAGACTCTCCGACCACTTGGACTTGAGGTCCTGGATGCCGTCCAGGCGAGCGGCCTCGACATCATCCTGCAACATGAAGACCGGCGGGGCTTCGCGGTTGGCCCGGTCGGTCCACTCGATGCGGGAACCCATCCGCATCCGGGGAGGCGCCCCCCGAAGGAGCAATGCCATGGAGTCCGCGGGGGGTGGAGGTACAGCCTCGGACAGCGGCGGGGCGTCGATCGGCTTCCGCAAAGGAGCAGCGATCGGCGTTCCCGAGGCGTCCCCAGAAACGAGGACGGGAGCTTCGGCAACCAGAGCCGAGGCCGTCTCCTCGGCGGCAGCCGCGGCCATCACGACTTTGGGAGAATGAATCGTCACGGCCGCCGCCACCGGGCCCTCGGACGAACGGGTCTTCGCCACGGGGACATCCTCGGCCACCGCACGGCCTTCCCTTTCGGCCGTACTCCGGGCCCGCATCTTCAAAATTTTCTGGTGCGAGACCTAGAGCGCCGACCCCGGGCGCTTCCTAGAATGAAATGGGAAAGAATGAGCCCTCGCGATGCAAAGAACGAAGATTGGCAAGGAGATAATCGGAAAAACACCTCACCTGGTCTTAGGTAGCGAGGTTTTCTTCATCGCCACGCCGGCGCTCGCCGGAGTGCCGCATCCGGTGGATGGCACAGATCGCGTCACGGGCGGTGGGGTAGGAAGAACCTCAGCGTCCGGGCCGGCCATGCCCTGGGATCCCCCAACGACAGGGGCCCTCTCTGGCCACCAGTCACCGTCTCCGTGTCGCTGTCCCTTGGCAGAGATGCCCTTGTCCGGGAGGACCCCGGCCCAAGGTCTGGGGTGCCAACCTCGCCGACCTCTGAGGTGGGCGGCGTCTTCTCCCTGCTCCCACTGCCTTCCGTCGCCTGGATCGTCACCGGCATGTCGGGAGCGGAGGCTTGCTCCGGCGGCGGCTCCTGGACGCCACCACCGGCGCCGGTCGAAGGGGCGGCCTTCACCATCTCGGGCGCCGGGCCTGAGCCCGTTCCTGGCCCCTCCAAGAGCCCCTCGGGGCCACCGGCCAACGGGATCTCGGCCCTGAGGCTCTCACCTTGCGAAGCCGCGGTTTCGACTGTGGCCCCCGAAAATCCTGCCCGGGGGCTCGGGCTACGGCCCCCGGCACTTCCACCGGCGTGCGCCGACATAGGAGCCTTCCTCGGCTCATCGGCACCCACCGTAGGCTCTGTGGCCACCATGGGCTAGTCGTCACCATTGTCATCGTCGTCGTCGTCATCTTTCACGTCATCTCCCTCAGGAGACTCCTCCTCCGGCTCTCCAACCTCCCGCTAGCGGCAGCGAAGCTGAGCGAGCCTCTAGGTCTCCCGAGCTTTCCTCCTCCTCTCCACAGTCTTCTTGTTCTTCTCCGCCTTCTGCTGCTCGCCTTGGAGGCGATTCTGGGCCCGTTGGATGGCATCCTCCGGGACCGGGGGCAAAGAAGGCCTCCCCTCCCTCGAAAGGCCCTGTGCCGGGAAAGGAAAAAGGGTCAGAAGGAAGCAGAGGAACGGGCAGTCGGCAGAAGGAACGATGCTTACCAGCGAGATGTAGCCTAGACGCAGGCGCATGGCCACCCTCTGTTGATGGTCATTAAACTCCAAATATAACCATCAACTATTGTATAAAAAGACATAAAATAAATCGCAAACAATAGTTGTAGGGTTTGATACTAACGAGTTCCACGAGTTTTGCTGTTCGCCTATTGTTGACGGTGGAATTACCCTAAATTTCCACATTCAAACACCGTCAACAGGCCTCGGATTCAAGGGAAGATAAACATATCATGAGTATATTTTATCAATAACTAGTTCCACATGTACTCTTAGCTTGTGATTACAGGGAACACCAAATCAGTGCAAAAGTGAGCAGCTAGGGGCTAAATACATGGTTCGGCCGAACCATGATATCTTGCCCCAGGCCACCACCTTTCAACACATTGCATAAAACATCAAATAAAGGCGATCAGAGCCAAGGGTGGGCCCACCCATGGGTCGGCCGAACTGCCCATGGGGCCCACCTGGCTCTGGTGACGTGGCAGGATCCGTGTGACACTCCAACCAAGTCAATTCATCCATCGGATCAACTTGTGCTTTCATTCAACGGTGGAGATAAAAAACACACGGATTGAGGCATGAAACGAAGCAACCAAGACAGGACCAACACATGGGAAGAGTCTATGACAGATGGGGGCCACTGTGGTAGGACCCACCCACCAGGGGTGGGTCGGCCGAACCACCATTGGTGGGCCCAGGCCACCTACACCATCATTGACTGGTGGGGACTCCTTCTAGAAGCTCCTGGCTGGGCCCACCAGTCATAGGGGGGTCGGCCGAACCCCCCTGGTGCCTAGCCAGGTCGGTTGGCCTCCACCGACTCCAAACATGCTTCCCATGTGCTCAAATTGCCACAGCCGTCCATCTTGAGGCGGTTACAAGGCGGTGGATCCAAGGGTGGAGAGCTGAGGAGCACACGGATCGCTGACATGGCATCCCTCCACTCTCCACTATAAATAGAGGCTGCCCACTCCCTTTAAAGAAGACACCATACACCATACAACACAAGTTACAAGAGTTCTACTCTTTAGTAGTAGTATTAGTCTAGTGTGGGAGTTAGAGTCGAGTCGAGCTGCGCTCGGAGTCTCCAGAGTTGTCTGCTGGAGAGTCTGGTATAGCTCTTGTACCTTTCCTTCTGTAAGACTTTATCTTTATCAATATATATTATCTTTACTTTACTTCACTAAGTTCTTACTTAGTCTTTACTATTCTTTATAGTATTGTTGTGTCTTGTCTTATTTCATAGTTGTTTTATACTTGATAGTGATCATGTCCCAACTCAACGTGTGTTAGTTTATCGCCTGTCATAGGGGTGTTCTAGTTGTTGGTACGCAACTAGAATAGTGAGACTTAGTGTAAGCATGGTGCTTAGACTAGATCTTGCCTTTGATTAATGCTTGTCGCACGGATTGTTTGTGGGTGCTAGCAGGTGGTGACAGCCCTATCTAGTCTTAGTATCCCTCCACGTGTTTTAGGCAAGTTCTTAAAAGGTAGGCTCCCATAAGAGTGTAGGCGCTTTGGGTAGAGGTTTTGTCCTCTATTGTCTCGCACTACCCCTGCACACCGGTAGTAAGGTACTATCTTAGTATAATTCATCTATTTAATAGGATAAGTCATAAGAGTAAAGTAAATGTCATAGGAGTCTTATACTCACTCGTTGTCCTCCCACCTAGCTATGCTGTAGTAGTTATCTTTTAGTTATCTTAATACTTGTTGTGTGTTGGTGTTATTACCCTTTCCTCTACCTATCGATTTACCCCCTACCACTATCTGGTACTAAGTTGGTATAGACTTAAGGATCTCTCTTTCTTTTTATTAATTATTCCTAGCAATCGCTTTCCCTTGGGATAAAAATAAATAACGATACCTTGAAATACTCCCGGGTGAAGTGCTACAGCGGCATATTCTATGCGCTTGCGGAATTATCCAATAGACATAAGAAATACCCTCAGGCACTTCTGGCGCCGTTATCAGAGATAGCCTAACACCCTGTCTCTGGTGGTTGCGCTAAGAACTGTCAACACCTATTCTCCTCTATTTTGCAGGAATATTCAAAATTACATAAAATATATAAAAGCATCTCAAAACGTGAATTGGAGTACACCATTACGAAGGTCTCATCACGCTGATCAAAACGGATATATCACTTACTATATTTGGACTCCGAAAATAAAAGATATAAATTAAAGAAGATTTGCACGTGAATTTTATGTGCATAGTGCCATGCAGCCAATCCGACGTCGACACGTGGTGCAGCAGGGTCTTCACGTGCAGGCGCTGCCCCTTGCGGAGGGAGCAGACGCCCGGGTCAGCCAATCCCTGGCTGCCACGTGGCGGCGCAGCAGTGGGCAGCACCCACGAGCGCACGCAGGGGAGCGCGGTGCAGGCGGCTCGACCCTGCTACTGGACAGGTGGCATCGCGGGGTTGGAAGACAGAGGCGGGGGTGCGGTCCAGCACCCCAGTGCACGGCTGGACCGCCCGAATCAGCCGGCCCAGCTGCCCGGAAATTTCCAGATTTCTCCAGAAACGCTGCAGACGCGCGGTTCCACCGGTTTAGCTCCGATTCAGGGGTCAAATGACCGGTTCTTTACCGGTTTTCAGCACGAGTCGGTTGGGGACTTCCTTGAAGATGAAGCAACATCACCCACCATCCGTACAAGGTCGGTTTGATCTGACGGTGCACGTAAAATGTGACGCGGATCGATGACGTGATAGTTCCTTCGCCCCTACTCCACCCAAGCCTATATAAAGACGCCCCAGGCCCCCTCAAAATAGGCACCTCTATATACTCTAGGGTTTTAGACCTTCATAATTTCATCTCCATTGTAGTAGTGTCCCTCTAGATGATTATCATCTAGTTGTAATTAGAAAACAGGGAGAGAGAAGAGGAGATAGCTACGGGGGAGCTGGATCTGTCGGATCCTCCTCGATTTTGTACTACTACAGATCTGGTTTGTCTTCAACTAATCTCCAGGTTCTTCAATTACTAATCTTGAGTTCTCTTTTACTCAATTTCATTATTCACTTTTAAGTTATTCATTAGATTCTCGCTTGCATCGAGTGCTCTAGTCTTTGCAATGCTAGAGTAGTAATTAATAGATTAGACATGTTGTTTAGTCTTGCAATTACCTAGAATTGCACCTAGCCCTACGTATAGTTGTGGTAGCCCTAGGTGGTGACAGCCCTGTCGGCCGACGTATTCCACCACGTTCGGGTTAGAGTTTGCAGGACCGTAGTCAGAACTTTCTAGTCCCATTCTCATCTCAGTCTGAGGCTAGTGTTTTAATGTCCCGAAATAAATACATTTATAGTAACCTTGATTTTTAGATCATCCAGAGAACTTAGGAAATCTCTCTCTCTCCCCACAAAAACATATATATTTATCCTTAGGCGATCTTGAGACCTAGTTAGTACACTTCACGTTCCCCGTGGAAATCGATACCCTGGAATACTCTTCGGTGAAAGCTACAGCGGTATCCGTGCGCTTGTGGATTAATTTGTTTGCGTTAGGAAACGTCAACACCCTCCTAAGGTCATCCCAAGTGGGGTGACCGCCCGCTGTGTACTTGATGCGGCGCATGATCTCTTCGGAGCCGATCCCCTGGGCCAACATCGCTGTGCCCTCCCTCGGCGCTCCTTCCTCCATCTCGTGCAAAGCCAGACGGCGCTCCATCAGGGGCAGCACCGTCCGCGCATGGAAGTGCGCCGCTACTACGGCCACCGTAAAACCCCGGTCGCGTAGCGTCTGCAGCGCGACGAGGTAGGGCCCCAGGTGCTTGGCATCCCTCGCCGGACACCCCCACCTCCACTGAGGAAGGGGGATGGAGATTACTTTCCTCGTATACTCGGGAAAGGCACCCCCATCATTGCGCAGGTCGAACCAGCCGTCATGCCACCCCTTGTTGGAGGAAGGGGCCTTGTAGGGGATGTAGTCGGTGGAGCGCAACGTGAAGTTACAACCTTCGGCGCTCACGAGCTTCCGTGGATTCTTCGCGCCGAATGACTTCGTGTACATGTCAATGCGAAAGAGGTGCCACTAGAGGTCCCAGTGCGGCGCCACCCCGAGGTAGCCCTCGCAGACAATGACGAAAACTGCCGGCTGAGAGATATAGTTGGGGGTGAGTCTGTGAAGCTCCAACTCGTTGTGGAAGAGGAGCGCCTGGCTGAACCGGCTCGGTGTCGACCCGAGCCCATGCTCGTGGAAAGCGACAAAGCTGACCACATACCCTCCGAAGGGGCGTGGCCCATGGTGGTCGCGCGGCGGCGCAATCCACTCCGGATGCTGCGAGTCAGTTGTAACACCCCTGGTGTTACAATAACTAAACCTGCCATGTCATCTGTTAAATGCATTAACTAAAATAAGTTTTTACTCTTGTATTTGACTGTGCATAGGTGATTTAGAGTGATTTATTATGTGAAAGTTTGTATTTGTGGGTAATTACCTAAATCCAATTAGAAAATAAAAAGAAAATCAATTATAAATCCTAATTCGGACCCAAAACCCAAATTCAAAAACTAAATAGAATTAGAGATTGGGCCTTCAATAAAAGTTGTAGATCCTTAAAATATGAGCAACTTTTATCTTGGACAATTTTGAAGTTACTAAAAATAATTCCAAATAGAACTTTAATCTATACTTTAAAGTTTAGATTTGAAATTCAAATTCAAAAACTAGTAAGAATCTGGTGAAGGTTCTTTAATAAAAGTTGTAGGTCTTTGAAAATATAACAACTTTAATTTTTGAATATTTTGAAGGGTACCAGTGGAAATTTAAATTAAACCCCAATTAGTGTGTGTTAATTCAAATTTAAAATGCCATTTCAAAAACTATTAATAATTTGGGAAAACTCCTTTTATGAAAGTTGTAAGTCTTTTCAAGCTAAACAACTTTTATATTTGGGGATTTTGAACTTATGCATTGAGATTTCAAATTAAACCCTAATGAGTGTTTTGGAATCTAAATTTGAAATGTTATTTCAAAAAATACTAAGAATCTGACCAAACTCCCTTAATAAAAGTTGTAGAGCTTCAAAACTAGAACAACTTTTATTTTTACAAATTTTCAAGTTGTTGAGAAATTTTTGGAGAATTTGATGAAATTGCAAATCAAATTCAAATTCAAGAATTACCCCCTTTTGAATAATTTCAAATCTAGGCAGAATTTGATTATGGTTCAAAAGGCAAAAATGTTCTATATAAAATTCTCCATAACTTTTATTTTGGGCATTCCTACTGTTGCTAGTTGTAATAGGGATTAATTTGGATCAATAGGATTTGACTTTGGGTATGATACAGTGTTTGGGGGTCCGGCTCTGCTCTGCTCGCGGCAGAACCGTGCGTGCGCGCGCCGCGCGCCGGCACCGCCTGGGGGCCGGCCAGCCGCTTGTCATCGGCGGGTGTCGAGCTAGTGGGGGCCCCGGACACGTCCTGACCTTCTTCCTCCTATAAAGTGCACCCCGTCGCCATGTTTCTCTCCTTTCCTCAACCACCGCCGCCGACGAGCTTGCGGTTAGGGACAAAATTCGTCGTCCCTGCTCGCTCTCCCTCCAAATTGGCCGCGTACCTAGCTTCTCCACCCCCTAGCGCACCTTCCTGGACCGGTAGCTCCTTATCTTACTGTTTGAGGAAGTCGGTGTCGCCGTTGGTCTTCACTACGGCCGGCCGAACGCCACCGTCAGCAACTCCTCCGTGGTCAGCACCCCGTGGTGAACCGTGTGCCTTATCCTCCCGTGCACCGACTTCGCCATGCTCCACAGTCGCTCACGCGCTCGTCCTTTGCAGCTCCGAAGGCCCAGACGCGCCGGAACGCGCTCGCCGCCGGTGGTGCACGCCGCCAAACGCCCTCACCATCAAACCCCTACTCCGATCTGTCTCCACCTCGACCGAAGTGAGTACCAGCGTCGCCATCATCTCCTAGTACCTTGCTTGCCCTCCATTTAAACTCTACCGCCACGCCCTTGCCGGAACGCGGCCGCGCCACCGTGCGCAGCTTGCCGTGCCGCCATGGCCACCTCCGGGTCTTGCTCCGGCCGTCCTACCACCCAACCAAGCCTGTGGTCGTGTCTATGAGGTCGCGGGGATCACGGCAGTGTCCTCCCCGTCACCGGTGAGCTCGCTGCCAGCGAGACCAAGCCACGCACGCGTTCTGCCGGTCGGTAGCGCAGGAAAGAAGAAGGGGAGAGGGAGAGGGCCAGCTGGGCCGCACGTGGGCCGTGGTGGGCTGTCCTATTGTGCTGGTTCAAGCTGTTGTTGGTTTTCGTTTTTCTTGAGAAATGAATAGTGATGCACTTTGATAATTTTGTATAGAAATAAATACAGCTCCTAAAATCATGAAACTTTTTGAGTGAACTCTATGTATTGATATCAACCTAAGAAAAATATGAATTACTGATTTACAGTAGTTTCTGCAGGAACTAAAAATGCCTCTTTTAATTAATAAATGGGATTCCTGAGATTTTTGCAAGCTAAAATATTAGTCCAAAAATTATGAAATTTGTTTTGCTACTGTTTGAGGATAGTACCAACATGTACAAAAAGTTTGGGTCTATTTTGATAAATTTTGCTTAAACAATTAATTCAAACTTGATTTAGGCTTTTAAAATGTGTAATAAGAGATAATATGAGTTAGGAAAGTGATTAGTTTAGCCTTGATTGCTTTTGGGTACTGTTTGAAGACCATGGCATGCTTCCACCACTATTGTTCCATGGCAACTTAGTTACTTAGTTGATGTGCTCAGGTTCCACTTATGAAAATAAAGACAAGATGCATTTTAGTTAATTAAGCCTCTCATTAGTAACCGCACCTATGTATGTGGTATTGATGGCTTCTTGGTTGCAACCTCTTGGGTAAAAAGGAGTAGTTAAGTATGTTCTTATATTAGGATTTTATTAGTCCTTTCCTAGGTAAACATAGGAGGACTTGCTTGATAGGACGATTAAATGTTGAAGTAAATCCTTAGTTGGTAAACAATAAGTTGGTTTTGTTGGCTTGCAACTCTATCGTGAAGGAAAGTTGTACTCGACTTTCTAAATTAAGTTTACTTTCTAATAATTCACCCATTAGTGTATTCCATGCATCATGGCATACATATCATGTTAAGTATGCATTATTATGAGGAGAATCCCGAGTGAGGTCTTCACTCGGTGGACGTGAATTTTTCTCGGTGACTGACTTCAGGATTCTATCTACTCCAAGCAACAGGCAAGCCCTGGTGCATTCAGCCCCTTCCTTGAGATTTACAAAAATGTTTATAACTTGAGTTAATCTATTGCATTAAGTTGATAGGAGTTGTGTGATAACCCAATTGATGCATTACCACCCTTGTCCACTGAAATACTCTCCTTCAAACCTGATTTAAAATGAAAATGTTTGAAAAATGCTTAGCCCTGCTTAATTAATTTAGTTTTGCTCAAAATGCTATTTTCTGAGCTTTGATGATATACTGTTGATAATTCATGGAAAAAGAGAAATAATTTCATTCGGCGGTTGTGCACTTGGCCAGTGCATTGCTAGCGACGGAAAGGAATTTTCCGTTCGGTGGTTGTATCACTTGGGTTAAAGTCCCAATGTTTGACCACCGACGGAAAAGGAAACTGTCTATTCGGCGGTTGAACACTTGGGTTAGAGTCCCAATGCTTTGTCGACGGCGGGCAGGGATTTGAAAACCGTTTGGTTACTTTGTACTTGGGTTAGAGTCCCAATGCATTGTCACCGACGGAAAAAGAATTAGGGACCGTTCGTTGTAGGCCTGCTAGATCGAGACTTTGCAACTAGCCACATACTTCAGGAAGCCCTATCTCCGGCGGCTCTATTGCTTGAACTGACAACCACGCACTGGGAGTGGAGAGATGGCGAGAGTAGCGTGTACCCTCGTGGCCGGCGTGCCTAGAGACGAGAGGAGTACTATGCTCTCGAGTGGCGCAGGACCGGTTCAGGGATAGAAAAGCCGTGGTAGACGGGGTTGGTATATGCAAGCTTAAGTGCTACATATGCAGTGTGGATAGGAACCCCCAGCTGGGTATTAATCGATTCAAATCGTCGTTGCTCCTCGGTTAATGGAGACTTGATCCACTGACTTACTCCGAAAAGTGGTTCGGAACTAGGATGTTTTGAGAATGAATAAGAAGTTGAAAATGAAGGATACATGTGGAAGAACCGAGATCTATGGATATGGATTACAATAATATTGAGATAAAATATTGAAAGTAGGATTCAAGATTAGTATTGCTTTTCCGTAAAATACCTTGACTCTTGCTAAGCCTTACATTGACTCCCCTCAGCCTGTATTCCTAAGTCTCATTCCTTTTTCTTAGTCGGGTAAGTCTTGCGGAGTACCCCAGTACTCAGGGTTTATTAACCCCTGTTGCAGGTGAGCCGAGAGTACAGTTCTTCTTGAGACCGTGCCGGTTGGCGGATCGGGCATGGATGATGATGTGTATGATATAACCCTTGGGCAGGGTGTCTAGTTGTATGATGCTACTCCACTACGAAACTCTGATTTGGGATAATATCATTTATAAACCTATGTTTATGTAATACTTCCGCACTCTTCACTCTGATTTATATTATTTGTGTAAACTGTTGTAATATTTGCAAGGTCTTTACAATGAGATCCTCGGGTGAATTAGGGTTTCCGAGAAAACCCGGCAGGCCACCTAGGTCAAGGGGAACTCGTGCAGACTAATCGGAGGTCCTTAGGACACTGATGATGCATGTGGGCCCTATAATCTAGGCGGTTCTATCACATCAGTGCGAGGGCGTGGGAGCCCCAGCCTCACAAGATCCTCGAGCTCCTCCTCCGTCACCGAGGATGGTAGCCAAGCCTCCACCTCAAGCGGGACGGCGCCGGCGCCGGCGGTGGCGGAGGCATCAACAGGGGCGGAGGAGGCCATGGCAGAGGAGCGAGAGCGCAAGAGGAAGAAAGGGACGGCGATGATGAAGGCAAGGAACTGGCTCTGGCTACGGCTGGACGGCGCGTAACGGATGGCAACAGCAGATGGCTAAGGTAAAAAGAAAAAAGATGTGTTTTTCCTTATATACCTTGGTAGTGAATCGCAACCGATGAGGAAAATCCCCCACATTAACTGCGCGGGGCCTGCCATGATCCCCCGTATCACCGCCGAAGACGCACGCAACCGTTCCGTCAGCGCCGAATCGTCGCGTCCGTCAGGCTCCGCTCCTCAAAAGGTGCATTGAATCATTACGTCTGTTGCCTCGGTTCTGCCGATACTCTCCTTCCCGACGAAGGAATCCCGGGCTCGGGTGCCCGTTACGTTCCCAGGGGATCAAAGACTGGCCCCATGGTGGCTCGAACAGTCGCCCCAGGGAAACAGAGTTAGGGACAGTTAGTGGATGGACCACTAAACGGTATGTATCCCGACGCCCGAGCGTCAAAAGGGAACATCCCGTACTGTGTCCGAGTCCTAGCAGCGAGTCGATGATGTGGGATCCCCTCGGGGGAGGCATCAGGCCCTCGGGACCTGTCGAAGGGACCCGGGACCCACAAGTCGACCCTCAAGAAATAATTGGAGTGTGCTCAGGCCACTAGCCGACCCCTAACGAATGGGGCACGTACCTTCACTCGGACCAACCCGTTTGCAGCTCAACGGAAATGCCGACTCGCGCCCGCCGTAGGAAGTCGAGCATGACCAAACCTTCCTCTTTTCGAAAAAAAGCGTGAAGGGCGAGTTAACGAAAAGATAAGGAAGCACCCGATCGACCTCCAGCACGAAGCGGAGGCTCGGGGACTCCCCTTGCACCACGGTAGGGTGAAAAATACCTCCGACCGACCCCATGCCCCTAGCAGAGGCTCGGGGGCTTGTTACACCAGTGCCACGAGGCACTCGTAGCACTCAAACACGACCCAAGGCTCGGGGGCCCGGGGGCTCCTACCCTATGACCTCATACCAAGGGACAAATCACCAGCAAACAAGCCAGAGAACACCCGAGATTCTACAAACATGATTTTAAGCCCTTGAAGGGATACACCATCCCATTAAGGCCTCGGAGGCTACACCCGGCGGGTGCGCTCGCACGCACCCATCGAATAAAATAACCTGACTCTACCACCCCAACAGTAAAGGCTAGCTTGAGCCTCTGGAGGAGTGTCTTCACTCTACCGCAGGCTCGGGGGCTACTGTCGGGTACCAAATTACGGGTACCCAACTTTAATGCAAAATACACACTTTCCAAATAAGGCCTGGCCCAAGCGAGCGCTAACAAAGGCCCAAGTAGACACCACCCGTAAAGCCCACGACAGTGCCGCACAGATGCATCGTCTCCTTAGGTGTGTGGACCCCTCGGAGGAATTCTCCGATTCCCCCGAGCCTAGACGACGGGGCTCGGGAAAGCAGAACCCTCGGGCGATATCTTCCAATTCGCCCAAGCCAATCGCTATGCAAGGAACCCTCGGGCGTAGACTTCCGATTCGCCTGAGCTCCACACTACACACGAACCCCCTCGGGCGCGGACCTCCGATTCGCCCAAGCCTCACCAGAGCCGACGGAGCAATCTTACATTCCAAGGGACCCCTCTGACCGATTTATATGCATGGTCCCATCGAGTGGACCCCTCAGTACAACTGCGCCTCACACGCGCACGTCCACCGTACCAACTACCATGCCCCCTCTGACAGTCGATCTGACGGCCCCACTACCTCCACACCGTCCCATGGACAGCTTACAGTGGAACGTCCCGCTAAAGGAGAGATTCTCCAACTACAACTGTGACAGCCCATGCCCCTGGCACACGCACTGCACAGAGGAAGGAGGGGCGCCAACTGTGCGGCCAACCTTAAAGATTGGACAAATCTTCCATCCGGGCCCACCTACCCCTCGGGAAGTACCTCCCGCAGGAGGAAACGCGCCCGAGGGAGAACACTCCCACCATCCTGTTTCACCTCGCTCCCAACAGGAGTGGGATCCCTTGAGCCTCGAGGGTCAGCGTCCAAGGGGCAACTCGCTTTCTCATCATACTGTGCAGGGCGAACAGCGGTCAGGTACGACGCCATGACGCCATGCCACGCCGCAGCCACGACCGGGACTGTGCGCTACCTTGAAACTCACCAATCAAACAGTGCAAGATCATTCAAATGACTACAGCCATACTCCCAGGGTACCAAGTTGGAACCATGGCTGACGACAGACGCCGGTCTCCACGGTCACTGCCACTCCGAGTACTGTGTCTACAGCAAAATACATGTAACTCTTACATCTTCCTTGTAACTATAAAAGGGAAGGTAGAGGCCAACCTTATAGAGACTTCGCGTCGACCCCAACACCCTACTGCCATAGAACACGCAGATACACAACTCACACGCACAAGAGACTTGGGAGCCTATCCCTCTCTCGTCTAGGCTTGTAACCCCTACTACAAGCACCCCGGTACAAGGCAACACGACTCGACTCTCACTGGACGTAGGGCATTTCTAGCCCGAACCGGTATAACTCTCTGTGTTCCCCCTTGCACACCATTAGCAGGCTTGACCGCACATCACAAGTTTACTAGCCGATGTTAGCAACCGCTAATGCTAACACCGACAGAATGTATAAAGCATTAAATATAGGTAAAAAAATAACTAATTGTATAGATTATTAGCACATGTCGAGACAAATCTTTTAACTTTAGTTAGTCCATGCTTGACACTTACACGGACATTTCTGTTTGTTTTTGTGTGTTGTGACGGAACCGCCTTAATCATAGGGCCCACGTGCCACGTCATCGTCCCAAAGGACCGTTGACTAGTCTGCACGAGTTTCCTTTGACTTAGGTGGCCCGTCGGGTTTCATAGGAAACCCTAATTTCCCCGAGGATCTCATTGTAAAGACCTTGCAAGTATTACAACAGTTTACACAAATAATTTGAATCAGAGTAAAGAGTGCGGAAGTATTACTTAAACATAGATTACAATTACATTATCCCAAACCAGAGTTTCGCAGTGGAGTAGCTGTATACAACTAAACACCCTGCCCAAGGGTTTCATTATATACACTTCTTCATCCATGTACGATCCGATGACCGGCACGATCCTTCGTAGAACTGTTTACTCAACTTACCTGCAACAGGGGGTTAACAAACCCTGAGTACATGGGGTACTCCGCAAGACTTACCCGACTAAAGGTGTAAAATTAGACTCAGGAATGCAGGCTGAGGGGAGTCAAGGTAAGGCTTAGCAAGAGTCAAAGGATTTTGCGGAAAATCAATACTAATCCTATTTCAGTATTTTGTCTCAGTAATATTATTAATCAGTAACCATATCTCCAAGTTCCTTCTCATGTATCGACATTCTTTCATTTACTTAATCCATTCAAAAACATTCTAGTTCTGAACCACTCTTCGCTGTAAGTGTGAGGATCATGTCTCCATTAACCGAGGAGCAGCGTCGATGCGAATCCAGAAGTACCCAGCTGGGGATCCCTATCCACACTGCCTATGTAGCACTTAAGCTTGCATATGCCAACCCCGCCTACCACGGCTTTTCATACCCCGGAACCGGTCCTGCGCCACCCGAGAGCACAGTACCCCTCTAGTCTCCAGGCACGACGGCCACGAGGGTACACGCTACTCTCGCCATCTCTCCACTCCCAGTGCGTGGTTGTCGGTTCCAGCAGTAGAGCCACCGGAGTCAGAGGCTTTCCGTAGTATGTGGCTAGTTGCAAAGTCATGATCACAGCAGGCCGACAACGAATGGTCCCTAATATTTTTCCGTTAGAAACCATGCATTGGGACTCTAACCCAAGTACACTGGTAACTACCCGGTTTTCACATCCCTTTCCCGATGGCGACGAAAGTTGGGACTCTAACCCAAGCAGTTGGCCAACCAAACGGGAAAACCCATCCACATTGATGATAATGGACTGGCCAAGTACACCATCACCAAACGAGGACAATACCAATCCTATAAAATGATTCATTTGTTTCATATCATCACAGTTTTCAAAATAGCATTTTTGCAACTCTATCATTAAGCATAACTAAGCATTTTTCAATACTTTAAATAAACCAGGGTCTTAGGTATAATATGTGGTCAAGGAAAGGTAATGCATCAATAGGTTATCACTCAACTCCTATTAACCTAATGCAGTAGATTAACTCAAGTGATAAATATTTTTAAATAACAAGGAGGGGCAAATGCACCGGGGCTTGCCTATTGCTTGAAGTAGACGAAACCCTGACGTCAATCACCGAGAAGGATCCACGTCCACCGAGTGAAGACCTTACTCGGGACACGCTTCAGATAATAATCACCGCGCGTTCACTACACGAAATAATAATGCAACACTTATATGATGACATGTATGCCATGATGCAGGAGATGCACAAAATTACCGATCAATAGTAAGTAAACTTACTTTGAAAGTTGAGTATAACTTTCCCTCACGATAAAGTTGTAAGTCAACAAAACTAATTACTATCGAGTATTAACTACTTTGGTTTATTGATCGTTTTAATAGCCGTTGAAAGTCGGATTGGTTCTTCCCCTAGAACATTATTATCCCATTGCCTAAACAAACTGTTAAGCCCTATCATTATATGAGATGAACATAAATTACTAGCATTCCAAATTAACAATTCAATTAAGAACCCAAACACTAATTAAGGTGCCAAGGATCATCTCAAGTTAATGACCCAGGGATATCACTCAATCCAAATGTTACACCACACAAAAGTGAATTAGGGTTTCTACTCAATTTTATTAATCAACCAACAATTAGGATTTTGTTTTGGCATTTAATTACTACCTAGGGTAATTCATCTTATACTTACAGAGTAAATGATCATCAAAACTTGGAACAGCAGGGTTCAGGTGCTACAAGAGGTTTAACCAAACCCTAAAAGATTTAAAATTTTAATCCTAATGACATTTTCTTAATTAATCAATTAAGCAAGTAATAAATAAGAACTAATTAAATTATTTCTATTTGAACTCAAAATTTTACCATAGATAGTAATTATCCTAAAACATTTCCAAAACAAGTTTCATGATTTTTGGATTAACAGAGAATTTATTAAAATTCATCAAATTTGGTTTTTCTAATTAAAAGTTGTATTTTTATCCTCTGCAGAAAGTACCCAAATACCACCTTTCTTATTTTTCTATTATTCTACACCTATCAGAGAATATACAAAAATATTTTTAGGATTTTTCATGCAGTGGATTAATTTACCCAAAAATGCAAACATGCAGCACTATTCAAAAATAGAAAATCCAACTAATTCCAAGGGTAAATAGAAAACTGATTCCCAGCCCGAACCGGCCCACCACGGCCCACCGGCCCGGCCTGCCCGCACCCTTTCCTTCTCGCTGCGCCTACTCTGGCCGGCCCAAGCGGCCCAACACAGTCAGGCCGGCCCAGCGCAACTCCCTCTCTCCCTGTCCCGCTGACAGCCGGCCCCCACCCGTCAGCTCTCTCTCTCTCACACTCCCTCTTTCTCGCTCTCGCTCGGCCCTCTACCGCGCGGCACAACTGCACGGCCGCGGAGCTCGCCGCCGGCAGCATCTCCGGCGAACCCGAGGTCACCGATAGGATCCCCGTACTACTACCAACCAACATAGGGGTCCAGCCTGCCATCTAGGTCACAGGAGTGGGCACGGTGACGGCCATGGCGGCTCGGCGAGCACGGCCGCCGGCGGTATGCCGCGCTCCGGTCACCACGAGGACCACAAGGCCTAAACATTTTGACCAAGAGTACTAGGGAGCTCACCCGAGGTTAGACCGCTAGCTATCCGTGACGGATGACGATCGGAGAAGGATTATCAACGGTGACCGAGGTGACGGCGACTAGTTCCGGTGGCGGCGAGGTCGTTCCCGCGTGTCCTGTACACCGGAGGAGGAACAGCCAAACACATAAGTTTCAGGGAGGAACAAGGGCTCTAGAACACCCTACTGAAAGGGGAGAATCGCACCGTGGCGCTCTGGCCACGGTGAACGTGTTCACGGCGGCGCTTCGGCCGGCCACAAGGAAGACGATGGCCGCGCGGCGATCCCGGCACGAGAGCGAACGCGAGCAGGCTCAAAAGACTCGCAAGGAACTCTCGAATCTAACTGCGAAACGGAGTGGGTGATGGTGGAACAGCGGCGGCTAATTTGGCCCTCCCGTCTGAGGGTTGCCGGCGGCGGGAATGGACCAAGGGAGGATGCGAGCGGCGACTCGTGGGCTTTATAGTCGGGATGACTGGTGCAGGGCGTGGCCGGGGTCCCCTACGGGCCCGGCCCCGACGGCGACACGCGGCCGGCCGGCCCCGGGCATCGCCGGCGCGCGGCGCGGCACGCGCGGCCGGTCCCCACGCGCGAGCAGAGGCAGAGTACCCCCGAGTACTGTAGCTGAGCTCACCCTCCCCTGAATCTTTTTCCTAAATTACTTTTTATTTTGTGAATAAAGTTGAAAAATCACCAACATAAAAGTTGCAGAAAATTTTATGTTGAACAACTTTTGTTTTTGTACCACCTCCAAATTTTGGATAATTTTTGAATAATTTAAAAGGGGGTAATTTGCCCCTTTTAAATCCATTTCAAATTTAATTGAAAACTCAAGACTTTTCTTAACAACTTGAAAATACCCAAATATAAAAGTTGTCCTATTAATCAATCCCTACCACTTTCCTTAAAGGATTTTTATCAGATTCTTGATAATTTTTGATATAGCATTTCAATTTCAAATTTCAAAACACTCATTGGAGTTTATTTTGAAATCTCACTGCATAACATCAAAATCCCCAAATACAAAAGTTGTTTAAATTTAAAATCCTTACAACTTTCATTAAAGTAGTTTTCCCCAATTCTTGATAGTTTTTGAATTGGCATTTTAAAATTTTATAAAACAAACACTAATTGGGTTTTAAATTCAAATTTCTACAAGTAAACTTTAAAATCTATAAACATGAAAGTTGTTCCATTTCGTAAGGGCTAAAACTTTCATTAAAGGACCATCGCCAGATTCCTACTAGTTTTTGAACTCATATTTCAAGTTTAAACTTTAAAACCTAACTTAAGATTTTATTTGAAATTATTTTTAATAACTTCAAAATTTCCCAAAATAGAAGTTGCTCAACTTTTAAAGATTTGCAACTTTTGTTTAAGGCCCAACACCTAATTCTATTTAGTTTTTGATTTAGGGTTTCGGGTCCGCTTTAGGGTTTATAATTTGTTTTTCTTTTTATTTCCCAACTTAATCTAGATAATTGCATACAACCCAAACATTCATAACAATTCACTCTCAAGCACTTATGCATAATCACATGTTGAAATAAAAATCAGTTTTGTTAATGCATAGTAAAAAAATAAGTTTATGCAGGATGATTTACATGCAATGATGATGACATGGCAGGTTTTAATTAACCGTAACACCAGAGGTGTTACAGCCTTCCCCCCTAAAAGAAATCTCGTCCCGAGATTTAAGAAGCGGCTAGAGCCTTAGGTTAAGTAATGGAAAAGAAAAGGTGTCAAGAAAATACTTTTCAAATCTTGACTATAGAGCAAGTAGGGATCTTACACTTTGTAGGACTTGAAAGGGGTAAATTATTTTTAATGATGAGCTAAGAACTTAAGAATGTTTTTAGGTGAGAAATTCTCTGGTCTCTCGGGTAACTTTTTTTTTCTTCTGAAGACTGATTCCAGCATACTTGTGCTTCATCCTATTGAAGTCCTTTGAGTAACACGATCTCTTATTGGTTTATGACCCACACTGAGTATCCGGAGTGCGTCAGATCTAGTCCAATTCCACTCCTACCAAATCAATAACCCGATTTGACACTTGAAGTTACTCCTCGAGTGGTGTCACATGAAATACAGCCTATGCAGCTGACAAGTGTTCAGACACTTGAGTTGATAAGCTACTAGTCCACACTTCTCTTACTTCCTGTTATGAGGAAGATTCTTATTTGACCTAATCAGTTGTTTCTCAACACTAAAAACTTGAAACCTTATTTCTTCGAAATACAACCCTTGCGAGGAATATCTTTTAAGGGTGGGTTTCAAGGAGAGTGAGGGCACATTAATTGCGAGCTACGATGATTCGGGAGTGCCGACTACGATAGCAGTGTGTACCCTGTTAAGGTCTTATGTGACTGCAGTTCACAGAAGATTCCAAGTTTTGACACGGCACCATAGTCACGGTTCGAGATACCATCATAGAATACAATTAAAGTAACCTCGGTAAAAAGAGAAAAATAAATCGACTGTATCTATGATGTACAATGACCACAGACCTTGATACGAGCATATACCCATCAGAATCTCATGTGATTGTGAGTCACAGGAGATCCCAGGTTGCTATATTGTATCGCAGCCGCAGATCATGTTACATCATAGCAAGATGAATTTGTTTCTACATACAGTGCAGACAAGGAAACTTTATAGGTTGCGAAGCTACAGTATGTCACAGCCCTAGACCTTGATACCTACGCGTGCCTAGTGGAATCTCGGCGTGGCCATGGCACGTGAGAGACCCTAGGTTTCGACGCAGCACCGTGGTCGCAGGTCATGACATCACTATGGGCATAATGATTCTGGAATAACGTGTTGGATTTAAATGAGAGATACGTGTCGGATCAAGGCATGACACGTATGCAGATAAAAGTCATGGTCTAGTGCTAGGTTTTCATCCTGAGTCTGTAGGCGAATTTAGGTGCATCATAAAGTTTTCGTCGAAGTGAATTTTCAAAATAGATGTCAAGATATTTATAAATAACCAAGAATCGATAAAACAACATGGAATCCTCAGCGGATCACAGATACCACTTCCAAGTGATTGGATCTTAGGTATCATTTCCAAATTGGTTCCTGTTATTCTATCGGATGAAATTAAGATGATTGCAAAGACAAAGAATCTTAAGAATTCGGAGAGATCAGATGTGGATTCTCAAGGTGAGTTTTGATATAGTTATAAAGAGCAAAAGGATTTTGAAACTCATGAAGAAATATGGATACGAATTCTTGTAAAGGATATTTGGAAAAGGGAGTGAAAGCACATTAATTGCAGGCTAGGATCATGACCATCAACCTTGACAACAGCGAGCGTCCGGTAGTACTTTCCCATGGTCGTGATCCATAGGAGACCCCAGATTTCGATGCTGTGTCACGGTCTTGGAGCACGATATCCCATAGACTACAATTACAATAGCTTTCAAAGAAATAGCAGTGTTTTGAAAAGAGACGATAGAAATTTTACATCAATGGATTTATTAAATCAAGGATTAGCCAAAGTTTTGTGTCGATTTGGATTAGTGAATGAGTGCATCCAGAAGTTTCCCAAGGACTAGAAACTTATGGAGCGAAGTTTAGCGGTGATGGCAAAACCTAATCCTATAACAAAATTGACCAAATGTTGAACACACGTAACACTCATAAGCTCAAGTATGAAATGATCTGGCCGATGTCATAGGATTATCCGAGGTTTACACATTAGTTCACATTGACTACTAGTTTAGGTCGACTACCATTACACCAGTTTCCTACCGACACAGGGTTTTAGATTACAAGGACACTTAATCTTAGACTTAATCTGATCTGACACTGGGTCTAGGAGACTATTTAGCTTCATAAACTAATCGACTCGACCACTCACTACTTCTGACTCTGAGTCCCTTGCTACTTCCTCCAACTCTTCATCGGCATTCTCTGCTGAACCAGACAATTCCTGATGGTCAGCTGCGGGAACATCTATATCTGGAATTGGATCATTCATGGCATGGAGCATTTGCACTTCTCGTTGCAGATCGGCAATGTTCTGATGGGCTGCCTGAAGTTGTTGCTGATAGGTATTATGCAGGCTCCAAAACATCGCATCCTGATGCTGCAGATATCCAACGGTCTCTCTAAGACCTTCTCTTGCCATTACGGCATAAGAATGAGCTTCTTCGCGCTGCTGGATGAGAAGTCCTGTCTGAAGGTGAAGACTATCCACCAGACTCTCTAGTTCTTCTATGCGGTGCTGGTCTGCTTGTCGCTGTGCTTCGAGTGCTTCCACCTGGACGTCCAAACCGATCTTTTCCACATCACTGATCTGAGCAACCTCTTGCCACTTTAAGGATTTCTTATTTGCCTTCTTCTTTTTGAGTTCGGTACTCTTGAGTGCTTCATAACACTCGGAGTAAAGTTCCTGCCACTCCTCGCGTCCTTGCTCACGGGTTAGATGGAGGTTAAGGACAGCTAGCATAGCTCGAGTAGTGGCTACCAATATGGGATCCTGCTGATCAGACTTTTCTTCCAATTGCTTAGCTTGTCGTTGAAGACCATCCCAATTCCCTGGGACTTCTGACGGAAACATTCTCAGAGTAGAAACCCTGACTTCCTTCTGACACCTGAAGCAGATCTTTCTCAGGACTTCCAATGCTGTAGCCTGAGCTCCTTCCCAAGGACTCATACCTTCTGCCTGTGCTTCCCAAGCTGGCCAAAACGGAGCGGTGGTACAAGCTGGGATCCGAAGTGACACTTCGTACCACGGCCGACCAAGGACAACAGTACGGGACCAACGATACTTTGGTGGTTTCGAGTAGCCTACTTCCTGAAGTAACTGCCACAACACCGTAGGAGTTCCGAACATAGCTAGACATTCGTCGATTCCAGTGGTAGGGTCTTGGGGATCCATCTATTGAAAAGAAAGGTAAGAATTTATTTTTAACAAAATATACATTTGGAAACATGCTTTATTTTAGAAAGTAGAGATTTAATTTATATCGGGGGTATTACTAATAGTTGTAATGTCATGATGCATGAGCGTTCCAACGCAAGCCAGGATACCCTGACATATACGTAATATACCGATTAAATTAATTATTAGAGTGACATGCACTCAACGTTTTCAAACATAGGGCATACTTAAGGTGCTAATCCACTACTAAGCTCAAAACCTAACTATAGATCTATAGAAGTAATCGAGGAAAGATGCTATAGAATGAACGAGGAAAGTTCAGAAATAACTCGGACCAAACTACCCCATCAATTTTATTCATTCGAAATCCTTTTGAAGTTTTTGTAAAGTAATACTGCAAGTGCTTCACAATGAAATGCTCTGATACCACCTGTGACGGAACCGCCTTAATCATAGGGCCCACGTGCCACGTCATCGTCCCAAAGGACCGTTGACTAGTCTGCACGAGTTTCCTTTGACTTAGGTGGCCCGTCGGGTTTCATAGGAAACCCTAATTTCCCCGAGGATCTCATTGTAAAGACCTTGCAAGTATTACAACAGTTTACACAAATAATTTGAATCAGAGTAAAGAGTGCGGAAGTATTACTTAAACATAGATTACAATTACATTATCCCAAACCAGAGTTTCGTAGTGGAGTAGCTGTATACAACTAAACACCCTGCCCAAGGGTTTCATTATATACACTTCTTCATCCATGTACGATCCGATGACCGGCACGATCCTTCGTAGAACTGTTTACTCAACTTACCTGCAACAGGGGGTTAACAAACCCTGAGTACATGGGGTACTCCGCAAGACTTACCCGACTAAAGGTGTAAAATTAGACTCAGGAATGCAGGCTGAGGGGAGTCAAGGTAAGGCTTAGCAAGAGTCAAAGGATTTTGCGGAAAATCAATACTAATCCTATTTCAGTATTTTGTCTCAGTAATATTATTAATCAGTAACCATATCTCCAAGTTCCTTCTCATGTATCGACATTCTTTCATTTACTTAATCCATTCAAAAACATCCTAGTTCCGAACCACTCTTCGCTGTAAGTGTGAGGATCATGTCTCCATTAACCGAGGAGCAGCGTCGATGCGAATCCAGAAGTACCCAGCTGGGGATCCCTATCCACACTGCCTATGTAGCACTTAAGCTTGCATATGCCAACCCCGCCTACCACGGCTTTTCATACCCCGGAACCGGTCCTGCGCCACCCGAGAGCACAGTACCCCTCTAGTCTCCAGGCACGACGGCCACGAGGGTACACGCTACTCTCGCCATCTCTCCACTCCCAGTGCGTGGTTGTCGGTTCCAGCAGTAGAGCCACCGGAGTCAGAGGCTTTCCGTAGTATGTGGCTAGTTGCAAAGTCATGATCACAGCAGGCCGACAACGAATGGTCCCTAATATTTTTCCGTTAGAAACCATGCATTGGGACTCTAACCCAAGTACACTGGTAACTACCCGGTTTTCACATCCATTTCCCGATGGCAACGAAAGTTGGGACTCTAACCCAAGCAGTTGGCCAACCAAACGGGAAAACCCATCCACGTTGATGATAATGGACTGGCCAAGTACACCATCACCAAACGAGGACAATACCAATCCCATAAAATGATTCATTTGTTTCATATCATCACAGTTTTCAAAATAGCATTTTTGCAACTCTATCATTAAGCATAACTAAGCATTTTTCAATACTTTAAATAAACCAGGGTCTTAGGTATAATATGTGGTCAAGGAAAGGTAATGCATCAATAGGTTATCACTCAACTCCTATTAACCTAATGCAGTAGATTAACTCAAGTGATAAATATTTTTAAATAACAAGGAGGGGCAAATGCACCGGGGCTTGCCTGTTGCTTGAAGTAGACGAAACCCTGACGTCAATCACCGAGAAGGATCCACGTCCACCGAGTGAAGACCTTACTCGGGACACGCTTCAGATAATAATCACCGCGCGTTCACTACACGAAATAATAATGCAACACTTATATGATGACATGTATGCCATGATGCAGGAGATGCACAAAATTACCGATCAATAGTAAGTAAACTTACTTTGAAAGTTGAGTATAACTTTCCCTCACGATAAAGTTGTAAGTCAACAAAACTAATTACTATCGAGTATTAACTACTTTGGTTTATTGATCGTTTTAATAGCCGTTGAAAGTCGGATTGGTTCTTCCCCTAGAACATTATTATCCCATTGCCTAAACAAACTGTTAAGCCCTATCATTATATGAGATGAACATAAATTACTAGCATTCCAAATTAACAATTCAATTAAGAACCCAAACACTAATTAAGGTGCCAAGGATCATCTCAAGTTAATGACCCAGGGATATCACTCAATCCAAATGTTACACCACACAAAAGTGAATTAGGGTTTCTACTCAATTTTATTAATCAACCAACAATTAGGATTTTGTTTTGGCATTTAATTACTACCTAGGGTAATTCATCTTATACTTACAGAGTAAATGATCATCAAAACTTGGAACAGCAGGGTTCAGGTGCTACAAGAGGTTTAACCAAACCCTAAAAGATTTAAAATTTTAATCCTAATGACATTTTCTTAATTAATCAATTAAGCAAGTAATAAATAAGAAGTAATTAAATTATTTCTATTTGAACTCAAAATTTTACCATAGATAGTAATTATCCTAAAACATTTCCAAAACAAGTTTCATGATTTTTGGATTAACAGAGAATTTATTAAAATTCATCAAATTTGGTTTTTCTAATTAAAAGTTGTATTTTTATCCTCTGCAGAAAGTACCCAAATACCACCTTTCTTATTTTTCTATTATTCTACACCTATCAGAGAATATACAAAAATATTTTTAGGATTTTTCATGCAGTGGATTAATTTACCCAAAAATGCAAACATGCAGCACTATTCAAAAATAGAAAATCCAACTAATTCCAAGGGTAAATAGAAAACTGATTCCCAGCCCGAACCGGCCCACCACGGCCCACCGGCCCGGCCTGCCCGCACCCTCTCCTTCTCGCTGCGCCTACTCTGGCCGGCCCAAGCGGCCCAACACAGTCAGGCCGGCCCAGCGCAACTCCCTCTCTCCCTGTCCCGCTGACAGCCGGCCCCCACCCGTCAGCTCTCTCTCTCTCACACTCCCTCTTTCTCGCTCTCGCTCGGCCCTCTCCCGCGCGGCACAACTGCACGGCCGCGGAGCTCGCCGCCGGCAGCATCTCCGGCGAACCCGAGGTCACCGATAGGATCCCCGTACTACTACCAACCAACATAGGGGTCCAGCCTGCCATCTAGGTCACAGGAGTGGGCACGGTGACGGCCATGGCGGCTCGGCGAGCACGGCCGCCGGCGGTATGCCGCGCTCCGGTCACCACGAGGACCACAAGGCCTAAATATTTTGACCAAGAGTACTAGGGAGCTCACCCGAGGTTAGACCGCTAGCTATCCGTGACGGATGACGATCGGAGAAGGATTATCAACGGTGACCGAGGTGACGGCGACTAGTTCCGGTGGCGGCGAGGTCGTTCCCGCGTGTCCTGTACACCGGAGGAGGAACAGCCAAACACATAAGTTTCAGGGAGGAACAAGGGCTCTAGAACACCCTACTGAAAGGGGAGAATCGCACCGTGGCGCTCTGGCCACGGTGAACGTGTTCACGGCGGCGCTTCGGCCGGCCACAAGGAAGACGATGGCCGCGCGGCGATCCCGGCACGAGAGCGAACGCGAGCAGGCTCAAAAGACTCGCAAGGAACTCTCGAATCTAACTGCGAAACGGAGTGGGTGATGGTGGAACAGTGGCGGCTAATTTGGCCCTCCCGTCTGAGGGTTGCCGGCGGCGGGAATGGACCAAGGGAGGATGCGAGCGGCGACTCGTGGGCTTTATAGTCGGGATGACTGGTGTAGGGCGTGGCCGGGGTCCCCTACGGGCCCGGCCCCGACGGCGACACGCGGTCGGCCGGCCCCGGGCATCGCCGGCGCGCGGCGCGGCACGCGCGGCCGGTCCCCACGCGCGAGCAGAGGCAGAGTACCCCCGAGTACTGTAGCTGAGCTCACCCTCCCCTGAATCTTTTTCCTAAATTACTTTTTATTTTGTGAATAAAGTTGAAAAATCACCAACATAAAAGTTGCAGAAAATTTTATGTTGAACAACTTTTGTTTTTGTACCACCTCCAAATTTTGGATAATTTTTGAATAATTTAAAAGGGGGTAATTTGCCCCTATTAAATCCATTTCAAATTCAATTGAAAACTCAAGACTTTTCTTAACAACTTGAAAATACCCAAATATAAAAGTTGTCCTATTAATCAATCCCTACCACTTTCCTTAAAGGATTTTTGTCAGATTCTTGATAATTTTTGATATAGCATTTCAATTTCAAATTTCAAAACACTCATTGGAGTTTATTTTGAAATCTCATTGCATAACATCAAAATCCCCAAATACAAAAGTTGTTTAAATTTAAAATCCTTACAACTTTCATTAAAGTAGTTTTCCCCAATTCTTGATAGTTTTTGAATTGGCATTTTAAAATTTTATAAAACAAACACTAATTGGGTTTTAAATTCAAATTTCTACAAGTAAACTTTAAAATCTATAAACATGAAAGTTGTTCCATTTCGTAAGGGCTAAAACTTTCATTAAAGGACCATCGCCAGATTCCTACTAGTTTTTGAACTCGTATTTCAAGTTTAAACTTTAAAACCTAACTTAAGATTTTATTTGAAATTATTTTTAATAACTTCAAAATTTCCCAAAATAGAAGTTGCTCAACTTTTAAAGATTTGCAGCTTTTGTTTAAGGCCCAACACCTAATTCTATTTAGTTTTTGATTTAGGGTTTCGGGTCCGCTTTAGGGTTTATAATTTGTTTTTCTTTTTATTTCCCAACTTAATCTAGATAATTGCATACAACCCAAACATTCATAACAATTCACTCTCAAGCACTTATGCATAATCACATGTTGAAATAAAAATCAGTTTTGTTAATGCATAGTAAAAAAAATAAGTTTATGCAGGATGATTTACATGCAATGATGATGACATGGCAGGTTTTAATTAACCGTAACACGAGAGGTGTTACATGTGTGCGCTTCACGGTCACTGGTGCGTAATAATACGAAAATTTTACAGAGATCGTAGAGGTAACAAAGTTCTTCTAGTAATCTTACAGACCACGCATTTTCCTTCATTCGCTGCCTTTTAGCCTCGTCACACGTATAGGAGTAAGAATTTTTTGCAGGAAAGGGGGCCAGCAGGGCGTACGTGTAAGTGTCCACGTTTACGCACGAGGACATCAGCGTATCTTGTGCCCGGCAAGAAAATTACTCCAGATAAAGTACTGAGGGCAGGCATCATTATCATCACCTGCACTTTGACCTTTCCAAATTGGTGGTGTCACTCTGCGTCATGTCCAGCAATACCGCCACTCTAATTAACCACTTTTAGTATAGCAAGTAAAACAATGATTAAATTTGCGGCAGGAGTGATGATCAGGTAGGCACGCGAGATCAAGCATGGGACCTGGGTTCCCAGCGAGATCGCCGAGGGACAAAGCGAGTGCGCCCGCGCAACACCTTGCGTTGCGCCCGCCCGTTGGCCACGACGAGTTGGAGCGGGCGCTCTCGCTCGCTTTTGTTGTCGCCGAAAACGACGTGCCCCCTGCCGTCATGGCTGCATCTATCAATGGCGGGCGAGTCCTCCCTCCCTACCCGACTAAAGTTTTAAACTTTTCACAAATTATATATGATCGTCCGTCTTATTTAAAATATTTATATACAATATAAAATCAATTAATAATTATTAAAGTATCTCTAATGATAAAATAAATTATAATAAGATAAATGTTATTTATATAAAAATTTTAAATAAGACGAATGATCGTGATATCTGAAAAGTCTAAAACAACAGCCTTTATGAGACGGAGGGAGTACATGCACGTGGCGGCCAGGGTCAGGCCCTGGGCCCCACCGACGTACTGTAATTGTCAAGCCGTAGCATCAGCATTTGTCTATTTGTTGCGCACCGTTATCTCTTTTTTTTTTTCAGGATCTCGTGTCGTGAACTTTGGGACTTGGGAAAAAAAAGTAGAAAAAAGGCAGTAGTACAGATGTAGGAGTACAGCAAGTCACAAGACATATCTATACTTCTTGTATAAACAAACCCTACTAGCTATTTCTCTCGTCATGCAAAGTGTCCACATCAGCCTACACTTAAAATCTCACTAACACATTATATCTTGCCATGCAAAGTGTCCTCGTCATCATCCACTAACACATCCAACTAACGCATGTCATTATGTTTCACTCAAGCTTTTCACATTTGCAAACCACATCATTTGCTAACATATATTTAGTTTTTCATATCAGAATGCTAAAATTCATCCACTAACATGTATTATGATATTTATTTGATCATATTATAATAAATATAAGTAGTATAATTTTACGATGATTCCGTTTTCTCCTGGTTTTAGTTACACACACCCGCGCGTTCACCGCGCCTACCAGCTCATACATGGAACACCGGCCCACTACCCTTACGCCCAATCGAACATGGGCCTTCCTTGTTTTGCTTATCCTCTTTTGTTTTTTTGAACAATATCCTCTTCTTTTCTTTTCTTTGCTTGCCTGAACTGAACGAGTGACGGTGCCAGAAATTTTGTGGAGCTTGGCAAGACACAATGCCATGCTAACATTGACAAAGGTACACAAAATAGCGCACACAATTATATAACAACAAACAAAATTAGATAGACATAATATTTCAAACTAAAATTAGATATAGCCAAAATTAAACTCCTAGATAGCGCCTGCTCCCTATCTCATACGTGTAACCCCTCCTTCTCAAAGTAACTAATCCTCCATCTCAGAAAACATGCAACCCTAGCACAGTTGATAAGATAATGTTGAACTTACTCTGGACATTTATATAAAAAAAAACAAACAACCTAAACAATACGAAGAAAGATGAGCAAGGAAAGTCAAAAGAGGAGCGCGAGGTTGCCATCTCTACTCAAACTATGGGGTTCCAAGCCATCCCCTATCCATGTTCTGTTTTGGTAGCATAAATTCCATGGCGTCACGGAGGTCATAGCTAGTCTTCTATTTTGACAGGTGGTACACCGTGAAATCGAGGGTAATTGAGTGCTGAAGCAAAGGAGTTGACACGAGGGAACTTGTGATAACCCTCGAGTGTCATTCTGCCGACCGACTGGCGACTGCATGCTACATGTGGTCATTCTCGATGGCAAGCAGAGCGTTCACTTGGGAAGTATCATCAATTCAGCTAGAATGTGAAAAGCGGTCATTGTCGGAATGCACTAGCCTTATTACTTAAAAATACCATGAACAACCTTTCAAGAATGTAAAAGTATTCTTGTAAGACCCTGTCCCATCCTTCCAACAGACAAGTTTGCATTCTTTAGGATCCACTGATCTATCCGATCCAATCCAATTCAATCCATCTCAACTAATCCTAAATGGGGGATCAAACAATGATCCAAATCCACCCCATGCATAGGCCTATATTGATTTGCTCCCTCCGTCTATTTGAATATGCAATTATAGGAAGCTGGCTGGTCAAACTATGTCAACTTTGACCAAATTTATAGCAAAAAGTTTTACCATTTGTCCCAAAAATAAATTTATTATGAAAATATATTCCATAACCGATCTAATAGTACTTATTTTTTCTTATAAGAGTAAAGTATTTTTTCATATAATTTTAGTCGAAGTTTGTCATAGTTGATTCCTCGGGATGTGAAAATGCATATCCATTGGGACAGAGGGAGTAACGAATTACTAAATGATATTCATGGACCACAACTTTGTCTACATGTTGATTTCCCTACCTACATAGAATCCTCTTACAAGCACTTGATTATGGAATATAGGTACCACAACAACTGCATCTCTATATAAAGCTCTCCCATTTACATATATTTTAGATATCCAATTTAGTTAACAGAAGCAGGATCTGAAGCAGTCAACTTACAGGTGGGAATCAACTCGGACTCGGTACAAAAGCACAACTACTTTTGCTTTAAACCAGAAGTCATAGAAGTCTTAATTCACATCTGCAAACTCATCAGGAGCAAGGATCTGGATGTCATAACAAAACCATATGCAGCATGTAATGACTAACACTTAAGTGCAGCTTGAAAGTAAGCAGTCTTCTAGTTGCCTCAATATTCTTCTAGGCCAGCCTGTTCTATTCTAAAATCAGACATACATGCTACTTTGATAATCTGCCCACATCCTCAGTGCAATACCATCTCTCAAAGCATAACCCATGTCGCATTGACTGTTGAAAGCTGAAACATCGTAACCATATGTATCATCACCACTAGGAAGATTCACTGTTTTACGGGACGCAAATGGGATTGTTTGCTCACATAACAACTCTTCATTACCTCCCTGCTTCTGAATTATGTTATGCAGAACAACTGCTGCCGAAGGAATTTTCAGTTGAGTGTCTTTTCGGTAGGATGTTGCAACATTTAGAATTGGAAATCGCATCTTCAGTAGGCCTACAGCACGCTTAATATGTCTGTGCAGCTGTGCATGACGAAGATTGAAAAGCTCCCTGTAGTCCATTGGTTGGAAATTGTTCTCATCTTGCTCTTCAGTAGGGTAAGAGACTTCATTAAAAGGAGCAATAAAAGATGGCGTGTTTGCATAACCCCCGTCAACTAGGTAGTACTTTCCTCTTGGGACTTCAAATCCAGATTCTATAGCAGAGTATAAGACTGCTGCATCAGATGCAGACCCTTCTCGGCTACAAGAAACAAAGACGAAATTCAAATCAAAATCACAAGCAAGCATCACGTTTTGGGAAAGGGAATCTTGTCTATTTCGGTATGGAGCTGCTTCGATGTCTGATATTGTCATAGGGACATGAATTCCATCAATTGCTCCAATACAGTTCTGCAAGGGGAAAAAAATCCTCAAGGTAACAGAAAAGGGAAGAAAATCCTAATGTATGTGACCAAAAGTTACACTGACCTCAAAGTAAGGCCCATAACGTGTATCAGATGATATTTTCCGGTGGGCTTGAATTGAAGGTGGCTTGACGAATTCACCAGTCATTGGTGTGACTGCATCAAAGCATGCCTTGATATGTCTGTGAATAGTTTCTGTACTGTACTTGAATCTGTCACTTAGTTTCTGAAAACTAGCATTTCGAGATAGCATGTAAATAAACATGCCAATTTTCTCTTCTACAGAAACACCTCTGGTATTTCTCAAAAGGTCATTTGACCTCAGATAGCGCGAAAGTTCTAGGAGAATATGAGGCTCCACACGAAGTTTATCATAGCCTTGGCCTCGGTCATCTTCAAGAACTTTACAAATCCATTCTGCATCATTAAACTTTGATACTTGACTTGGAGTTTCGATTGCAGCACCATCACTAACCCTTGATGTTTGATCTAGAGTTCCAATTCCAGTAGATGCTAGATATAGTGTTGGCAAGATTAATAGCATCAAGTCATCATCATCTTCTTCTTCTTCATCTTCTTCATCCTCCTCAAACTCACTAGTGTCTTCTGGATCCATCTTCTGAAAAGGGTTGCAGGCAAGATATACATGTTAAAAGAACAAGTACAGTTTTGAAAAGAAAAATCAGGCGGAAATTGAAAAATAAGCAGCGTTACAAGAATGCCACATTGCTAACGTAAGCACAGGTGTTAGAATTGTGCATTGACAAATACCGCTCTTACAGGAAATTTTTCACGATTAAAAAAGGAGTTAAAACGTCATAGCTGACTTGCACAGTTTATGCTACAGGGCACAGATTGGGTTTCTATGTTCTCTCTCCGTTCCTGTCATATATTGGATATGAATACATGATTAGCACAACCCAAATCTTTTGTAAGGTATTTGAACACAGGGCATACCAACAGGGAGAAATCCGGACAATGATGCATTTCAGGGTTTGGAATAAAAGGTAAGATGCCAATAATACTTCGTGATAATTAGCGTGTTTACCCCTCAAAAAAAAAATGAGCGTATTTCATAGTTGGAGAAAGTTAATTGTGCATTCCTTTTCTTCCTGCCAATAAGTTTGTGCAATCCTTAGCACAACGGCAAAAAGCATTAGCTACAACCGTCTACCATGCAGTAACAGGCATCGGACGATACAGCGGCATGGATGAGATGCAAACTAGCAATCCGGTGAGTAGCAATGAATAAACAGCCAAAACTAAAGCGAATCGAGCAACAGTTCAAATATCCCCAACCGGAAGCAGTAGTGGGATTGAGATGGCTAACCGAAGCCGCCTTTTCCGGGAGGAAGCGATCCGAAGGAGAGGGATCGAGATGGGGAAGGCAGAAGCGCAGAAGCCTACACGCCGGCGGCGGCACGCGGCGCAAACCTTTGCGGATTGCAACCAAGACGACGAGGATTTCTTTCTTCTTTTTTTTTTTGATAGGAAGACGACGAGGATTGAGGATGAACAGCAAGCAGCAGCCGCCGCCAGCGGCACTGGTCTTCTTACCAGGCCGTGTGATGAGGCGACGGAAAGCCCAACAAGATCTAGAGGTGCGGCCCACATTTGTACATGGGCCTAGTTCATCTTTGCAACCAAGTCAACGGCGCTCACTGCACTGTAGCCTGATAAGTCAAACTCGCCTTCACTCTGACGCCCAAATCTGTGGCTCTCGGATTCTTCGGATTTCGGATCTCCAGTTGCCCAACCAACCAATCCCCTTCCAATCTCCATCGGCGCCGGGGCTTAATGACACGCGAAATGCACGGCATCCTCGCCGGGATCCCGCAGTCGCTCCGGCCCGCGCTGCTGATCGCCTCGACGTGCGCGCTGCTGCTCCTCGCCACCGCGCTGCTCCTTCCGCGCGCGCCTGCCCCGGCGCCGCTGCCGACCACCGACGCCGACGCCGACGCGGTCCGCCTCGACGCGCGCGTCACCCGGAGGAACGGCAACGAGGTGCTGTGGCAGCTGCCGCCCGCGTCGTCCCCGCTGCGAGCCGCGCTGTTCGCGGCGCCCGGGTGCACCATCCGCGCCACCGACTTCTTCGACGCCTCCCCGGGCTGCCCGCGCTGCGCGGGGCTCCCCGAGGAGCGCCGCTTCACCCGCGCCGCGCTCGCCCGCGGGTACGCCGTCCTCGCCGTCTCCAGCCGCGCCGTGTGCTGGTCCCTCGACGACGAGGATGGCGGCAGCGAGCTCGCCGCCGTCCAGTCCATCATCAAGTGGTGGACCACGGAGAAGCACCCTCAGCTCGCGGGCCTCCCGCTCGTCGGCATCGGCGCATCCTCCGGCGGGTACTTCCTCTCCGCGCTCGCGGCCAGGGTTAAGTTCAGCAGCGTCGCCGTCATGATCGCGGAGGGCGTGTACGTGGCCATGGCCGAGATCCCCGCCGGCTATCCGCCGGCGCTGTTCGTGCACATGCCCAAGGACGCCGACAGGGCGCGGTTGGTCGCGGACAGCATGGGCAAGCTCAGGGAGAAGCACGTCGACGTGCGGGAGATCCGGTGCGATGACTTCGCCGTGAGCGCCGAGTTCCTGGCGGAGAGGGTGCCGGGGCTGACCCGGGCCTTCGCCGACGCGCTGCTGGACGTGCTTCGCCGGAAGGGATTCGTGGATGAGAAGGGGTTCCTGAAGAAGGACGGGAGGAGAACACCGTGGAAGGAGGCGGCTGAGGAGGCCAAGCTGCTGCCTGAGGGGTTCGCTCTGGAGAGGCATGTCACCGAGGAGCTCAATGTTGCCTATGCGTACCATGAGTTCACCAGCCTGAAGAATACTGAAATCTTCCAATGGTTTGAGTCCCACATGAAGCATTAGGACTGATGCCCAACTGCCTTGCATACTATACCATAGTGAACCGAGTAATTTTCTGATTGTTTGAAGATCCACCTTTGACCATGATCTACAACAGCGGAAAGTTAGAGCAAGACCTTGTGTAAGACTTCTGCTCACAGCTTATATTTTACAACTTCCACTCATAGTTTCTGGCATCATTGTATTTCTATTTACCGCTTGTTAGTGCAAATTATGGAAAGCAAGAAAGATGTGTTGATTACACTCATTATTGTTGTACCTGTACTATTTTTCTTTTGGAAAGCAAGAAAATGTGCAAATCTGGGATAATGACTACTGTCTGAATCTTTACTCTGTTTTGGCTAAGTGTAGAACATGTTAAAGGCCTCACAATGTACGATATTTTGCATGTCACAGGATGTATTTATTAGAAAGACCCTGGTTGATCAAAAATTTGGTCACTACTCTGTAGAGCACTTTCTCTAGGACTTTCAAGGGATACACGACATCTTGTATTACTTGGTTCTAATAAATAGTATGAAGTAGTCCTAACCAACAACCATGCTCTATATTCTGAGATATCCTGCATATAAGTGCATTCGCTCATTTCATTGTTAACTAACAGTCCGTACATTCATAATTCATCAGCACAATGTGCATTAAGTTGGTTACCAAAAGTTACATGTGCAATCGGTGATAAAATAACTTTGATGGTGGATCATCCAATGTGACTTATGGAGTAGTTAGTCCCCATACACTATGGACAAGCACTCACAATGCAATTTTTTTTCTCAAATGCTTTTAATCAATTTGTTTTTTTTTCCTTTAATAGAATTTATGGACAAGCACGCACAGTGCAATTTTTTCTCAAATGCTTTTAACATACTTCTGCACAATAATTCAGGATACACTAGAACGGCTAGTAGAGCCGTAGAGGCTTAGAAGTAGAATTGAGTTCTTCATCACCGATTTACCACAAGATAATTTTGAGATGTTTTCTTCAAATATTTTGCCTCTAGTAACTTGGTACTGGGTTTACTTTCAAAGGTGTTTTGAAGAAAACAGAGCAGCAGATTAATCTATTCATTCAACATAAGGGCCATTGCTGCTTGGTTAATTAGTTAACCGTGGTGTTTTTGGGTTTTGGAACCTGTCATCGAATATTAGGCTCATAGGCTGGTAACGGCTCCTGTGACCTGCCACCACTTGCAACTGACTAGTAAGACACATTTGTGATTCCCCAACTCTCATGACCGGTTAATATCTATGCAGAAAAATGTTATTTGAAGTGAACATTATATTTTTGACTTATTAATAGATTCGTTGCTGATCTAAGCTAATTCTATATCAGTGTATAGAGTATAGACAACAAAACAGTCAGTGGTCATGAAAATCTAGTATTATAAAAACTGGGGCAGGACCGTTCTTCTGGTCAAACTTACCTGCCCAGTTGCCCTGCTATGCTGTCCTGATTACTGTATACTGAACCATAGTAACTAGGATGAAGTTTGAGTTTGATCCTACTGACAGCAAAGGGTTTACAACATACAACATATCTCAGTCTCAGACAGTGGTATTACATGGAAAAAAATTATCAATATATATTAGGTGCTTATATTCAAACCAATAGATTATAAAAAAATTCATCAAAATGTCTTAGAGGTGATATTACACTATGAACCCAAAATTGAAAACATGAAATTCATCAAGGACAGGAAACAAAGGATGACACCAATTGAAGAAAACAGTTTAGACAGGAGACATCCAGGTCCAGCAGTGGCATTCATTTGCCAAAGTCCCAGCCTGGGAGGAAACAGCACCATTGAAGGTCACGGCCACCTCAATGCAATCCTTCACCTGTTGGGTGGTAAAAGGAAACTTCTTGTTCACAATGGAATTGAGGTATAGAGCTCCTCCCTCAAGTAGAAGGGCACCGACACCATCAGTTCTGGTGTTTGAGAGTGCGTCATGCAGTTTCTCAAGCTTCTTGCCAATGATCAAGCTGCAGGCAGCACCAAATGTCTTGGCAAGGGATCCAATGTGTGCAAACGATCATTTCCGGATGCCAGCTGCAATTTTGAACAAATCAAACGATCATTTTAGCATATTTGCTTCATGATAACGAATACTTACAAATTTGTAATGTATACTCATATGGGTTCTTACTCGCAGGATTCAACAAATCTGTGCTTTGGAATTTCAGGGACCCTTTAGGAAGGTGTGTGCTTGGGGTACTTGGTGTAAAGCTGTATCATGGTGTTGTGCCATAAGGTTGGCTTGTAGCCACCTCCTGACCCGTACCTAGGAGTTGGGGAGCCACCATCTGGTAATAAGATACATAGTTCAGCAACTGTTATTTCCAAGGATGCATGAGGCAATTGTTGCTACGTGCTCTGCTTGGATAGTGCTGATTGCTGAAAAAGCTTGCAGTTTATGTCAACCTAATTTATCTTGTTGTTTATAGAGCAAGCAAATTTGTGAATAAAATACAATATTAACAATACTAAAAAGGCTGTATCATCGTTACTACTGAAAAGGCTGATCAAACAAATATATGCTACACAAAGTGATATGGTCGGAATATACAGTCCGGGGCAGAGGTATGCTCAGACAATCTCCCAGGCTCCTGCATAAGCTGGTGATGAACCCCACCAGAACAACACTGATCAGAAGAACTTTGCTGCTCATCTTTGCTCTCATCGAGTCGACGTCTACAGGTACAGACAAGACTGAATATGTGGCTTAACTGGCCCAGAAGCCTCAGTTGATGAATTGAGTTCCTTTCGGACATATAATTTATATACTACGAGCAGTGATCTAAAGTTTCATTGCTTATTACACTGTTAGTGGTTGGCCATCATTAAATGATCTTGGTTTGTTCATCTTGCTGCGGTGGCCTGGTGATCTGCTTGTTCTCTCAACTAGCACAATAAAGAGCTTACAATCAATATTTCAATCCAAATACTTTTCTACAAATATTGTGCAGAAAAAGAACCTTTTGATACCTTAATACCTTATAGCTTCCCTGGATTTCGGGCAGGCTTTTGTATATAATAATTCTAATTCATTGTTTGTTTGTCCTATAAGAGCATTCACTTATTTCATCGCTGAATGCTAACTATCAATGATTACATTAATCTGCAAAATTTGCATTAAGTCAGTTGACGGAATTTATATGTGCAATTTGTGATAAAGCAACTTTGAATTGAATCATCCCCATGTGACTCGAGATTACTTGGTCCTCATACACCATGAACAAGTAAGCACACACAGTGCAATTTTTCTTTTATTAGCTAACTTGTTTCAGGCCCTTTTAACAATTGCATGATCATCCTGTGTTTCAAAATGCAAAATCTCAATGTTTGCTAGTTATCCTTTTTTTCACTAACATGCAGGATTTTTTTATTTTTTTTTTTTGAAAAGCTAACTTGCAGCATAATTGTTTATCTTTGTTTTAAGGAGAGAGCAAGATCGGGCCCATACAACAAAACTCCTAGTATCTTAGTAGAGAAATACCCCCCGTCCCGAAAGGAGTATCATTTTCACTGTGAGGGAAGTTAAATATTTTAAATTTTGACCAAATATATATAGATGAGATTATTAATATTTGTAGTGCATATTAAGTAACATTAAATTAATCATCGAATATATATTCTTAATAAGTTTATTTGGAGATACAAATGTGACGGAGGAAGTAACAATATAGTTACTTCATCATCAACTAGATCCACTGGACGGAACCTGTCATTACTTCTAGCCCCATTTTTCACCAAGATGTCTTAATGTCATTCTGTGTGGAGTTTAACGCAGTGAAAATTGTAGCTATTCTTTGTCGTTTTAAAGACAACAAAAGAGTTAGCAGTCATGAACATCTAAGATTGAAATACTGATGTAGGGTTGTTTTTTCTGTTCAGATTTCAAGCTTGCTTGCCCTGCTATACTGATCTGTGCTGAGTTGTTTACAACTATCCTTTACTATTAGAAGAAGTTGCGATTCAAACCCCGCAACAGCAAAGTGTTTGCAACTATATACCCGCATGAAGAACCAAAGAAGAAACTACAATAAATTCATCAATATATATTTAACATGATAGTACATAAACAATCCAACAAAATACAAGACATTCATATCTTAGAGGTGATATTACACAACAAACCAAAAAAAAAAATACAGGAAATTCATCAAGGGGAAGAAATGAAGGGTAATATCAATTGTGAGAAATAGTCTAGGAAGGAGATATCCATGTCCTAGTAGTGGTATTCATTTGCCTTCTTGAAGATTCCAGCCTGGGCAGAAGCAGCACCGTCAGAGGTCACGGCCACAACAATGCAATCCTTCACCTCCTGTGTGGTGAAAGGAAACTTCTTGTTGACAATGGAATTCAGGTAAGAAGCTGCTCCCTCACGTAGCAGGGCACCAACACCATCAGTTCTGGTGTTAGAGAGTGCATCATGCAGATTCTCAAGCTTCTTGCCCACGATCAGACTGCAGGCAGCACCAAAAGTCTTGCCAATGTTGCCAAGGGATCCAACAACTGCAATGATCATGTCTGGGTGGCTCTTCCAGTAGCTGCAGTTTCGATGCCAAAACAGCAGTTTGAGAACTTGCTTTGTGTTATTAGATAGCTAATACTAATGCATATATTAATATGGGTTCTTACTCGCAGGAACCAACAAATTCATGCTTCGGAATTTCAGGGACCCCATCAGCAGGTGTACTTGGTGTTGTGCCATACGATGGTGTAGGTGTTGAACCGTAAGATGGTGTTGGCGTTGTTGGCTCGTGGCCTCCTCCTGACCCGTACGTAGGAGTTGGGGAGCCACCATCTGGTAAGAAGATATATATAGTTCAGCAACTGATATTTCAAGGGATGCATAAAGTTGCTAACTGCATACAGATTATGTTTGCGAGACAAATCGTTTTGGTAATTGCATTATGTAGCAGGTGCTGTATGCTGCTAGCAAAAATATTGGAACCCATGATTTGTGTGAAGTACTTAGAATGCAGCATTTCACTAATTCATGTATTGAAAAGGCTGTACTTATTACTGCTAAGAAAGCTGATCAGATAAATATATGTTGGACAAAAGGAATAGAGTCGGAGCAAATTATTACAGCTGGGAGCAGAAGAGTAGGTCTTGTGCTCAGACAACTCTCCCAGGCTCCTGCATGAGCTCAGGGTGGCAAGCCCCACCAGGACAACACTGACAAAAAGAACCCTGCGGCTGCTCATCTTGCTCCCAACAACGTCTACAGACAAGACTGAATATGTGGCTGAACTGGCCGAGAAGTTGAGATGCTTGAGTTGTTGAACTCAGCTCCTTTCGGGCTCATATATATACACACACATGAGTGAATGGTGTTGTACAGTTCAATTATGCTAATGCACACGCCAAGTTCTCTACATGTTCATCACACTGCTAGGTGGTTGGCCGCCATTTAATGACCCTAGTTTGTCCAGCTTGTCGATGCCTTGCTCTCGGCTAGCACAATGTGAGTATTTTTAACACAAATTTATTTTTTTTTCTGAAAATTTTGTTCCCAAAAATTTGAAACGAAACTAAAGTTGTGGTTGATTAGAGCTTTTCTGGATCTTGGAGAGGCTTTCTTTGGACAGAATGGGCATTCTTCCCTGCAACCCTGAAGATTAAATTGGGAAGCGGTGCCTACCATCTACTCTGTGCACTTACTGACTTACCTATACTACCTCGAGCTGGATCCGATGATCTTATCTCTGAATTGAAATACTGAATCTGTCAAACTTATTAATGGAAACATGATTAATTTGGCGTATTTTCCTGGTCCAGCTGAAACATGAGATATCCCATCCAACTTGAGTTTCTTCTGATACCGTGGAGCAGCTGAAGTTTTTTCTGTTCCAACTGGAATGCACAGGGTTTGACCAGATTTTGTCACAAGTCTAGTACCTTCAGAGGTGCACCTGGTAATTTCTTTGGAACCGTTTTTCACTGCAGTTTTATTGCTGCATGGTCAAATATACTCTGTCAAATAATGGTGCATAGTCATCTACGTTTCTGTTCATTATTCTGATTGCATCTGCGCCTAGCTTTTAGTGCACCATACCGACCTAATGTACTCTGTCAGAGTATGCTTTAGCACTGCACTGCTGCCTCGTTCATCCACCATACCGCACCTGTAGCTTACCATGGCCAATGTTGCCTGTGATGTGCAACATCGTCATCGCATCGCACATGTTATTACTACATCGTTCTATTTCTGGCTCATATCATGGCAGGTGGCAGCATTTTATTCACGAGCACACGAGCAGTATATGTGCCAGTGCCACTTTCTTGAACCGCAACTATGTAATGATCTCATATGTAGAACTCAGAAATGACCATCAGTAGACATGGGAACAATTTGCAAGCTCCATCTGCCTTGTTCACGTGAGAACTTCATAAACATTTGCAGTAGTTGCAGCTGAAAGCATAAGTAGATGATGAGAAATCAAATTGATCTAACGCCAGGTTGCCTTGCAATCAGGGAGGTAGCACATGAGGGGCCAGCAGCTGTACTTGCGTGAGAGGTGATTGGATTGGCCCTGAGAAGGGGATTGAGATGCCATGTGATATCTCGTGGACCTGTCGGTGCTGGAGGCTGAGCCTGACAGGGAGTTTAGACGGACGGGGACAGACAGGGGTTAGCTGCTGCTGCTCTGTGGTGGCCAGTTTTGAATGGTGCAGTTCCTTCGGTTCAGCTGAAGTTCATGTTGGTGATCCGTCCGACGGGGTGTAGTTTGTAGGTGGTAGGTGGGTCTTGCAGTCCTGCTAGTTATAATGAGCCCATTTTGGTAGCTGTGGCATTCAAAGGAGGCATGTAGTCCAAGTCGTCCAAGAACTCCAACAAATAGTGATGGGTATTTTGATTTCGGTGCAAAGGAAAAAGAAGAAGATCTGGATTTGGTTGTTTGGTGCACAATACTAGGACCCAAATTCAGAGCAATGTACCTCTATCGTGCAAACAATGGAAACTAGGAAATTAATGCTTTCCGAATTTCCTTTCTATGGCCTTCTCTGGCTCAAGCCCCTGTGATCAGAATGAGTGAGGCCTAAAGCGGTTCTACATTCTTCTTTTTTGAACCAAAGGTTCCCCCGCTTTATATCATCCACTTTCCTTCTTTTAGCTAGGTTATCCCTGATAAGAAGTATATTATTAGACAGCAACCATAGAAAGACCTTGCATTATAGGAGGAATGTTAAGTTTTCACATGGCTTGAACAAAAACTGGGATGACCCCCTGTGGTTTATAACAGCATACGGTGATTGAACTGCATATTTCCAATTAGAACTAAAACTCCACAATATTTTTTCTTCTTCATTAGTCAAAGAGAGACTCTCTACTATAGCTTTGATATCGCACCACATGTTCATTAGATTCCCATAAAAATTTCTTTTGAAGGAGGGCATTAGTTCCTTACCATTCCACACCTCTCTAACTATTTTACCCTGCTGCTCATTAATTATATAAAGGCCAAAATAAAATAGCCAAACTGGTATTACCAAACCAATGATCTTCCCAAAAACCTAACTCTCTCACCATTACCTAGCATCCACTTTATGCCCATATATATGAGCAGCTGCATAGCCCACAAAATACCTCTCCAAAAAGGGGAGCTCCCCACATCAGGACAACAGAAAATGTTAGGACTTTTGGTCTTATAATGGCTCTGTTCAGCTGGCTGGCTGATTGTTATAAGAGAAAAACACTGTTGAATGGCTGGCTGGTAAGTTCAAGCGAACAGCCATTTAAAGTTCACAATTTTAGTCCAAATGGAATGACTATTCAAATGGTATCTGAATATATCCAGGAACTTAATAGAGCTAGGTTTACACTTCTTAATTAGGTCAGGCACTCCAAGACCACCTAACTCTTTTTTTTTGGGCAATTAATTGCCAGAGCCAAATGATACTTGTGATGATCTTCATTGTTATTCCAAAGAAAATGACTCGAGCTCATGTGAGAGTTAATCATATCAATTGTCCACTTAGGGAACTTAATGATAGATGGTAAGTATATGGGTATGCTAGCCAAACATGTCTTAAGAAGGGTTAATCACCCAGCATAAGAGAGCAATCTTCCTCTCCATCCAGGCATGGTAAACATTCTTTTCTGCGTCCTTACCTTTTGACGACTCTAGTGTTAGTTTATCTACCATCCGGTCCATTAGAGGATTGGTTTGCTGTATCCGGTCGGATGCTAATCGTTTGATCCACTAGATCTAGTTTATCTACCATCCAGCGTCGACATTAGCATTTCGCTTTCTAGTAATCCCTCAAAGCTTGGCCGATCGTATTAATTAAGTACTTGCACGCGTGTCGTTCAGCGGGCACATCCCTTTGATCACAAGTACACTTCTGGCCTACTACTGCCTAGCCAGTATATAGCCTGCTGTCTTGCACCTCGAACTTGTGAAACCATGCGCGAATCTAGCATGTTTGTCCTCCGATCCTCACGGAAACGTAACTCGTTCTCCTAGATCGGTTGAAGATCAACGCACATTATTATCTGCAGTAGTTAATTAATTACTGTACTCAAGTTGAAGTTGACTACGTACAGGCAAAGGCAACTCCGAGTGCAGTCTCTGTGTGCGCACATAAGAGAATCAAGAGAGGGGTCAGAAATAAACAGGCAGGCGTAAGCATGGCAGTGGCAGGCGGCGCCAGCCGAGTGATCCCAACTTCCTTGCTCCTCGCCGTCCTAATCACCATCGCCGTCGCCGTCTCCGCCGCCGGAAACGCACCGGCGAGCGGCGGCTCGGTTCATCAGGCCGGTGGTGGCGCTAATGATGACCGCGGCATTTTCGCAAGCCGCCGGTTTCTCGCCACGGCGGCGGCTACGGGGAAGAATACTGGCCGCGGGTGCCGCCGTGGGTACCCTGGGGCGTGCGCAGGCGCGGGCGGCGACGAACGGCGGCGGCTCATCAAGTGCTGCGGCGGCCTGTGCACCGACGTGCTCGTGCGGGAAGCGGTGCGCGTTCGGCCGGCGCCGGCTGTGCTGCGCCGGGCGGTGCGTCGCGGTGGCTCACGACGCGGCCAACTACATGCGGCGCGTGCGGCCGGGCCTGTGCCCACGGGCTCCCGTGCACCTACGGCATGTGCGGCTACGCTTCTTAACCGGCCCAGGCATACGTACGTACGTACACGGCTCGTGTACCGTATACCGAGGATCAGAGTGCAGGTTTGTAGTTGTACTTGTACACGTACTACACCCCGGCCGCTAGGTCCATTTCTTATTCTTATTTGGCAGATGGCCAGATGTACTTATGATGAGACTCAATAAGTGATTGAGATCCGATATGTGCACTTCTGTGCATGTCTCTCCTGTTGTTGCGGTGATTTGATACATAGTAAATTTCTACTCGAGTGTTGATGGACTGTAGATCGGCGTGGTATTGATGGCACGTTTGTTGCTGTTCATGTATAACGGTTTTACTTCTTGTTATATATATTTCTTGTTTCCCCTGCTCAAGCTTGATTGATCACCTTGATTTTGTTGATGAAAGACTAGACCAAAGTTTTCTGAGTAGTGGAGGCATCGTATTGTTTCATTTGATATTTTTAGTTTCAGACGAGGTCTTTTACAATTCACACACACAGAGCTTGACTAGAAATCAAGGTTTTGGGATTCTTTTTTTTTAAAAAAAAACGGAGCTCACCAAATTGGTCGAAATTCGGACCGGTATTCACTATAAATTTGACCAAATTTGAATAAAATTTCTCCAAATTGTCAGACATAGCACTATGTGTAACATCCCAGCCTGTTTGTAGCCTGTCGTAGTTGTGAAGTTGGCCCATGTAGCCCATTAACTCATGTGGAGTTATAGTTGGTGGCTTTAGTACCACCTTAAAAGTTTAGGAGGGTGAGGACTAGCTTATAATCCTTATCGTTCCAAACATATCACCTCCTGGTTAACCTTTTTACACGAAACGAGGACAAAAGTGTAAGTGAGGTGCTACGCGAGGCAGTTTTTGGACGCAGGGGGTGTTAGGTGAAGGTGAAGCGTGTTACAGGGTCACGGCCCATGGCGAGCGTGGTGAAGGTGAAGCCGCGGGCCGCACAGGCCTGGGACGGAGCCGCGGGACCCCACCCACAGATTGACCTTTTTTTTCTTTGCCATAACGTTTGGGAAGTTGCCAAACTTAAAAATTTAGGAAATAAAAATTCTCAAAGAGTTGCTCTAATGAACTTCACTCTTCTATCTTTTATAAATGATGACTAGAGATACATAAAAGAAACTACTGCCTCGATACCCAAAAGAATAAAAATCTTATTTTCTGAGAAGTTAAAGAATAATTATATTTGACTAAAGAGTAAAATGCACCACAGATCCTTAACCTTTCGTCTCTGTGTCATTTAGGTCCATCACCTTTGAAAGTGCAGTTTTAGGTCCCTAACCTTTGATCTGTGTGTCATCTAAGTCCATGACCTTTGAAAGTGCACTTTTAGGTCCCTAATCTTTGCATGCAGTTTACTGGTAGTACATTTTTACTGTAGCAGTAACGTCAAGTAGATCTTTTTAATTGGAACAACTTTCATGTTAAAAGATTTTGAAGTTTCTAAATAAAATTTACGCAAAACCCTAAATTTTGAACTATTTTTAATTGAAAATAGGTTTTAAATTTAGGGTTTTGCGTAAAATTTTATTTAGAAACTTCAAAATCTTTTAACATGAAAGTTGTTCCAATTAAAAAGATCTACTTTTTTGCTTTTTGACTCAACCCTAAATTCATGCGTAAAACCCTAAATTTAAATGCAAAGTTTCAAATTTGAACCCTATTTCAAAAATATTAAGAATTTGGTGATAAGTCTTAAATAAAAGATGTAGATCTCATTATTTCGAGAAACTTTTATGTTTGGAGATTTTGAACTTGTTAAATAAAAATTTGAATTGCAAATCTCAATTAGCCCCAATTCAAAATTTCAAAAACTAGAAAGAATATGAAGATAGTCGAACAAGCAAAGTTGTACAACATAAAATTTAAATAACTTTTATTTGGGATTTTTTCAAGTTATTACAAAAATTTGGAAGAAATTTGGAGAAAACAAAAAGGTGACGTCACTGATAGAGTAGAAATGGACTACCAATGAACTGCATGTAAAGATTAGAGACCTAAAAGTGCACTTTCAAAGATCATGGACTTAGATGACACACAGACTAAAAGTTGGGGACCTAAAACTATACTTTCAAAGGTGATGGATCTAAATAACATAAAGACGAAAGATTAAGGACCTGTGGTGCATTTTACTCTTGACTAAATTTATACAAGATATTATCTACATTTGAACCTCAAATTTGTTTTATTATAAAAATATATGCCATGGCTAATCTAATGATTTTTATTATACGTTATAATCATCAATATCTTTTTATTTATATTTGATTAAAATTAAGAATTTTTTGACTCCTCAAGATGCGAGGGTTACATTATTTTAGTGACAGAGAGAGTAATAACAAAGCAGCATCGGAAAAAATTTATATTAGTAGCGATACACATGCTAATTTGAGTTTTGCTTGTATGCCAATTATTATGGTTTGACCAGCATCCATGATGTAACTATTAAGGTGAATGACATATAGCAGGTTGTACGTTAAAATCGGTTCTGGAGACTTCCGTCAAAATTAAAGGACAACTATTTACCACGTGGTCAATAATTTCCGTGGGCGTAACTATCTTGTGCAATTGTGTTGCTTCTGCGCACTTTCCAATCAAAGTTATTTAGTTTGGTTTCACACACCTGTATCAATTCTCTAGGAATTTAATATACAATCGTCACAGCAAACATATTCATCAAGATCTATAAAGTGTTAAACAGTTACAGTGGTACAGGTATTTTCTGTAGTAGGCTACATGATCAGACATCAGATCATATCATTCACCCTTGCGTCATGCATATATAAAATAGTTAAGGATAATGTTACGACCCATTTACACTCTCCAGCGTCATCGAAGGTGACGAAGTAGTAATTCATAAGCAAAAGCAATCTTTTACCTCGTCAAAGTCAAGGATATCAAAAGGCTTTTGGAATTTGGATTTTGTAGTAACAAATGATATTGTTATTTATCTGCCTCAAGCACCTAGCAGCAGAGAGCAGGGTATCTGCATAACTCCAAGGTAGACAACCTGTTGACTGGCAGTTAGCCAACGCGCCACCACTGAAGCAGTTTCCTAGCTTTGCATCCGCCATTCACACAAAGTTAGTAGGAAGTGACCTACTATATATATAGTTAACAGTTTACTAAGCATGCCTTAGCCCAAACTTGTTGACTCTGTTCGGCTGGCTGGATTGTTGTGAGAGAAAAACACGGCTGAATAACTGACTGATGCTGGCCGGTAAGTTAAAGAGAACAGAGCCGTTAATTATTTTTTTATTGCATCATGCGTCTCCACGGAGTGCTGCCTTTAATCTCTGTACCACCCTCTCAATGCCACCCTCTGCAACCTGCAAGCAAGATCCATCACACCGGATATATAAACCATTATTCATGAACCAAAAAATGATTTGCTCGAAAGAAATATTGCAAAATCGAACAAGAAATCATGCATGCCCGGTTAATGCCAGAGAACAATGCAATAATATAACGTTTCGATCCAATGAGTTAACTGCATGCGTGCGTACAAATTTAGTTGACGACGAGACAAGGACGGACGACGGAGGACTGACCAGCGTGTGGATGGTGTAGACGGCCCTAGCGCCGACAACAGAGAAGTGCGCGTTCTGGACCTCGCCGCCGGCCTCCTCCACGGCGCGCACCGCGCGGTGGAACGACGCCCCCTCGCTCGGCGGCGCGCCGCCGGTGACGAGGATGGCGTGCAGGCCCGACCCGAGGTGCTGCACCTCCACCTCCGCCGCCCCAGCAGAGGATCCGGAGCCGGAGCCCTGGGACGACGACGAAGCCCTTGCGCCACCGGCGGCCGCCATCAGCTCCCGCTTCCTCTCCTTGAGCCTCTCCACCCTCTCCGCCGTCTGCCTGATGTACGCCGCCGCTGCCTCCAGCCTGTCCGGCCGAGTCATCGCCGCCGGTGGCCCTCGCTGCACCGGCGCCTGATCGTCGTCACAAACGTACGTACACACACCATCGATCACGTACACCATCATGCATGAGATCAGCTCATTACTTTCATGAATTAATGGATGATGATAAGCGATGATGAATGAGAGTACGAACTGCGGCTGCAGACGACGGCGAGCTGCCGGCGCGGACGAGCGTGTCGAGGCGGGAATAGAGGGCGTTCATCTGATGCCGGCGGTTGCGCTCCACCGTCTTCCTGTCAGGCTTGCTTCCACCGGCGGCGGCGCCGGGGCCACCAAAAGGAGGAGGTGGTGGTGGAGGAGGAGGCGGCGGCATCTCCATGGCCGACGCGTTAACGCCGATCAGTCGGCGTGCTTCTGTTGTGGGATGTTTGGGCCGTTGAGGCGCGATGCGTGTTGTGTTCCTCGTGCGTGTTCGGTCGATGATATATATGGGCTCGCTAACGGGTCGGGTTTTCTGATCAGACTGCAGTGGTCAATTGTATTCCATGAGAATTCAGCACTTTTTCTCCCCGTTGCAATTAAAATATAGGAGTAATAATGAATAGTGAACACCGATCGTCTGATCTGATTTGCTTGACCGTCCTTTGAAGTTTGAACTTAGGGGAGGACTACTGAACGATTCAAAGAGTAACTTTCCTGGGAATTGTTTCACCAATGAGTACTATATAAAAATTAGAAATATTCGTTAGTAGCTTCGAATAATAAATAGTCACTATTAGATCTATTTCATTTTTCTAAAAAATTAACTGCATCTGTATACAAATTATTCATTTTTTGTCTAAAAAATGATCTACACAAATCCTAACTTTGAATAATTCTCAATATATAATATCGAACTTGTTTATAAAAAGGTGAGGTATAATGTCTCGTGGCTCAGAATGTTGGGTAGAGTTTATATATAGTATTTGCATGTGCTTTTAAGCAATCTAGTAGACAGAGAACAAATTAAGTTTACAACAACTAATGTGCATGTCTCACAATTGCACTTCCCTACATTTTATCACAATACAAGTCCACCTAGGTTTGTCCTATCCTAAACTAAAAATTGTAAGCCTTTACTATCAGCGTGTAACAACTCATATAGCTAGGTTTGACTTTGACACCGTCTGAAATGATGTCGTGGTCATGGAATAATTTTCTCCGGTCTCTTCTCCGTTTTGTTGTTGTTGTTGTTGTTGTTAGATCTGATGATCATAATGAAAGATTAGGAAAAATAACTTTCAGATCACTCTTCCTCATTCTTCGATGGCAGAAAGAAGAAGAGAGACACTAGAAAAGAAGAAGTTCCTTAGTTTCGCCTACAAGAATATTGACTGTCATTATTTGGGCACTTGTTTTTAGGCCATTTGCCGAGAGTGTTTGCTTGTGCGATCATCCACACTACAAAGCATATAACATGTTAAATTTTGAGTTACACTATTCACAGTATGAATACTTTTTTATAATCTAGAGTGTTAGTAACGTGTTGATGTACTCAGCTATCATATAATATAGTTCTTCTTTCATTAAAAAAAACTCATATATTTAGAATGGCGGCACCATCCAAGGACGACGGTCTTCTTTTGAGGTGTGGCGTTGGAAAGGGCGATGGAGCCCTCGCCAAACTGTTCCTCCCATAAAACTTTAACCAAGGCATAGCTCGAAGCTCTTGATGATATATTATATTTTAAAGAAATATACAGTCAAGATAACATTTGGAGACCGCTATGGAGTACTAATGGACTGTACGTATCTGTGATAAGGTCAGTACATATTTATATTGAATAGTACAAGTATCTATACACACGACATAGTAGCTATTACAACCATTGAACCTAGTGCACAATTGAAACCAAAAGATTCAAACATTACAGAAAAGAATATTTAACACAAACGGGCATGCATAATGCAAATATAGAGCAGACACTTACAATAGCATGAAGAAATAAACAAATAAAATTAGCAGAGGTGGTATGCTAATATGTCTGGCTCTATTAATCGATTAGAAAAAATTAGGATGGCCATCCTCTGTTAGAAGATTGGCTAGGCCCAAATAATAATTTCAATAAATGCCGAAGGTCCACTTACGCATGCATGGTATGGTGGAAACTAGTACCACCTTACTACTCGAGGAGCGATGCTAACTTAATAGTTGAGTTATTTCCATCTAGTTGAAGCTATTGAGAAGAGGAAAAGAAAGAACACATGTGCACACACGCCATGTGGGGCAATATATGGGTGAATATTTGTGCATGCATTGGGAAGCATCGTGTCTTCTTCCTCTCTATGTCGGTGTCACGGGTCTCTATCGACGGTCAGCTTCGTCCTACTCTCGTGTTATTGCTATAGTCAACAACCCTATTATAAGAATGTCCACATTTTCTTTGTCTTTCGTTCTCGCATTCTTTCTGTTACTAGCACTGCTAGGTTATGGTGTTAGTTTTTTATATGCGTTCTTTCTGTTACTAGCAGGTTATGGAGTATTAATGTTTTATGCACCTATAAAACTTGTTGCTTTTTTCTTCTTGTCGGATTGATTTGTTCATCACTAAATTGCATTTTTACCAACATCGGTTTCGCTTGGCATCATTGCTCATTCTCTTCTTCATTGTTGTGTACGTCCACGTGTTAGCCTCGACTACGAAATTCCTTCCTCTTCCCATTGTGTTGGCTCTACAACTTCCTTGCCACATAAACTCCAGCAAGCATATCATCTTCTTTCTCTTGCACTACAAGGTCCTCGACAACATACTATGTGATGAGGCTGGCCATGATTTCTGCATGGTTGAGATGGCCACAATCTGCCACATCGAATAAGTCAAAGATATCATGGTTCCACGCTTCCCGCTCTACCTCCCTGGATATGATCGAATGAGTAGTAGTTAGAGGGAGAGAGAGAGAGAGAGAGAGAGAGAGAGAGAGAGAGAGAGAGAGAGAGAGAGAGAGAGAGAGAGAGGAGAGAGAGGGGGAGGAGGGATAGGCGAATCTGACTATATATTTTTTTAGATAATGGAACAAAATTCTAGCCTCTACCATCCGGAGATGATACACAGCTGTAATACAAATGCAACAAATCCCGAAATCTAACAAAGAAGAAGAAGAACCAATAGCCAATGTTGTTCAACCAACAAGGACCCCAACCGGTTGAAAAAGGCAGGGGGTAAACAACCCACTTGGGGATATATGGGTCCTGCTTAATGGATCCAAGGGTGTGTAGGCAAGATCCGCTATCCATCGTCGACACATGCTAGAGAGACCCACCGATTCCTCGGTCACGCTCTCACGTCGATTGGAACTACGTGACTGTGGAAATCTCGGCAGGGATTGACATCATGTGCAAAGGAGTTCAGGAAGGGGATGGACGAGAGGGAAATGTTGTGTGAGATATTCTGTCAAACAACACACGATAGTGAATCTGCTGACATCTTGCTGGCGGGATAGATCTAATAACCAGCTCACACTCCTCTACAGGTCCACTGAGGGCTAGTCGGTAGGGGGAACTGACGATGTGGGGAGGGTGTGGCGATACATTATGGAGATAGACAATAATGGTGTACCGAGAGAAATGAAAGTTGGGCACTGGTGGCGAAAGAAAGAAAGAGGGCGGGGGGGGGGGGGGTGTAGTGGGGAAGAAATGGCGGCTGAGGGATAATTATTCGACAGTTTTTCAACTAATTGAGTCCTAGACCTACTCCCTCTGATTTGAAATATAAGGTATCCAATTGATTTTAGGACATATTGTGTGGTAAGATAAATGATGCATATTTGAATTGGTGATAGACATTAATTGTAAGTATGCATGTGAATATTACTTTTTGGAGTATTTATTCACCTAGAATCCCTTATAATAATTTGGTATTAGAGAGTCGGGTCTCGTAAAGATTGTCTCTCAAAGTAACTTTAGAAGCGAGCTCTTTTGCGAATATATTTATTCCGTGAATATTTAACGAGATGGTTATTTTTAAGCTGTCTTAATAATTTGTAAATGGGTTGACAGTCCTCTTTGAAAACCGTTGTGCTTTTTCGATGACAGTATAACTCTATCTCTCAATGTAAAATCGATTGTCAAGAATCGTTTTTGCAGTACTGATTATATATTGAAGTTAAAAAGGAACCAAAGAAAAGAAGGCTGCAGATAAGCCGCACCCAGTATATGTGCGAGTGTGTGCGGCTCTCGAAGTTACCATGGAAACATAGTTCCTTTCCCATGAGTGGCGCCATGGTGCGGTCTGCATGCATGTAGTATATCATATAATCGATTGCGCCGGCGACCGCTGACCAGCGCGACTGGGCCAGCTATAGCTGGGCCGGATGGATGCCTCCTCATTTGCCTGCTGTGCTGCGGTGGGAATAATGAAAACCGAATATCTTGACTTCGCTTTACTGCGGCCTACGGCGACGGCGACAGTGGCGAGGAACAGCGGCAGCCGTCGGATCACTATCGGACGGCCCCGATGCGGCTGCTGCGTTGGACGGCACGGCATCCGATCGTGCGGCTGGCTTGGCTTGGTCGCCGCAGGAATAATAATTCGCCACACGTGTGACTGGAGATGATGCCTGTCGTGCCCACCGGGCATATTTGTGTCAACGGGTGATGCTGGAATTCGTATTCCCCGGGTGATGCAAAGGCCGTGACGTAACCGGCCAATGTCAGTTTCTGACGAAAAGAAGGCCACTTCACTTGCCACGATATCGGCTGGACGACCCTTTTCCTTTATTTTCAAACTGTTCTGTTCTTTGACCAACCGATGCTTAATGTTTAATTTCATTTCTGTTGCAAAATCATTGCCTCCTGCTAGCGGCTTCACTATGCTAGCTTCTACTTAGCATTAGCTCTACTCTACCTCACTCAAGCAAGCCCTCTAATCAAATGGTAGTACGTAGCTTGGGCTCTAGGTTGTATCACACAAACACACAAGCTAGCAATTAATGTGTCCGTTCTAAATTATAAATTATAAGATGTTTTGTCATTTCTACCATAAGAAAAATAGATTCTAGGCCCATTTACTTTGAAGTTTGGTGTTTAATGATCAACATGACCAAATTAAATTGGACTAATGATTCTACAAGTGTTTATTTTAAAATGCAATAGGATGCAAAAGTGACTAGGACTTAAGAAACACTGTGATCCGGGTTATCAACACCTTCAAGCAAAATATTTCTGTTCGGCTGGTTGAGTTGTACGGCTGGCTGGCTGATTTTTTTGAGAGAAACACTACTGAATAGCTTGCTGATGCTGGCTAATAAGTTCAAGCAAACAGAGTAGAAGACATGTGAAAGACTCCTAAATACATGCACAAGTCCAAGATATAGGATGGAACCAAGATAGACGAAGAAACGGAAGTTCCAGAAAGCTCCGGACACTGCGAATCATGGTGTCCGGACTAATGTCCAGCGTCCGGTTGCATAGGAGTGCAACAGAGTACACAGAGCACCGGACACAAGGGTAAAAGGCTCCGGACAAATTTTGCACCGTCCGGAGTGTGCTACACGCTATTGAAGGCGTTCTGACACAAGGAACAATCATCGTCTGGACTATTGAAGAGTAGCATCCGAGGTGTCTAGAGAGAGGTTCAAGAGAGCATGCGGTCACATCCGAATCATCAGCAGTGTCTCGAGTAGGGATGAAAATGATATGGATATTTATTTGATCATCCGTTCGATCGAATCTGTTTAGAGGTGTTCAGATCTGTTCGTATCTGAATCCGGATATTCAATATCCGAGACCGTATCCGTATCCGAATACTTAAATCGTATATTTATGATGTCGATATCCAATCGTATCCTATCCGGCATAGCTAACACTATCAGTATTCGAATCCGAATCCGACAAAAAATATGAAAACAAATATGATATCAGTGATATTTTGATGGTACAGAGCTGATATAAAAACAAATATGATATCAGTGATACGTTGAGTGGCCTAGGTGTCAGTCATTGTATCCTCCACAACGGTCGGCTCAACCGTTGAATCTCCACAAGACCGTTGAAGGGCGTCGGACGCGGGAGAAATTCTCCGGAGCCCCCCAACGTCCTGAGCTCAATGGTACAGAGCGTTGAGCATCTTGAGTCCCAACGGCTCTATTTGCTTGAGGCCTATAAATATCACCCTTACCGGTCAAGAAATGTGTGGAAAAGTAAGAGAACATACTAATGGTGTTGATACACCATTTTAGAGCTTTTCATATGCATAGTGCTTAGTGATACACTTGGTGATTAGCGTAGGTGCTTTGCGAAGTGTTTAGGTTATCAGTTAGACCACCGCTTATATGTGCTTGCTCTATGTGTAGGTCTAGTGTTTAGTGAGGTTTGCATACCTTTTGATCATAGGTGCATGCACCGTGCTTGCACCTGGCGATCTTGTAGTCTTGCAGAACCACACTAACCAAGTTTGTGGTGTGGCACCACCATTAGTACATATATATGCACTAGTACAGAAAAGCTTTTTAGGGGCGGTCAAAAGTGATCTTCAGAAACAGTTAAGAACACTGCTACTCTACCAATGATTGTAAAAATGGCAGTTGACTTAAGTCGACCGTCTCTAAAAATAATTTTCAATTTTAAAAAAAATCATTTGGAGTGTAATAAAAATAAGAAAAAAATATTTTTATTGTAGCCGAGAAGGTCTAGGACTAGCCATACCCACATGATTTGTTTTGATTAAGTGCTGAGACACAGATTCGAACTCACAACCTCTCACTCGCGTGGTTCCTCCTCTACCATCGTACCACACATTCACTTGTGTTTAGTTCTAACATATGTTTATTTGTACTAATAATTATTAATCTTATTATCAACAATTTAACTTATATAAACAATTTTAAATAAAAAAACTTTCAACTACAAAGTTTTAGATCTCATCGAGCACTACAACTTTGATACAGAACATTTCTCCATCCATCGTCGTTTGAAAATTTTCAAAATTTGAAATTCAAAATCTGAGACTTAATTTATATATTTAGAACCGTAAATGGTTTCAAACAAAAATATAATCAACTACAAAGTTTTAGATCTCGTCGAGATATATAATTTAATATAAAATTTGTCTTCATCCAACTTCAATTTATAAAGATATGAATTTATTTGTGTTGTAGTTATTTGTAACGGCGGTTGACTAAGTCAACCATCTCTGAAAATCGATTTTCAGATATGGTTGACTTAAGAAAATCGTCTCTGAAAATCACTCATTTTTAGAGGCAAATTTTTTAACGAAATCGCCCCTGAAAATAGATTTTTAGAAGCGGCTGTCTCAAGAGAACCGAATCTGAAAATCACTCATTTTTTAGAGACGGATTTTTTAAGGGAACCGCCCCTAAAAATGAATCTTTACCAACGGTTATAGAGCTACAGTGCTCTCGGGAAACATTAGATGTGGTGTACTAGTTTGGCCTCCTCTGATAGAAATGGGAGATGTTCCTAAATTTTTTTTCTCTACTAGTGATAATTTCTCTTGGCCCTACGATATTTTTCACAGATAGTTTCTCTTGACGTGCGTTTATAGAAATCAAACGGAAGAAAAATCCACCTATGAAAATAAATTTCTACAAGTGGTTTCTTAAAAACCGTCTGTAAAAATCATGCATTTATACATACAATTCCTTAAGAAATTTGCAAGTAGAAATCGATTTGTACTAGCGGTTTTCTCAAGTAACCGCCAATATAAATGATTTGGAATTATTTTTTTGAGTTTTTCAAATGCCCTCGTATGAAAAAACCATCAAAATAAAAGTTGTAGATCTTTAAAAAGTTATGAAACTTTGTAGTTGACAATTTTTTCAATTGAAATCATCTTGTCAACGAAACTATGTTTGAATTTATCAAATTTGAAACTCAAATTTTTGTAAATGAATTCCGATGAAGAAACCGCCAAAATAAAAGTTGTATATATCTTGAAAAGTTATGAAACTTTGTAGTTGACCACCTTTTCATTTAAATTCATTTAGGGCTTGAAATAATCAATTTACGCTCGGTTTGGATTAATATATGGGGAACCGAACAAATATATGGATATAAGTGAGTGATAGGTGAAGTGGCAGAGGGGGCCTACGCGCAAGGCTGAGGTCACGGGTTCGAACCCTCGTGGCCACGAAGCGCGCGATTTTCACGCGAAAAATTCCATGACTTACGACTTTGACGGAGCGGGCGGGTGGCTGATTTAAATTTCTTTTCTACTGTTTTTAAAACCCGATTTTTGGAAAAACATTAGTTCAGGTGGTTTGTTAAGAAAACCTATAGTACAAATTGATTTGTAGTGGCAGTTTTCTTAAGGGGACCACTAATACAAATAGATTTCTACTGGTGGTTCAAGCCACTGCCCGTGAAAACGTTGATTAAAACCCGATTTTTGGAAAAACATTAGTACAGGTAGTTTGTTAAGAAAACCTCTAATACAAATTGATTTATAGTGGCAGTTTTCTTAAGGGGGCCGCTAATACAAATAGATTTCTACTGGCGGTTCAAGCCACTGCCCGTGAAAACGTTGATTTTTAGTGGCCTCTAGCAGTGGCCTTTAATTGTCCTGTCTCCTGTGGGGCCTTTTACCTTTCTCCGAGTCTTGAGCGGTTTTTGAAAGTTTTGAAAAATAAAGGTAAGTTCCTCGAATGATACACTCGATCGTTTAATGTGTATGTTTCCTCACCAAAGGCTTTTTAATAAGGCTTGTGTGGAGTTTAGGGTAGGTATGAAAGTGGCCTACTTGCATTTTGTAATGTTGCTAAGTCAAAAACCAGACCTCATGGAGAGACTAGTCATACACGTTGATCAAGATCTGTAAGTGTGTGAAATTTGAATTCCTTTGTTATGTTTCTCTCTCTTTTTTGGAATTTTTTGAAAAAGTATGGGTTATATTTTATTTTACTCTCTCTTTCTTTTTTTAGCTCATGCTTCTTTGTCATTGTATATTTTTCTCTATTCCATTGCATCTTTTTCTCTCTTCTTTTTTGGCTCATGCTTTTTTGTCATGGCATGTTTTCCCTTTTCATGCTCTTTTGTATGGTTATTTTTGCATAGCCCAACTTTTTCAAAAAAATGATAAATTTTTAGAGAGAGAAGTTCACAATAATGATGATGGACTTTTTATTGTGGTGGATGTAAAGGCATGTTTTTGTGTAACTATAAGTGCAAGAGTTAGCTTTTTTTTAGGTGGGTGTACGTAAATCTTGATCATGGGTGTTTGAAAAGGATCTCAACAATATGTCACAACAGTTTAACAAAGCTCATACAAGACTACAAGTTGCATATGACTAAGGTTTAAAAATGTGTAAGGAATACCTGTCATATGGCTTTGGCAGAAATTTGAATCATTGAGGAACTTTGTGATTTTAGATTTTGAAAATAAATACTTTGTATGTCAAGTCTTTCTTGGAATGAATTCTTAGCCATGTCTGTTTCACTAGTTGATATCTTTCAACAACTTAGACTAGATTAAGCATTTGCAACCAATAAGTTTCAAGTTTTAAGGGTAAAAATACTTTCTAGCCAATAAACTCAAATATTGGGGAAAACTAGATTATAAACTAGGCATAGATGAAATATAAGACAGAGCAACTATTCATTATTTCAATAAGGATTGAACTAAACATTTCTACCCACATATATATAGAGTGAAATTATATTTTTGGTCTTTTTATGTTTTCCATTTTCTAAAATTTCACAAATACCTAAAAATACGAATAATGAATATTTAATTGAGAAATACCAATTTCACCATATTAGCAAAGGCTGGGAATTTATAGTCAGTTGTCAAGATTTCTTCCTCTATTATTGTCCTTCTGCTGCAAAAAGGTTAGCGAAGGAATTCTCAGATTGCCCCAGGATTTTCTCCGAATGTGAAAGCCCTAGTTTGTTTTTGATAATTAATGACATCCTAAGGACTAGCCTAAGTTGCTAAGTGTTGACAAGATTTAGGTAGTCCTATCCATGGAGTGTGAAGCCTAAGGAGATGATGGTGATGATCATATAAGGCTCAACCATGGACCAAGTTTGGTGGATCAAGTGAAGTTGATCAAAGTGAAAGAAAAGACTTGAAGGAAAAGGTATAACCCCAAGTAGGCTTTTCTTTTGGTGATCAAGACACCTAGTGGGTGTGATCACATTTAGGATAGATAGCCAACTATTAAGGGGAGAACTAATAAGTGATTGGATTACCTTCAAGTGCTATAGGTTGCATTTCATGTGTATTGATCTAACAAACCTAGAACTTGTCTTAGTAACCCTTGAAAATGATTTCAAAAGCTAACACACCTTGCACAATCGTTAGATTCTTTGGTGTTAGCACTTGGGAACAAGGGTCGACGCTTTGGCGATTTTCGGAGAAGTCGCATTAGAAAAACACTGAGTTTCGAGCGTCGGACTCTGGGGATGCAGGGTGTCGGACTTTTGTTTCGTAAGGTCCGACGGTCCTCAGACGTGCTAAGGCGTCGGACGCTTAGGCTTGGTCCGACGGTGGTTTAGCGTTTCTGGACCTCTCTGGAAGCGTCGGACGGTGGAGCTCGTTGGTCCGACGCGCTGACTGAGTTGAGTCCGACGGTGGTTCGAGCTGTGAGAGTTGGCAGTCCGACGCTAGTTAAGAGAAGAGCGTCGGATCTTTGGCCCTCAGTCCGATGCGTGGCGTGCATGAGTTCACGCTCTGGGCACGTGCGCAGAGAGTGGAGTTCAGGGCATCGGACGCAGAGGCTTGGTCTGACGCAGGGCGTCGGACAATGTCCGACGAATAAAAACCTCTCTGCGTAGTTTCTGTAAGCGTTCGACGCTGGTGCGTCTTAGTCCGACGCTGTTCAGTCCGACGGTTGGTTGAAGTGGCGCGAGCAGTGATCGTTGAGATCGAGTGGCTGACGTTAAACCCTGCTCACATGTGTCATAGATCTGAGCGTCGGACGTGTTCGGATGGTCCGACGGACTCAGTCCGACGGTTCCATCCGACGCCCCGCAAAGGGTGTTAACGGCTGTTTTTCAGTGGGTAACGGCTAGGAGTGCACTTAGGGGTAGTTATACTCTTTCCCTAATCACTTGGTGACCCTCTTGCATATTTGATTCTTTGCTATACACTTGTGAGCACTCTCTAGCCTCCCACTCACTCACTTGTTCATCCATTGATCATATTTGTGAGTTGAGTGATCCTCAAGTGCATCATTGCTAGTGATTTGCATTCTAGAGCACTTGAGGGCAAGCCATTGCTGAGTTCTTATTCTCTTGGGGCATTGCCGTGTCCCTAGCAGCTTGGAGGTGATTCCGGTGTTAAGGTTGATTGGTGATTGTTCAAGCCCACACCAAAGGTTTGTTGTGAGGGGTTCTTGCGGTTATTCCCCGCTGGAGTGCCAAAACTGACTCTAGTGGATTGCTCATGGTTGATAGCCACTTTTCTTGTGTTGGTGAGCGGCCCCCGGTGAGGGATTGGCGTGTGAAGCCTAGCTCGCAATCCACCAAGGAAGACCGGTGCCACAACGAGGAGTAGCGTAACGGCGATCATGTGAATCTCGGTAAAAATTCGAGTGTTCTCTCTTCACCACCATCGAGTGGATGTTTGGTTTTCCGGTGTTCTATTGGTGATTGGTCCTCTTGATCTTATTGTCTATCTCTTGGTGATTGGCTCCCCACGGCAAGTCGTCTTTACTTCATCAAGCCCCTCGGTATAGCTCTCTCGATCACTCACTCACTTGCGCTATTACTTGTTTAGGTACTCTCTCCTTAGGTTTTAAAGGAGTGGGTTTCTTGCGATTGAGTGCATATTCTTGTGAGTAGTATATTGTGCTATGTGGCTTGCATAGAGTAGCTTAGTGCTAGTGCTTAGCAATAGCCTTGTTGTTTACTAGCATGTGGTTAAGTGCTTTGTAGAATTTTTTAATAGGCTATTCACCCTCCTCTAGCCTATCCGGTCCTTTCATTTGGTATTGGAGCCGAGGTCACCACCTTTTGAGGCTTAACATCCTTGTGGTGCAAGATGGCTCAAATAAATGTGTTGGGGAAGCCGCCAAATTTTGATGGCACAGGCTATGACCATTGGAAGAGGAAGATGATTGTGCACTTCATGACCATGCATATTGATGTGTGGAAGGTGACGGAGACAAAGATTGAGTATGAGAATGCTCAAGCTCCCACCGATGCCGACAAGAGGAAGATGGAGTGCAATGCCCATGCAATCAATGCACTCTACACTGCTCTTGAGTCACATGTATTTGAGCAAATCAAGGATCTTGATTTGGCTCATGACATTTGGAAGCGGTTAGAAGAAACATATAAGGGCACACAAGAGGTCAAGAATGCCAAGGTCTACATGTTGAGGGAGAAGTTTGGCACCTTCAAGATGGAAGAAGATGAGAGTGTGCCGGAGATGTTCAACCGGTTGCAAGTGATCGTCAATGATTTGAAGAGCTTGGGCGAACACATCAAAGACAAGGACCTTTTTCACAAGTTTTTGAGATGCTTACCCCCAAGGTTTGCTATCATCAAGACATTGCTAGCAAGAGAAGACTTGAGCAAGAAGAAGCCCAACCAAATCTTCGGTGAGATCATCACTCAAGACATGAACAATGAGGAAGTGGTTGAGAAGAAGAAGAAGAAAAGTGTAGCACTCAAGGCTACATCATCCTCAAAGAGCAAGGGCAAAGCCAAGATGATTGAGCTTGATGAAGAATCCACTTCAAGTGATGATGAAGATGATGAGGCTATGGCTCTTCTAGTGCGCAAGTTTGGCCGTTTCATAAAGTAGAACAGCTATGGTTAAGGCAAGAAGAAGTTTATCTCCAAGAACAAGCAAGAACCAAGCATATGCTTTAAGTGCAAGAGCTTAGATCACTTCATTGCCGATTGTTCTCACAATAGTGACAATGACAATGAAAGTGATGATGAGAAGAAGAAGAGCAAGAAGAAAGACAAGAAGGAAAAGAAGAACAAGAATGTGACACTCAAGAAGAAGAAGGGTCAATCATATTGTGTCACATGGGATGATAGTGATGCCTCTACCGATGATGATGATAATGATGATGAGAGCAAGACCATCAAGAAGAAAGCTATTGCTAGTATTGCTCTCAACAACAAGCTATCTCTCTTCGACACTCCATCTACATGCTTGATGGCCAAGCCATCCAAGGTACAATCCGATGATGAGAGTGATGAGGAGGAGCTCTCATGTGATGAGCTTATGTCCATGCTTGATGATGCCAACACTTACATTGAGGCCAAGAGAAAGGAGTGCAAAGAATTACGCAAAGGGAAGTTAGCCATTGAGCAATCCTTTGATGAGCTCTTGAAGTCTCATGAGAGGCTAATGGAAGCCCATGAGAACCTCAAGGTGGCTCACTCCAAGGTAGAGAAAGCTCATTCCTAAAGTTGATGACTCTAAGTCCTTACTTGTGGTGGAAAGCAAGAACCTTAAGGAGGAGGTCAACAAGCTCACCCGTGCCTTAGGTAATGCCTATGGTGGGGATGCCCGCTTGCTAAAATACTTGGGTAGCCAAAGATTTAGTCACTCTAAGGAGGGACTAGGCTATACCCCTATGAAAGACAAGGCCGCCTTTGCAACTCCAAAGCTAGCTTTGTGAGGAGCAATGGTAGGTATTGCCAAAGATGCAAGCAAGTGGGGCATCATGATCAATATTGCATGGACAACAAGATCAAGCAAGTCAAATTTGCTAGTGCGACTTCAATTCGCCTTGATTCTTGTTACATGCTCACTAAGGGAGTGAAGGGTGTTAAAGCCAAGAACATTGGTACACCAAGAGGCAACCCAAGGATGAGATCCATTTGGGTTCTGAAGTCTTTGGTCACTAACATCTAAGGACCCAAGAATGCTTGGGTACCTTGTCAGGTACCAAAGTATGGGGTACCCAACTTCAACGCAAAAATAAGCAACCTCAGCGCAATCTGGCCCAAATAAGGCCAGCCAAAGCCCATGAAGGCTACGCACGTGAAGGCCCAAAGTGGCCTCACGTAAGGCCCGGCGGCACCCTTGGGCGCCAAATCTCCGATTCGCCCGAGCTCCCACAAGAGGGCTCGGGACAGCGGCACGCTCGGGCGCCAGATCTCCGATTCGCCCGAACCTCCACGAGAGGGCTCGGGACAGCGGCATCCTCGGGCACTAAATCTCCGATTCGCTCGAGCCTCCTCATCTCCCTCGAGCGCGATCCCTCTAAGGCATCCAATACACAATCGACGTCAGCAGGGCAATCTTGGACCGCAAGGGACCCCTCTGACCACTTTACAGGTGCGGCCCCACTGACTGGACACCGCGAGGCGACGGCACCCCGCTCGTGCACGTCCTCCGTACCAACTGCCATACCTCCTCCGGTGACCGATACGACGGTCTTTTCCACTCCGTCCCAAGGACAGTCAACCGGATGACGCCCCTTGCTGACGAAGAGATTCTCCAACTACGACAGCGACAGCTCCTGCCCGCGAGCCTCGCAGGGACAGGAGAGGTGATGGCTGTCCGGCCGACCCGGGAGTATGGGCAATGTAGCAATAGGACCGTTCGCCCCTCGGAAAAGTACCGTGCATGAGAGGAAAACACGCCCGAGGGAGGACACCCCTAATGACCCGTCCCGTCCCGCTCCCGATGGCAAGGAAGGCTCCCGAGCCTCGGGAGTCAATCTTTGAAAGTCAACCAGTCTTCTCGTTGCACTATGCAGGACCGGACGCGACGCCGTGACGCACCGCCACACAGCAAGCCACGTCCCATACACTGTGCCACCTTGGAACTCAACGATCGAACAGTGGAGGATCAGTCGAATGACCGAGGCCATATCATCGAAGCGCCAAGACGATGGCGTGGCTGACGATAGCCACTAATCACCTCTGCTCCCACCATGCCGAGTATTGTCATCATAGGTCACCACATGTAACTCTAGCTTCTTCCTTGTAACTATAAAAGGGAGGGCGGAGGCTAGTCACAGAGGGAGATTCACCAAGTTCACGACACCAACATACACACAACACAACTACACGAAAACGAAAGCATCCTCTTCCGCGCACAAGAGACTTGGGATACTCTCCCTCTCTCGACTCAGCTTGTAACCCCCTACTACAAGCACTTTGGTGCAAGGCAACACGACTCGCCTCTCCACTGGACGTAGGGCCCTCTTGGCCCGAACCAGTATAAATCTCCCGTGTTCCTCCTTGCACACCATCCGAAACCTCAACCGCAAAGCACAAGTTACTAGCCGGTGCTAGCGCCTGCCAAAACTAGCACCGACAGTTGACGCGCCAGGTAGGGGCCTTTTGCGTGTTGACTTAGGTTTCGGATGGCAGCCAGCTCCACCACGCTTTCCGCTGGCGCGGTGCTCCGATTCAGGACTCTCGAATTCGTGGCCACCGGCCAAGGGCTCGAGATGAACCTGCGCCCGACCAGGCCCTGCGTCCTTGTCGTCCCAACTCTGGCCCAGCGGGCGACCGGAGAAGGGACCCCTGCAACGCTTCCACCCGCCTCAGAGGACAGGGGAAACGTTGCACGCTGCTCCCGGTGGACCAGGAGGAGGAGGCGCAGCAGCGCCAACCAGCCTCTGGCCGCGGGAGATGTGGCCAACCAGGCACCCCCAACGGGGGAAGCCAATACTGCGCCAGCCGCTGTCCCGGGATCTCCAGCACCAGCGGCCACGCATCCGCCTATTGCTTGAAGGACGGGCGAGAGCGGAAACACGACGCCGGCCGAACTTTCTCTCCGCCCTCACCGGGGGAGGGGAACGATGCCATCGTCCCTCTTTGGGCTCCAGACCGCCATGGATGCCCACGTTCGTGCAGTTCGCGCATTGTTGCATGAGCTGTCGGACACTCTAGTCCAGCGCCTCGAGCGCCTGGACAGCCTCATGGGAGACCACGTGGCATCCCCACCGTCATCGCCTGGGGAAAGTACCAGGGCGTATGGCGGTGGGGAAACTGATACCACCGTCAACCTCACCCCTCGAGAACACTTGGAGGGGTGGGACCGTTATGGCTGGACCTCGTCATCTCGTCGCAGCTACAGCGATGATGATGACGAGTTCTGGGCAGACGTGGGCTTCGCCGCCCACACCGATGACTCGGGGGAGAGTGCCCTGAGTGTCATCACCAACTCGGACCAGTCCTACATCGACCCCGCTCGGGAGTGCTACAACTTGATGCACCCTGATGAGGGGCAGGTGGAGGACGTCCACTCGGGGGACAACGACGACATGCCCCCTCCCTCGCAACCCCAGCACCAACAAGTCACGCCCCCTCCAACGGCCCCGCGGCCTGCACGGTCAGCACCGCCGCTGGATCACGGGGCAGGAACATCTCGCCCCCGCACCCTCAAACCCCGGAGCTAGAGCAGCTCCGGGAGCTTGAGGCGCGGATGGACGAGGACCCGCTTTAACGCCTCACCGCAGCTGCGAGCTACACTGCAGAGCGACAAGCGGCGGAGCGACGGAGGAGCAGCTCGGCGTCGAGCCCGAGATGTTCAGGACCGAATCGTTGCTGACGATGGGGCCGAGACACCGGGGCCGCCCCCCCCGGGCAAGCCGAAAGCTAGGCGGAAGCAGCGATGCTGCTCCGGAGCATACCTGAGCCCTCCACCGAGGAGGCACGACAGCTCAGGAATGAACTCAAGGACCTCCTGGAGGATGCGGCCGTCCTTCTGGCGGAAAGCTCAGCGTCGCGACACCGTGGCGCTGAAAGTCACCAGCGTGGCGGCATGGCACGCCACGAACGCGAAGCCTCGGTTCGACCCGAGGCTCCAAGGGCCCCACCAGTCCATCAACGGCTTGGCAAGGACGTTGACGTCCGAGCCATTCTTCAAGCCCGCGGCTGACGAAAGACTGACGGAGCCGCGCGCGGCTACAGCGTCCATCGGGACGGGCGCTACGACTTGGATGAGGATCGCGAACCCTCACCCGAGCCCTTGGACCTCGCGGTCATTCAGTGAGGCCATCCGAAGGGCCACGTTCCCGCCACTGGTTCCGACAGCCGGCCAACATAACCAAATACTCAGGGGAGCAAACCCCGAGCTTTGGTTAGGCGGATACCGTCTTGCGTGCCAGCTTGGCGGCGCGCAGGATGACCTCATCATTATCCGCAACCTCCCCCTGTTCCTCGCCGACTCTGCAAGAGCTTGGCTGGAACATCTTCCCCCACGGATGATCTTTGACTGGAACAATCTGGTCAAGATCTTCGTAGGGAACTTTCAGGGCACGTACGTGTGTCCTGGTAACTCCTGGGACCTCCGCAGCTGCAAGCAAAAACCGGGCGAGTCCCTCCGGGACTAGATCCGGCGCTTCTCCAAGCAGTACAATGAGCTGCCCCAGGTCACCGACTCCGACGTCGTCAGAGCATTCGCGGCAGGAACTTCGTGCAAGGAGCTAGTTCGCGAGCTAGGGCGTCAGACGCCAACCAGTGTCGCCGAGCTCATGAAGATCGCTACTTGCTTCGCCTCAGGGGATGAGGCAGTGGGAGCCCTTTTCTCCGACCCTAAGGGCAAGCGGAAGGAGGAGGCCCCTGAGGGCACCTCTTCCCGAGCCCCGACCAACAAGAAGAAGAAGGGAAAGGGAAAGCTCCCACCACGCAGCGACCCCTTGGTGGCAGCCACCGAGCCCAAGGGGGCACGGCCCCCTCGGGGCCGTTTTGATGAAATGCTGACCAAGCCGTGCCCGTACCACACAGGTCCGGTACAGCACACGCTCGGTCAATGCGTAATGCTCAAAAAGCATTACGGCCGGCAAGCGTTCAAGGACGAAGTCGGCAAAAAGCCTGCCAAGGATCAGGAGGACAAGGACGAGAAGGACGACGACTTCCCGCCCATCGACAAGTGCCTCATGATCTTTGGCGGACCAGGGACCGCCCCTACACCGTGCTGTTGGCGTTTCTTAGCGTCATTACTAAAGATAGACTAAAAGCCCATTCCTAGCAACGAAACTAGAAACGTAAGTTGACATTTCCAACCACCATTACTTCAGAAAGGTAACCCTTGGCCCTTAATGGCGCCGGCCTAGGTAAAGCAGTCTGGTAATAGCAGTTAGAAGTGCCAGATTGGCCTTCCTAACCGTCATTACTTACGATATGCAAAACTGTGGCACGGCGCCTTGGGGTGTAATAAGAATTACAATCCTTAGGTAATGGTACTTAGGTATGCCAATCATGATAGCTCAGTATAGATAAATCCACAAGCGCACGGAACTATCATTGTAGCATTTCAACCCGTGGGTGTCGTATTTATAATTTCCCTTAGGAGGGCAGGATGAATGCATCTAACTTTGGCATAAACATGATCACTTATTGATTGCATAGGTAGACATAGCATAGGCAGGGGTAAATCATAGTTCAAAGATAGTGGACACACATCTGAGCCGACCTCAAGGATAAAAGAGAAATAAAGAATAAAAGAATATATCTAATTGAGCAGGCATTGGTCATATATAACTATGCAAAGAACTGTTAGTAAACATCTAACTAGCATGTCTAGTATCAGGACTAAGTCTGCGATGACAGGGAGATCCCCACAGCTGGTCTGCCAGCCGATAGAGACTTTATGAACTCTTACCCAATATCCAAACATGGGGAAGTGCTAGGGATGGACAGGGCTGTCACCACCTGCCCACCTACCCCTCTGCCCGTGGGATACCGGCATATTCGCCGATCTCCGCATACTCGAGCACCATCCTCACGTACTTGGAGACAACTCCTAACCCCCTAGGACCCCACCCCTTCAGAGTGACAGGCTAGGTTAAGAGCAACCATGACAACACGACGAACCGTCACCTCATCCGTAGTTCTTCCTCTATTCATACTAAGTCGATGAACGATGAAGAACAACGATGAACAAGTCAAGAACATGATACATAAACTATGTTCTAGCTCATATATTATGCTCATAGCAAGATCATAACTAGACTCTAGTTCATATGCATGATCATACAAATAAGATAAGAACTTGCTCATGGAAGAAGACCGAGTTGTATTCATACCAAGATGATCCTTTTCTTCCAAGGAGACAAGCTCTCCTTGATAGCTCTTGCCTTGCTCTAATACTAAAACTAATCTAAAGAATACAAGTGAGAGGTGAGGTAAATGGCTCTAAATGATGGTGTGTGTTGAAGGGGATCTCTCCCTCTCTTTTATAGTCTAACAAGGACGGTTCGGGCGCCAACAAATATGGAAGCAGGTGGAACCGCCTTGAGGGAGCCGACCTACGCACCGCCTGAGAAGGATGGGCCCGAAAGGCCCCACCAGGGGGCGGCCACCCCCGGGGGCGGTCGGTCCCTGGGATGCATTATCTGGCCACCGCCTTCGGGTGGTCGGTTGCTCCCTGGGCCTGGACCTCCCCCGCGGTTACGGATGGATCCAGTTTAGTGTTTGAGGTGAGCTTTCTTATTTTCTTGGATTGCACCTTCTCTGAATACGTTTCCTGGATGTGCGCTTTCTTTATGGTTTTTGTGCATTTCCACATGTCACACCTGCAAGTCAAGTACACACCAAAACTTGTGGAAATGTTAGTTTAAAGCCCTACCTACTATTTATTTTAGTAACATATTGGCGGTAAGAATTAGGCTTTAAGGACCGCTAACAACTCCCCCACACTTAGTCCTTTGCTCGTCCTCGAGTAAAGGTTTGAAGGACTAAGCGGGTTTATCTTCTTGATTTGAAATCTGCATACAAGTTATTCCAAGCTTCACCTAAACCTGTGAACTTCCAAGTGTCTACCAAGTCATCTTGGGTAATTGAAAAATGGAATAGCCTGGATTCAAATCTTCTTACTCGTATCCA